>ML682134.1:2577671-2597517 GCA_007922195.1 Podocnemis expansa
GGCAGGGGACCCATCTCCATTTTGTCTTTAGTCTTCAGTCTGTCTGCGCCAACACCCTCCTCTGTAACTATTCTTCTGGGACTGAACAAAGGACTGAGACCCACCCAGCTGCTGCTGCTGTTGGGTGCACACCAGAGTACTGGGATTAACCTGCAAACTACAGGATCTTCAAAGATTTGTTTTCTATGGACTCTAAACCACTTGTATGTATGTGTTTCACTTTGACCCTTTAACATCCCTCATGCTTTGATTGTTTTCTTTTCATATTAAACCTTAATTGTAGTTACTGAAGGATTGGCTGGCAGCGTGGTATTTTGGGTAAAATCCAAATTGTTCTGGGTGATGTGGCTGGCCATTTGGGGTCAGCAGAACCTATTTCTTTAAGAGACCCAGTGGCTAGGGGGCACCTTATGAGCTGATGTGTATAAAGGGGGCTATTTCTATTTTGCTGTGCTTGGTGATGACCAGAGTGGGTGTAGCAGGAAGGCATGGCCCCCCTCAGAGACAGGCCAGAGTGAGCTACCTGAGTGCAGGGGGGCGGAGCCAGGAGCGGCCTGTCAGTCAAGCTGGAAGCAGAGTGGCGGAGCAGGAAATATAAGAAGGGAGGCAGGCAGCTCAGTCAAGCACCAGCGACCAAAGGTGAAGGATGTCTCTCTGCTCCCTCTTGACCCTGGGCCGCCCTATGGGAAAACAGAGCTATGGCCTACAGACCTGAGACCAGGCATCTGGCAGGGACCGCCCGTGGTTGGAGACTGAGATAATGCCTGAACCCTGGACTGTCACCAGCCCTGCAGAAGAGCTGCTAGAAAGAAGGGCTGCTGCACCCCATGAGACCCCTCCCACAGGGGACCACAAGTCCCTGCCCACTTCTCACGACTTGGAGGAGCTACCCCTGGCTGGTGAGGACCCCTTGACCACTGAGATGTGCGACCTGGAGGAGTTGCCATCCGCCAATGAACCTGATGGGCTATTGGACCTGCCGCCATCTGATGAGATGGAGGGGTTCTGCAATCTACCCCTTTGTGACTACCCCGAGGAACCCATGGAGGAGCCTCCAACTCAGATACTGCCAGGAAGTGGGGCCAGGATTGGCACCGGGGATTATGAGCACCAACTCTTGGGGTCAGTGTGTTGCAGCCAGGACCCCTTGACCTCTGTATGGAATCCCCAGACCCTGCTGGGGACCTGGGCTGCGATACATAGGAGCTGTGTGACCCTACACCTTCATTGATTCCTCTCCCTGCACCGAGCACCCCCTCGTGGGTTGTGGACCCAAGAGGCGACACTGCTATTCCTCCCATACCCCCTAGAGACTTTGTGACTTTTGCTCTACCAAGAGGGCTAGCGACTTGATATTTGGCCCTGCAGAGGGTTGAGACTTTGGGATTTTTGCCTTGCCAAGAGGCTAAAGACTTGGCAGTCCCACCCAAGAAGGGCTGAAGACCCTGATCAGCCGCCCTCTCCTCCTCAAGAGGGTGGGCAGCTTTGTTAAAATTATATTACAGTGGGGAATCAGAAGCATGTTTTGTTACTGACTGGGAGACTGGTTTAAGTACCACCTGTCAGTGGTTTAGGGGTTTGGCCCCTGGTTTCACAGCTTGCCCTGATTTTGGCACATTCACAAGGTTATCCTAGGAGGCCCGGGTCAGTCTCCAGTCATAGTTTGGTGCCAAGAATGGCACTCAGCCAGGTGTATTGTTCTCAAGGCTTGGATCTGTGGTTCTGACATATGAATCCCAGAACTTGTTGCTTCTTGAGAGTGCCTGTGTGTTAGCATTACTTGCCAGGTTCACGTATGTGTCCCAAAAGGGGAGATTCTCAAGGATTTACCAGACAGAGTCCACAGCACCAGCTGAATGAACATAAGATGTTTATTAAAGCTAGGGTGTTTGGCTCTAGCAAGCAGCAAAGATAGAAAAATTATAATGGAGATAGCTTACATACCTTCAGCAGCTGGGGACCCCTTATGTGGCTGTGGATGACCCCGAGGAGGTTTCCAAGGCACCTTGGTTCCAGGTCCTGTGGCGAAGTCTGCCAGTTCCCTGGAATTATGCTCACGTATAGTATTTTAGGAAAAGGCAGGGGTGATCAAGCCCGCTTTCCCTTTCATGCGCTTAGGTTGAAGGCTGGGATAGCTTGATGAAACAGGTAAAAAATAATACATCACAGCCAAGCCTTGCAAAACAGCAAAGCACCTTGTATCAGGCCCTAGCCAGTTTCCACAGCAGACTGGCTCCAGCTGGTGCTTTGGGCATGAAGCCCACCATCAGTTCATGGTCGGGTCACTCACAGGGTGGGTACAAGTGCCATGCTACCCATCTGTCAAAAAATCTTCCACTTTAGCCCTACAATGTATCACACAGTGAACAAGTAACATGGGCATGATGCATGCTAGGTTTTGATTCTCAGCCGCTGGCTCAGATCTCAGGTCTTGCACCACACCCAGTTCTCCAGGCAGGTAGTCTCTGCTACAGACGGGTAAGCTTGATATCCCGTTCAATGGCACAGATATGACTGAATAGTGTTATCTGCACACTAGGACACCCCAGCTTTACCCAAATCCATAGGGCTCCAGACATAACCCACTTAAGACATCCCCAACTTCTTCCCAGTTCATAGGGCTCTGGACCAAAGGGCACCAACCCATACCCAATTCACAGTTCTGGATACAGGTCACCCATTCCCAGACCCTTGGCCTCAGAGTATAACTTAGTTTATTGACTTAACCACCTTTTCCCAGTCCATAGGTCTCCAGGTATAATTCTCTGTGGCTTTGCAGGATCTTTTACCAGTGAAGGGGCCTTACACAGAGCTTTCCTTATTCTAATTATCTTTAATTAACAATTACTAACGCAGAATACACATGCCAAGCATATAATGCTTGTGACCCTACTGGCCTCAGGTAAGTAGCTGAAAATGGCAAGATCTGGGCACCTAGCTAAACTAGAATAAATTCTCCTAAGGACTGATGGGTGACATTGAAATCAGGCCTCCCAATCAGCAAATGAAAAATGCTTCTGATTCCCCACCTGCTTATAAAAAAGGTACAACCAAATAGAAACATCCATTTTTCCAGTATTTCAGCCACTGGGTCCCGTAGAGAGATAAGTTACTTAAAACTGTAAGCTCTTTACCAAAAAGGATTCTCGTGACCCCAGAAGGATCCGCCACATTACCCTGATCAGTGTAAGTTTGGATCGAACCAAAAAGAGCATGCTGCCAGCCTGTCCTTTAATCACTAGAATTAAAGGTTTAATTTACAAGGAAAGAAACAAAGTATGAGAGGACTGTTAAAGGATGAAAGCAAATCACATCAGAGACGTCCCTAGAGGGAAGCCTAGGGGTGCAGGGCTCAGGGCGAATCACCCTCCATGGGGCACCCCAACCCCCCCCACTGGTACCCAGCATGGGGGGGCATAAGGGTGGCCACGCAGGGCCCCCAAAAGCGTGGGGCCTGGGGCAGCTGCCCCTTCTGCCACCCCCTAAGGATGGCCCTGAATCACATACCTACAATGACTTTGAAGCCCATTGTGACAGGGTAGACACACCCCACACTAGTGTAGCCCTTTGTCTGCTATATTAAGAAGAAGTCCCACCCCGAGAGCCCTGCCGGGCATGCTCTGATGCCTGCGTGTGGATAAAAGTCTGAAGCCCAGCTCAGTCTAGGCTGGCCTGCAAAGCGGAAGGAAGTCTCCAGCCCCAGAGCCTCTCCAGCCTGTTCCAGCAGAGACTGGACGACCAGGGCAGGCCCTAGGAAGCAGCTACCCCTGAGGAAGCTTTGCACCAGGTGACCGGGACCCAGGGGAAGGTTAACCCCACCATGCCAAGGATGAGGGAAGTTACACCTTAATGCCAGATAGGACTTTCCAGCATGCCTCCAGGTAGGAAGCAGCCCAGGGGCCCTGTAAGGGGGAGCCAGGGAGAGGGGGAACCAAGTCAGCGTGTTTTGGCATGGATCCCTGCTGACTGGATAATGTACCCCTGCACCCCTAGGGCCCTGGGCTGGGGCTCAGAGTAGTGGGAGGGCCTGAGCCCCCCTACTTGGGGTCCTGTACCTCTGAGAGATGTATTGCCTATGGACTGTGGCTGCTAGGCCATGCTGCCCTGACCTGAGGGCTGCTTACTTGGTGACACCCATATAAATCAAGTTCTTGGTAGAAATGGAATTTGCAGGCTTGTGTAGTTCCTCAGGTACACATCCAGTACCTTGAAGCATCTTGGTCCTTTCTTCATAGCTTTAGTTGTAGGTGAATAAATCCTGACGTGAGTGTTGGACTGAAGATCTGCATAGACTAAAAGACAAGAAGGAGGTGGTTCTACTGCCTCTTTCAGACCTCTGGCCTTTTCCATGCTGCTTGTGGAATTTTACAGAAATAAAATGGAGTCTGGAGTCACATGAGAAAATCCTGATGACTCATCAGTTCTCTCTCTGGGCCCATTGTACCTGAAAGTTTCCTTAATTGGCCATTCAGTAGATAATTGCTGCAGCCATCCTGTCCAGAGTGTGGCACAGTAACACATCACAAGTTGGAATAGATGTATATTAAAAATATTCATAACTTCTAATAAAGATATGACACCTAAACAAAAATAATATCATAATTCAGAGCAAATTATAACATTTTTATTGATACCTGAAATATCTCATATGGATTACTGTTATTCTGAAATATTAATATTAAATAATATCATAAATGGCCCTTTAATCCAGACAGCGTAACATTGCTCACCGTTCCCAATAAGACAGACAATCTTCTCTTTGTGGCCAGACAGGATTAAAAAAACAAGAAGGAGTCATGTGGCACTTTGAGACCAACAGATTTATTTTTCCCATGAGCTTTCGTGGGAGAAAAATCCCACCTCCACAGATGCTTCGAAGATGGGTGAACTTAGAGAAAGGAATGAAAATAAATACAAGGGGGTGTAAAACATAGGATCAGGTCATACAGTGACAGCAAATCAGAGCAGCTGTTAGGTTCAAACCCTGGGAAGGCTGAAGTCAAATTACCTTTTATAATGGGAAAAGAACCCATAGTCTCAATTAAGTGCTGCGTTCACAGAATTTAGTTTGCATATTGATTTGAGTTCAGCTGTTTCTCTTTGAAGTCTTGATGTCCCAGCCACATCCCTGATGACAGTCGTTAACAAATCATTCATCGAGTGATTAGAAAGATGGAAGTGCTCAGCAACTGGTTTCTTTGTTCTTTGATTTCTGATATCAGCTCTGTGTTCATTCATCCTTTTACGGAGCGATTGTCCTGTTTGTCCAATATATAAGGTGTAGGGGCATTTCTTGCACATGATGGCGTAGATCATATTAGTAGATGAGCAGGTAAATGAGCCTTTGATGGAGTAGCAGGCTTGATTAGGGCCTATGATGATATCTGTTGTACAGATATGTGGGCAGACTTGGCAGCGTGGTTTGTTGCAGGGGTGTGTGCCTGCTTCAATGCTTCTGTTGTTAGATCAGTAGTTGCTGGTGAGTATCTGTTTAAGATTGGCTGGCTGCCTATAAGCAAGGAGAGGTCTATCTCCCAAGGCTTGAGAGAGAGAGAGAGAGGGGGATCATCTTTTAGAATAGGCTCTAGGTCCTGTGGGGGAAAATCTAAGTCTGGCCCTCCACTTCAGAAAGAAGCACACCAGAGACTTCCCAATGAAGCAGACCCAGTCCCAGCCGAGACTCCAATGAGCAGAGAACGAGGTGTGGTTCCCATAGTTTATTATTCAATTGAATAATAGACCTGATACAGCAAGCTGCATCAGGGACAAAAGAAAAAAGAAGAATGCCCCAAACACCAGGGCAGGTGGTCTTTTATACCTTAAGTTACAGACTTGGAGACAAAGAAAATTCCGCTAGGGTTATGTCATAACTCTACTCATTAACAGTGTTCAATTACTACAGTCGAGATTTAATTAACAGATTTAATTAACAAGTTTCTATTTACTAACAATATTCATTTACCTATTCCATTAACACCAATTACCGGTTTAATTAACACCCCCTTATCATTGTTTACTTCCTATCTATCGCTATCCCATCCATATGTAAAGTCTACCTCCTAAGGATATTAGTTCCCCTCAACATTCACATAGTATAATTAACATTGTCTCAGTACTTAATGTTTAGCTAACCCAGAGTCTTTCCCATAACCCTCCAGTCCGAACTAACTCCATCTTGAGTCAGGCCTACTTCATGTTACAATTTCTCCTACAATCTCCCCCCTTTCGACCAAGAGCGAAAGCTCACTGGTCGACTTTACAAAAACAGAAAGGTTATGGCGTGTTCGAAGTTAAAGGCTTAACTCTTTTTAACCACACCTGTTGATGACGAGAATATCGTGGGAGCATTTGCAAAAGAGAAACAAAACATTGTAGGAAACAACAAAGTACAACACAGCAAACAACTATTGCCAAGACAGAGATAAACAGATGTTTAAGCCAAGACATATCAGGTAACCAGGAAGTGAGCCAGTCCCATATAGTTTGAGGATCAAAAGAAATTTTATCCAGTGATACCTTGTGGAACAAGTGGGCCTGAGCTTGAATCTTATGAATGTCAGTTTCAGCCCATCCATGCTGATTAATATATGCACAACATGAGGAGTTTACTATAGTACAAACTCCACCCTGTGAAGCCATTAAGTAATCTAAACTCATTATATTTTGCATAGTTATAGAAGACACCTGATCTAACTCATCCTGCAGAGCTTGTAGAGAATCTATGGTACTATTTGCCAAGATTTCCAAAGCTGCAGAAATATTTACTATAGTCTTTTCCAACTCACTGACACCTAACCAGGGTAAAAACCATCTGACAAAGGAATGAAATGCAGCGGGGTGGTTGACCAGGGGATTTGAACCTCGACACTGCCAACATACAACCCCTGGTGTCTAACCTTGCAGTTCATCTGAGGTGTGCATGGTTACCATAGGAATAACTGCCCCCAAAGTACAAGTTCCCCACTATCCGGGAGGAAGGGTTTTATAAGCACTATGATTGCAGATCCAATACCAGCCAGAACCATCAGGGACTGCTAAGGGGGCCATACTAAGAGGACCTAGAGAACCAATTTTCATTGTCACATTGCACTTTGTAAAATTCCCAACAAAACGAGAATAATCACTGAGAAAATTAGCAAATCTCCTTTTTCTGGATAGGCATGTGGCATAGTTATTAGGCACTGAGACAAAAATATGCCACTGCTGACTAAGGTAGTTATTGGAAAAGGAGGTATTTTCCCACAAGGCAGTTAAATGAAGCATTTTTGGGAGTGGGATTCCTACTAGGGGCATCCCATGATCACTATGAGGAGGGGTATGAGTACAGATTTGTTGGCAGCAGTGCTTATAGCCAGTGTGAGATTTACATACGTGTTTCTGGCCCAAGGTGTTTCAGACTAGAGAGCAGCTCCTGGGAGGGGAAGACAAACTAGCACTATTATAGTCCCTTGCATGCATAAAACAAAACAGAGAAGCCCCTGGTACATTATCATTATCTCTAGTTTTCCAGCAGAAACAAACCCAATCAGACCTAAGATTCCTACGCCTATTAAAAAGATTCCTGGAAAGTAACTATTTAGCTTAAGCATGCTTTAGAGTCCATTGATTATCATTCAGCCTTTTAAGAATAGGTGGAATCTCAGTTTCTTCCTTATTGTCATCTTGAGCATGGTCACTGCGGCTGGAGTTGGTTCCTGTCCTGGTTTTAGATGACTATGATGAATCCAACTATACTTTTCAGCAACCTTAACTGCTGAATGTGTAGTCAGCAGCACCTGGTATGGTCCGGTCCACTTTGGGACGAGAGTGTTTTTTCTTTTATATTGCTTGATCCAGACCCAATCACCTGGCTAATAAGGATGTAAGATACAGTCCAGTGGTACCGGTTGAGCCAAGGCAGCGGATCTATAAAGAGAATGAAAAGACTTCTGCAGAGATAAAACTTAATCAGTTAACTTGTCATCTTCCCCCAGAAGACTAACATGAGGGTTTGACCATTTTTTATACAGCACAGGAGGATGACCAAACAACAGTTCAAAAGGAGAAAGGCCCAGTGGTTTCTTTGGCCTGGTTCTGAGGGCCAGTAGTGTCACTGAAAGTGCACCTGGCCACTTTAACCTAGTTTCAGAGCAGATCTTTCCTAACAGGGTCTTAATATCCTGATTCATTCTCTCTACCTGCCCTGAGGACTGAGGGTGGTAAGGGGTATGAAACTGTGCTGTGATACCGAGGGCCTTGTACACCTCTTGTAGAACCTTCTCAGTGAAGTGGGTACTGTGGCGTTTTAAGGGAAATCATAATCCAATAAGGAGGACAGCATATTCAGAGCTGTAACAGAAGTCTTTATTGAAAGAGAACTGAGAGAGAGAGAGGAGACAGACAGGTTTTCCTAGCACCTAAACGACTCTCCCATTTATCACTATGACAACCCCAATGACCCTAGGTAGTCCAGAACACCACAGGTACCACGATCAGAACTGATATCTTCTGGAGGTCCAAACCGTGGGACGATGTCTTTCAGGAGAGCCTTTACAACCGCAGCAGCATCTGCTTTTCTTGCTGGGAAAGCCTCAGTCCATCCTGTGAGCTGATCTAATATGACCAGACAATGTTTGTATCCATTTGCTTAGGGTAAGTCAATATAATCAATCTGTAATTTCTGAAATGGTAAATAGGCCCATGGGCATCCTCCTTTCTGTCGAGACAGAACTGGCTGCTGATTAAATACTCGACAGGTAGAGCAATTCTGAGCCACTCTAGCTGCTTCCAAATGAATCCCCGGTGCGAACCAAGATGTGAGAACCTGTTGAGCTATTCCCCCCCTTTACTAGATGGCCACACCTGTGGGCATCTAGGGCCAGTGTCCGAAGAAGATAACAGGGAGCAATAGGACCACCATCTGGAACTCGCCACACTCCGTGATCAAGTATTGCCTCCCATTTAGTTTGCCGCTTGCTGCATTCTGCTGAGGGAACGGGCTGGTAAACAGAGGACAACGGAGGCAGGATAACCTGTGCTGCTTGAATGGGAGCAGGGAGTGGTTGCAAGGCAGCAGATTTTGCAGCAGAATCAGCAAGTTGATTTCCTCGAGCCACTTCAGAATCTTCCCTAGAGTGTCCAGACAATGCACCACAGCAATAAAGGCTGGCAAATGGATAGCCTGTAACAATTCAAATACCTCCGTGGCATTAGCAATAGGGTGACCCGCCGAAGTTAGGAAACCCCGTTGTTTCCACAACTGACCTGTAGCATGGCACACCCCAAAAACATATTTAGAGTCCATATAAATGAAGCTTGTTTAGCTAACTCACAGGCTCGCCTGAGGGCTATGAGTTCCGCAGCCTGGGCACTAGTACCTGGGGGTAGAGGCCGAGCCTCCCATACCCATCGAGGGATTACTACAGCGTACCCAGCATAACGGACTCCATCTCGAACAAAGGAAGAGCCATCAGTAAACATCACATAGTCAGGATTTTGTAAAGGAATATCAGAAAGATCTTGTCTAGGCTTTTCCTGAAACTCGACAAGTTCACAGCAGTCATGGTGAGGCTCCCCCGTATTTGGAGGAGGCAGAAGGGTAGCGGGATTTAGGGTGGAACACCGTTCCAGAACAACATTTTCTGCAGCAAGCAGTAATGCCTCATACCTGTTCAGCCTTTGATTGGAAAAGTGCTGGGTGTTATGTTGGAGAAGGAGTGCTTCGACTGCATGTGGTACCTTGACAGTTAGGGAATGACCCAGGACCATTTCTTGCACCTTTTCCACCCGTAGAGCAGCAGCAGCCACTGCATGAAGACATGGAACTGCAGCGTGGGCCACTGGATCAAGCTGGACGGAGTAGTAAGCCACCAGTCTCTGCGAAGGTCCCCAAGGTTGAACCAACACTCCTGAAGCAACACCTTTATTTTCATGCACAAACAGAGTAAAAGGTTTAGAATAATTCAGCAAACCCAGAGCAGGAGCCATCATGAGAGCATGCTTAACCTGATGGAAAGCTGTTTCTAAAGACGGGGTCCAGACAAGTGTGTCAGTGGCATCCTTAGTTGTAAAAAAAACAACAAGCAGTTGTGTGGCACTTTAAGACTAACAGATTTATTTTTTGCATGAGCTTTCGTGGGAGAAGATCCCACTTCCTCAGATGCTTCAAAGATGGGTGATCCTTAGTTGTAGTTTCTACCAGCGGTTTAAACATCTCGCCCAATGCTGGAATCCAGGGGTGGCAGAAAGCTACCATGCGTAAAAGAGCTTGTACCTGACACTTAGTCCGAGGTCTGGGGAGATCCTGAATAACTTGAACTCGTCTGGGAGACAGTTTTCGAGTTTGATGACTTATAAGGTATCCTAGGTATTCAACTTCTGTTTTACAGTATTGCAGCTTATTTGGAGAGACCTTTGCCCTCTAGTGGCCAGTCCATGTAACAAAATTTTAGTATTAGTTTTACACTGAGCTTCAGTAGGAGCTGCCAATAGAAGGTCATCTATATACTGAATCAAGGCAGATCCTGCAGTTAGGATTATAGTTGATAAATCTTTATGTAAAATTTGAGAAAATAAGCTGGGGGATTCCGAAATCCTTGGGCAAGCCTGGTAAAGCAAAATTCACGATGTCTCCAGATGAAAGCAAAAAGGTACTGGGAGTCAGGGTGAACAGGTATACTAAAGAAAGCAGCACATAAGTCTATTACAGTAAAGTACTGTGCAGATGCAGGGACTGAGGTAATTATTGTTGCTGGGTTTGGAACCACGGGGTGACATGGGATAACATAATTATTGATAGTCTGTAGGTCTTGCATGAATTGGTACACCGGTTTGCCATCTGGACCAGGCTTTGGCTTCTTCACTGGTAAAATAGGTGTATTACAGGGAGAAATACATTCACGCAGGATGCCCGGTTTAAGATAGCTATCAATAATAGGTTCCAAACCTTCCTCCGCCTCCCTGGACAAGGGATATTGTGGTATGGAGGGTGGTGGTTCTGGTTTTAACCTTAATCTTAACTGGATCAGCAGATTTAAGGAGACCAACATCAGTTGAGGACCATCCCCATAGGGAAGGCGGTAGATCCTGTAAATCATTTGGAAGGGTACAAGAAGGAGAGGAGGAGGCAGTGAGCACCATCTGTAGTGTGTCCAGCTGTGTAGTAGGGAGGAGCAAGGTGATTCCTGTAGGGGAGCATTCAATGGTGGCATGTAGTTTACACAGAAGATCTCGTCCTAGTAAATTAACAGGAGTGCCCTCTGCAAGGAGAAAGGAATGCTCCGCTGTAAGAGGTCCTATTCTAACTCGGGCTGGGGAGCTACAAGGAACCTGCGTAGATGATCCCGTGACACCCAGTATTCTTTCTGATCCCTGACCTGCTAATCCCGCATCTCCAGGGGAAACACCCAGTGAAGAAAGATCTGTGCCAGTATCAATCAAACACTGATACTCTACACCTGCAACCTGAATAGGAATGTAAGGAGAGGAAGAAGAACAGTGAAAAGATAAAACATTTGCTTCCCCAAGGTACATCATGTGGAAGAGCTCCCCAAGTCCCTATTGTAATTCAAGGCCCCCATCCTCGGGGACCTGATCTGGACATGTCTGGAATCTCTGGATCCAAGGATCAGTGCTCTGGTTTAAGGTAGTCCCACGATGTCTTCCCTTGCATCCTCGCGCTGGTGGGGGCCCCCTTGGTCTGTTGGGACAATCACGTTTCCAATGCCCAGGCTGTTTACAGTAGAGACAGGTATTACTGGAACAAGGGTAAGTCCCCGATCCACCTGAAGATGGAACAGGCAAGGGTCTAGGAACATGCTGTCCGTGGCCGCATGGCTGAAAATGAGAGCTAAGAGCAGCTGCCAAAAACTTTGCCTCTTGCTGTTTTTGTTTTAACTTTTCTGTTCTTAATGGCTGTGTTCACACAGCACTTTTGTTTCGAAACAACCTCATTGTTTCGAAACAAAAAAAAACATGTTCACACGACGCACAGTTGTTTCGAAACAAGGGAGCAGCCTGGGCTGCCGGCTCAGCCCTGCGCCCCCAACCCACTGGCGGGGTCCGGGGAGCAGCCCGGGCTGCCGGCTCAGCCCCGCGCCCCTGACCCGCTGGCGGGGTCCGGGGGCAGCTCTGGCGGGGGGGCTGAGCCACCCCGCAGCGGCTCACCCCCTGCTGGTGCCTGCAGCCCCCTTTCTGGGGCTGCAGGGTGAGCCAGCAGCGGCTAACCCCCAGGGGTAACGAAATAGCATGTTCACACTGTGACCTTGCTATTTCGTTTCCCGCTTTTTTTTCTTATTTCGAATTAACATTTTGTTAATTCGAAATAAGATATTTCGAAATAAGGTGTTGTTTCGACACAACTTGTTTTGAAATAACCCTGTGTGTGTGAACACAGCCAATGTGTGCCAGGGTTGAGCCACAGCAATTCTGGACTTGGTGGTTTGTAGCCCGAGAACCTCTGTGCTTGCCAGATCTGTTCCAAAAGTAAAAAACAATAGCTTTAGCTTTGGCATCTCCATCATTACACATTAAGCCCTGACCCTGACCACTCCCAACTCCCTAAAACCAGCTGCCTCCCTCTCTCCCCACTGCACAATGGACCCTATGGTCACAAAGGCAGGATTATTTTGAAATGAAACCGGTGCCCCTTTATCATGCTCAGCCTCAGAAGGCCAAGCCATCTTGTAAAATACAGGACCCAAATCTAACCTTTAAAGACATATTATAGGAAAATACAATGATAGTGTTACAATTAGGCGAGGGCTTTGATATGCGTGTGTATCAATAGCGGTTTCCTAAGGAGATAGCAAGGTGAATGAACTGCTTCCCTGTCTGTCACTCTTATTCTATTGAGAGGGAATATTAGCATCTTGATGAACCTTTGATATATCAATGTAAACCATTTGTGAATAGTACTAATGCAGCTAAATACTTGTGGTACTCAGGAGGTGAAGATCTTACTTCAAAGGACAATATACATTTCTATTCTCCACTTAATTACCTGGGAACTGTCATCAAAGCCCACAGGAAGAAGTGACCTGCAAATGCCCACCTTGCTACAGCATAAAAGGGAGTGACCAACACAATCCCTTTATCTCACATCTGTCCAAGCTTCTCAGGGATAAATTTGGGCCGCAGGACTGAGATCCCAGCCAGCACCAGCCAGCAAGTGGCCATGCTACTTCTCATGGGAGTGTGATAAGGTCAGGTCAGAGGGCTACAGAAGGGTGTGACTATTTGGACACTGGGGAGGTGGGTGGGCGCAAGCCCACCCATGGCTAACACCCCTCCCCCAGCTCAAGGGGAGGTGGCTCTAGGCCCGGGGCCAACTGATTCCGGGGGACAACTAATGAGAAAAGGGTACGGGTGTGAGGATCATAGGGTCAAAACTGGGGAACTGGAGGGGGACACCGAGCAGAGAACCCCAGACAGCACCCACTGCTCCCGGAAGGTGTCGAGGGTGGCTCCATCCATGGCGTCCCAGGGGAGAGAATCTGAAAGGGCCTTCAAAAGGGGGGCAGCGCTGCCCCCCTCTGTTGCTGCCTCCATCTCCTCGGCCTGCCCTCCCACTGGTTCCTGTCAGGGGGCATGGCAGAAGGCCCATCGGTGGCAGGAGCCTGATGGTTAGCCCCCCGCAGTGACTTCCAGGGGCCTCCTTCCCATCCGACGTGGAGGGGAGGGGATGGACCTTCCTCCGTTTGCCGCGCCCCTCGAGGAGGACCCAGCCCTCTGAGGTGTCAGTGGAGGGCTGGCCAGCAGGGTCAGAGTCAGGCGGCAAGGGCACTCATGCCGGGGGGCAAAGGAGCGAGGGTGGAATGGCAAAAGGGTGGGAACCCTCTCCCTGGGGTAAGCCCTCTCCCTGACTAGGGCCAGCCACCTTCCCCCCCCTCCTCCGAGGGCCCCGATAGTTGTGGGGTGGGAGGAGGAGGAGGAAGAATGGCTCTGGTGGCTGGCTGGCTAGGGCTGCCGGCGGTGGTACAGCTGGCGCCCACCGTGGCCCCAGGGGGCCTGGTTGCCTCCTCTCCATGGTGGGCCAGGGGGCAAGCCCTCTGGACGTGCCCCGTGGCCCTACAGAGGAAGCACCGAGCCTCCCGCGAGGAATAATGGATTCGATACAATGTCCCTTGGTGGGGCACCAAGAAAGACCTCTCAAGAGCCACTCCGTCATGAGCTCCCACTGGCAGCATTTGAATCTGCACCTGCCGGCGGAAGAACAGGATGTGATGGAGGGTGGAGTCCTTGCAGCCCAGTGGGAGAGGGCTGATGGTGGAAACCAGCTTCCCCAGGGTGGAGGGGGGGGAGCAGGGTGGAATTGGGGAGGAAGGGCGGGACAGAGGTGAGGACCACCCATACGCCCAGGTCCTCCAGGGGCTCTATGGGGATGTAGACGCCCCCCACCGCCAAGCCCTTCACCACAGCCTCCTGCGCGGCGGCCTCTGATGCCAGGAAGAACATGATCTTCCCGTACATCTTGGAGGCTGCCACAATGGCTGAGGGCCCCACCACCCTCGCCATCGCCCGCACGTAGGTCTCCACATGCGGGGAGGTGGCCACCAGGAGTCAATGGACCCCGTGCCTCCTGGTCAAGGTGGAGAAGGGACCCCGGCCACCTGAGGTGGAAGGCAAGGAGGCGGCGCGGGCTGATGGTGTGGCGGTGGGTGGAGGGGTGGTGGCCACCTGCGTGTACACCATGGGGGAAGAAATACCTCCAGAGCTGGTGGAGGGAAGGAGGGGGGACGAGGGTGCCATGGCCAATGCCATGGCCACGGCGATGGCAGGGCCCTTGCTAAACTTTTTCTGCCGATGTTTTCGACCGGTCAAGGTGGTGGCAGCAGGAGCAGAGGCGGAGGCCCCTCTCATGCCCGCTGCCACTGCTGCCCTTCCACTGGGGGCATTGGTGGTGGCAAAAGCAGCGCCAGTGGTCAAGGGGGCAGCCGCTGAGCTGGACGGGGGAGCAGGCTGGGGGAGAGGAGCAGAGGGGACTGGGGAAGTCTCCATGTCCCCAGGTGAGGGACACGCAGAAAAGGAGACTAGTCTGTGGGGGGGAGGGAGGGTGCCAGAGACGGGATGGGTGGGCAGGGGCCGGAAGTATGTGGGGTGGGAGGGGCTAGGGAAATCCCCCTCCTCCCTACTGAGCTGTGGGCCAGGGAGGAGGGCACAGGCTAGGGCGGGGGCAAGGGTAGGGAGTGAAAGGGGGAGTGGGAGGGGCTAGGGAAGTCGTCTCCCCCCCCGCTGAGCTGTGGACCCGGGAGGAGGGCACTGGCTGGTGCAGGGGACAATGGAAGGTGTTGGGGGAAGACTGGCAGACCACTCCTTCCCGCTAAGCTGCAGGCTGGAGAGACGGGCACCTGGGAAAGGGATGGTCTCGTGTGGGGCAAGAGGGGACCGGCTCCTCTGGCTGCACTTTGGGGGACTGGTGAATGGGGTATCGGGGGTGCAGTGAAACAGGGGGAAAATAAACAAGTGATTTGGGGCTTGAAAGGGCTAGCTTCTCCTGGCTGGGGGTGGGGGGTCAAGGGAACCGTGGGTGGGGCAGGGAGGCAGTGAGGGCTGCAGGGCATGGCCGAGGAGAGGCAGGTCAAACAAACAAACTGTTGGGCTAGGGTGGGGCAGGGGAACACGACGAACCAAAGGGGTGGGGAGGGTGGGGGCCGTGGGGGATAGGGTCACCTAACCGGCTGGAGGGCAACAGCAAGTGGGGGGGGGCCCTCCAGCCACTGGGGATGGGGAAAAAGGGGGGGCTGTGCTATAGGGCAGGGGAGCTGCAGCTGGGGTGGGCTCTGTGTTCCCTGCTGCTCAAACAATGCAAGAATAGTCCACTGGTTTGGGAGTCCACTGCCTGCTGGAGGGAGTGGAGGCCAGGCAAACAACAGCTAGGGGGAGTGATGGCAATGATCAGTGACTCAGTCCTGTGGAGCTTACCCCCAGCTGCAGGCAACAATGTCTCTACCCTAGGGGGGGCCTCCCCTCAGTGGTGATGGTGGTGGTAAATTCTTCTTTCAAGGGCAGCAGGCTCAGCTGGCAGCAGGGACATGCTGACTGGCTGGCTGGTGAGAGAGATGGTCTTCTATTTCTGGTAGTGGTGGTAGTGTCCTTCCTTCTCTACCTCCCCCCACTCCCCACAGGGCAGGGGAGTGGGAGGGGAGAGAGGCCAGCCAGCCAGCAGCAGCAGCAGCAGCAGCAGCGGAGGAGACGACAAAAAAGTAGGAACAGCAAGGTAGTGGTGGTGGCAGGAACAGCAGAGGTAGGTCCAAGTGGAGGTGGAGCAGGAACAGGAACACCAGGAGCAGGAGAAGCATGTCCAGGAGCAGGGAGGCAGCAAGGAGTCCTCTTATCTTCCTCTTGGAGGAAGGAGGAGTGTTTGGAGGTGTGTTGTGGAGGGGGGAGACCTTCAGGGGAGCAGGCCTACAGAAAGGGGTGCCTATTTGGATGCCGGGGAGGTGGGTGGGCGTAAGCCCACCCACTGCTAATGCCCTCCCCCAGCTCAAGGGGAGGTGGCCATAGGCCCGGGGCCAACTGATTTTGGGGGACAAATAATGACAAATGGGAATGGGTGTGGGGCTCAGAGGTTCAAAACTAGGGAACTGGAGAGGGACACCGAGCAGAGAACCCCGGACAGCGCCCACTGCTCCCGGAATGTATCGAGGGAGCCAGTGGACGCCGCCTAGAGGGACTCTGCCTGGAAACGTGAATGGACCAGGGACCAGAAATAGGCCCCACAGTCACAGGCCCCTCCCTCAGCCAGCATTCTCTCCCTAGTCTTACAGATGGCCTCTTTTGCGTAGGCCAGGAGGAGGCTGGTGAGGAGGTCCCGCAACTTCATGGGGCCATGAATGGGGAGTGAATAAAGGAACGTGTGTGGGGAGAAGTGCAACCAGAACCTCAGGAAGAGGGCAGAAGGGGCAGGTGTCTGGAGTGGGTGGTGTACTGCGCCAAGAACACGCCCGTGCTCATGGCTCCATGCAGGAGCCGCCAACTGATGTCCCCGGTGGGCTGTGGGGTCAAGGTGGCATAGAGGCCGGCCTACCGGGGGTCCTTGCCCTCCATAGGTGGAATTAGTTCCCGTCACTTGGTGTTGGGGCAGGACACGAGGGCGAGCAAGTGGATGGTGTGGAGCACGAGTGTGTACAGGTGTTTGCGAGGCGTGGTTCAGAAGGGAAGCAGCTGCAACTCTAGCAGCTGGCTCAGGGCTTGGGGCGGGGGCAACTGGGGGAGCTCATGGGGCCGGGGCCCAATCACAAGCTCCGGAGGGCTGGGACTGAGAGGAGGGCGGGGGGTGCCCTCTTGCAGGACCCGCTCAAGGATAAGCCTGAGCAGTGGGAGGCAGGGCCACCTTCACCTCCCAGAGTAGGCGCCGGGAGGTCTGGAGGGTGGAGAGCCCCATGCGCTGAGCGAGCACTAGGGGATCCACCCAGTCCCCCTGGGCATAGTCCAGGAGGTCTCCGACCCTGGTGACGCCTGCCAGGACCAGCCTCCGCCTCACAGAGGGGGCCTCCGCCACCTGCACACTCAGATGGGGATTGTATAGCAGGGGCTCCGCGAGGAGATCCTCCCCCTCGGTGGGCACAAGGGCCCTGGAGGCCGAAACCAGCCTCCAGGTCCGGAGGAGGTCCTGGTAGAAGGCCGGCAGCTCGGAGAAGTCTTGTGGACCACCTCTCAGCTGGATATAAAGGAGCTGCCTGTCGTATCAGAGCCCTCGGTAGCGGTGAAGGAAGGTGTGCGCCAGGTGGCTCCACACCAGACTACCTGCACCATAAAGGAGTCTCTGCAGGGCCTGGAGGAGGAAGGCGTGGACCTGGCTGTGGACACAGCAGAGGCCCTGCCCTCCTTCTTCCAGGGGAAGACTCAGAATCCCTGCAGAGACCCAGTGCAGTCCTGGCCAGAAGAACTCCAGAACTGTCTTCTGGAGGTGGGCCAGGAACGTCGGGGATGGGACCAGGTGTTGAGCCGTGCCAGAGCATGGACAGGACTAGCTGGTTGACCACCCGTGCCTTCCCACGAAGGGAGAGGCACCGCAGCAGTCCCGTCCATCTCCGCAGCCGCTCATTCACCCTGCCCTCCAAATCACACCAGTTCTCATCCGGGGAGGGATGGGTGGTAGAGAGGTAAATGCCGAGATAGAACAGCGGACCCGCGCTCCACCGGATGGCTTGAAGCATGGGTGGGAGGGGGACCGCCGACCACCCAGCCCCTACCGTCAGGCCAGAGGTCTTGACCCAGTTGACCCAGGCGGAGGAGGCTGCCAATTAGACAGCCTGGCAAGCCTCCAGCCGCCTCAGGTCTCCCGGGTCCTGGACGACGAGGAGCATGTCATTGGCATATGCTGACAGGACCAGCCGCAGCTCCGGCTCACGGAGCACCAACCCCGTCAACCTCCGATGGAGGAGACAGAGTTAGGGCTCAATGGCTGAAGCGTACAGCTGACCCGACAGTGGGCAGCCTTGACGCACTCCTCGCCCGAAGCTGACCGGCTCGGTCAGGGTCCAGTTGAGCTTGACCAGGCACTCCGCAGAGGCGTATAGCACGCAGAGGAAACCCAGAAAACGTGGCCCGAAGCCGAAAGCCTGCAGGGTGCCCAGGAGGTACCCGTGGTCCACCCGATCGAACGCTTTCTTCTGGTCCAGGACCAGGAGGGCGAACGACAGACCGTCCCTACACCCGAGCTCCAAGAGATCCCGGACCTGATACAGATTGCTAAAAATGGACCAGCCCAGGACGGTGTAGGTCCGGTCAGGGTGGACCACGTCCTGCAGCATGAACCCAAGCCGGAGCGAGAATTGGCCTTGGCCACGATCTTGTAGTCCGTGCAGAGGAGCAAGATGGGACGCCAGTTCCGAAGGTCGCAGAGGTCTCCCTTCTTGGGCAGCAGGGCCAGCACAGCCCGCTGGCAAGAGAGGGGGAGCTCCCCACTTCCCTTGGACTCGGCCCAGACTACGGCCAAGTCCGGGCCGAGGACGTCCCAGAATGCACGGTAGAACTCCACGGTCAGCCCGTCCATGCCCGGGGATTGGTTGTTGGGCATGCGACGGAGGGTTTCCATGAACTCGGCCAGAGTGAGAGGAAGCGCCAGCCGGTCCCAGGCGCCCATGCTGAGTGTGGGGAGTTCGTTCCAGAGCACCCTACAGGCGTCAGCTTTGGTCGGGTCCGGGGAGAAGAGGCTGGCGTAGAAGGCCCTGGCCCTTCCACGTATCTCCTCCGGATCCATGAGGGGGGGTGCTGTCCTCAGCGAGGAGGGAGGTGACATGCTTTCGAGCCCCCCTCCATTTCTCCAGGACATAGAAGAAGTGGGAGCCGTGATCCATCTCCCGAAGGAGGTGGATGCGGGATCGAACGAAGGCCCACCGGGCCCGAAGGTCCTCGAGGGCCCGGAGGTCCTTCCACTTCTCCCGGCACGCTCTGCACGGGGACGGGTCCTCAGGGCTGGCGGCCAAGCGCCTCTCCAGCTCCAAGAACTCGTGCTCCAACTGCTCTATCGCCGCATCCCTCCGGTGGCTGGCCCCCCGAGTGTAGTCACGGCAGAAGAGCTGGGTACGCACTTTCCCTGTGCCCCACCAATGCCACGCTGAAGGAAGGGTGGGCCTCTGCTCCTGCCAGGCCAGGCAGAACTCCTGGAAGGCTGCCACGAAGCCCACGTCCTCCAGCAGGCTGTTGTTGAAGTGCCAGCAGGCTGACCCCAGCCTCTCCACCGAGAGAAAGGCTGTCACGGTCACCAGGTGGTGATCCGAGAACGGGGCCGGCCTAATCCTGGAGGAGTGGGCTCGTGCCAGATGGCGATGGGACAAGTAGATGCGGTCCAACCGGGAGTGCTGTGACCGGTCTGCCCCCCACCCGGACGAAGGTGAAGGTGACCTCATCGTCCGGGTGGTGG
>ML682134.1:2607517-2621931 GCA_007922195.1 Podocnemis expansa
AGGAATTTATTTCAACACAACTTTGTCTTCTAATAGTGTGAAAAATCCACTTCCTGAGAGATAAAGCTGTACCAAACTAACCCTAAATTTAGACCACTGCTAGGTTGATGAGAGAAGTTCCCTCCTGTTGGGAATGTGGATTACCGATGCTGATGGGAGACGCCCTCTCATTGGGATAGGCTAGCAATCTGTGCTGTAGCAGCAGTTTATGTGTAGACAAGCCCTAACTCCAAGTGTAGTTAAACTTAGGGACAGGTTTCCAAGGGAGGCTGTGATATCCCTATCACTTGAAGTGTTTAAGAACTGGTTGGACCAAGAGCTGTCAGGGAGTATCTAGGTTTACTTGCTCCTGCCTCAGCACAGAAAGCTGGACTTGATGATCTCTCAGGATCCCTTCTGTGATTCAGGGACATTGGGAGACCAGTGGGGTGGAGGAGACCCCAGATCTGAGATAGTTCAGGTCTGAGGGCCAAGACTGAGCTGTGGGCATAGAGAGTTAGTGACAGGAATAGCAGCTGGAGGTGCCCGCGGGTGAGGCAGGACTAGAAGAATGGGGTGGACAGACCTTCATTCTTTCTATTTCCAGCCACTAATAAATGATGTGGATGTCACGAGTGGAAATCACACACATACACACGCGCGCGCGCGCGCCCCACTCCACCCTATGAGTTACAGGGATACTGCAGGCTGAGAAGCAAAGTACTTTGAGAGATGTACAGTTCACAGACACTCAGGCCATTGTCTCTATTCTGTGTTAACCTGAGGCATTTTTGCTTTTTACCCAAGGGATACCTGTCCCTAAGATCTCATTAGCATTTGCATAATAAATCTGCAGCTCTGGAAACAAAAGTCACTGTAAAATACTATCTGATCAGATAGTCGTGACAGGGGATTGGTTAGAAACACTCCTGATGGGTGTTCCCTGATGGAGACTGTGACCCCCTGCACCAGGCAGCAGAGGAGTTTTTGACCCAGGCCTCCTGGGATAACTTCTGAATGTGCCAAAATCAGGAACCCCAACCCCAACTTCTAACCGCAAACCCTAACACTAGCCCTAAATACTAAACCCAGCCTCTGAACCTAATTCCTAACCCTAACTCCCTAACACTAACTCTAAACCTAATTAGAAACCTTAATCACAGACTATAACAATAATTGCTAAGCCCTGACACTGACCTTAACCCTAACAGTCACCCTAACTATCATTCCAACACCAGCTCCTTATACTAACTCCTAATCATAAACATAAATATAATCTTAATCCAAAACCATAAAAATTAACCCATAACCCAAACCCCTAACCCAACTGCAACCACTATCACTAACTTCAAACCTCTAACCATAACCCCTAACCATAGCCCTCACCCTAACTCTAATCCTCATCCCTATCCCTGACCTGTAATCCCATACCCAGAATTCCAGGAACAGAAGCACTGAGCTGTTGGGATGGCACAAGACAGACCCTAGATGGCAATACTGTGGCATCAGCCTTCAGCAATTAATGATGCCACCATGGTTTGAAGGTAACTTCAATTAACTGAGGAATTCACATCCACTATTCAAACACTTAAGTGGAATATCTCAAAGCAAAAGATGAGAGATTCCCTTATGGACAGTGATCAAAGAACAGGAGCTCTTCCTGAATGTGGAAAAAAGAGCTAAGTATAAGCCCCAAAAGGTAGCCATAATGGTCAATTTGAAGAAAAAAAAATGTTAGTTTTCCATTTGCAAGAGATGGAAGAAAGGACAACGAAAGATGTTAGATCTGTTAGCCACTGACTAAAGAACTCATAGAGAGCAGATAGAGGAGTTACAGTTGATGGAGAGTGCTGTAAAGAGTGCACAGGAATGCAGAAAGGAGAGACTGTAAATTAAGGAAAGAATTACCAAATTTACCCATAAAATTCAAGTGAAAAAGGAACAATTTCTGCATGACAGTCCATTTGTATGTTTGATACTGATAAGCTAGGTATTTGTAACCAGATGAATGTCTTAAATAAGCCTCAAAAAGAGAATGAATTTAAATTTCTGGGTTACCTAAAGTCAACAAGGAAATCTGTGAATGGGGGTGCATTATTCTAAGTTGCATGTATTTAACCAGGAATCCTGTGATCAGGAAGACAATATCTCTAGCCTTGTGAGTATGGAAAACAACAACTTGTCTGTTCAGAAAAACTGTGTGTCTGCCAATGGAGAAACTGCCACTTAATACTTGTCTGTTGGAATGTGACCCAGGCCTCCTGGGATAACCTTCTGAATGTGCCAAAATCAGGGTAAGCTGCAAAACCAGAGGTCAAACCCCCAAACCACTGACGGGTGCTTCTTAAACCCATCTCCCAGTCAGTACAAAACACACTCCTGATTACCCCACTCCAGTCATCACAGAGCATAACAAAATAGAAGCAGCCCCCTTACTGCACATCAGTTCCTATGGTCCGCTCTAGCCACTGGGTATCTTTACGAAATAGGTTCTCCTAAACCCAAAAGGTGAGCCACATCACCTAGAACAATATAGGTTTGGATCTTATCCAAAATACCATGCTGTCAGCCAGTCCTTTAGTAACTACAACTAAAGGTTTAATATAAAAAGAAAACAAGCTACATATAAGAGATGTTAAAGGGTCAAAGTGAATCACACACATACGAATGATTTAGAGTGCATAGAGAACAAATCCTTGAAGAATCTGTAGTTTGCAGATTAGCCTAGTTCCTCTAGTAGACATGCAACACATGAGTGGGTGTCAGTCCTTTGTTCAGTGAAGCAGACTATTTCCAGAGCATGATGTTGATTGCAGGTTGAAGACAGAAGAGAAAATGGAGATCCTGTAGTTTGCAGATTAGTCCCACTACTCTGGCGTGCACCCAGCAGCATCAGTAGTTGGGTAGGTCTCAGTCCTTTGTTCAGTCCCAGAAGAGTTCCAGAGGCAGGTGTTGGTTGCAGATAGCCTGGAGACTATAGACTAAAGACAAAATGGAGATGGATCCCCTGCCTTTTATCTCAGAGCCCTTGCCAGATTAAAATGGAGGTAGGCCACATGGTCAGTCTAGGTCAGTGGTTCCCAACCAGTGTCCCGGGGCACACTGGTGTGCCGCAGCAACACCCAAAGTGTGCTGTGAGCATCCCCGAGAATTAGAATTAAAGTTTCCTGCCTGCTCTGCCCAGCCATGTGGGCTGTGCAGGGCTGGGAAAAGGCAGGTGTCAAAGTAACGGGGAAGACACTGGAGCACAGTTCTGGGGCCCCCTATTTTTAGGCAGGCAGCCTTCTAGCCCCCTTAAAAATAGAGGAAGGCACTGGAATGCATAGTTCCATGTGTCCCCCTAAAAATATCAGGAGCAGCTGGAGGCAGTATTCCAGTGGCTCCATCTTAGGCCCAGCCGGCAGAGAGCCGCAGGAAGCTGGGGTGTGTGTGTGGTGAATCTTCCCCTGCAATGTGGAGCAGCTTGTGTCAGCCATCCTGCAAACAGCCCGGCTAACGGCTTTGGCGGGGGGACTGCTGGAGGTTGTGTGGGGCAGGTGTGTGTAGCAAAGGTGGATGGGAGTGGATGTGTAGCAGAGGGTGTGTAGCTGGGGTTATGGGGTGGCTGTGTGTAAGGGGGGTGTAGCTGGGAGTTTGGAGGCCTAATTCTGGCCCCTGCAGTGATGGCAGGGTCCATCCCAGGCAGCGGGGAGCTGTGGGAGGGGAGGGGAGGACCCACCCCAGTGGGAGCAGCAGTAGGGTGAGTATTTGCCCTGGGACGGCAGGGAGCCACTTTTGAGAAGCGAGAGGTGGGTGCTGTGCTGTGCTCCCCTACTCTACCCTCTCACTCCCCAGGTTCCCCCGTCCCCCCACAAGACCACTCTTGTTCTCCCTTCCTCTCTTGCCACCCTTGTGCTGTTCCCCACATGGCTGCCCTTGTCTTCTTCTGCCAACCCTGCCCTACTGTGTTCCCCGCACTCACTCTTGCCACTGCACACGACTCCTGACCTCCCGTTTTACCACTCCTGCTCTGCTACTCTTACTACCCCACACAGGAGCATTGCCAAAACACTGTGCCGTGGTTCATGAATAGTCATAAGTAATTTAATTTAATTTGAATATCCATGATTTTTTAATGATGGTGTACCTCAAAAAATCTGAAGGTATCAAGGTGTGCCATGGCAGAGAAAAGGTCGGGAGCCACTGGTCTAGGTAACTGGTCAGACAGGTTTCTTCTTGGGCCCACTGTAGCTGGGAGTCCCCTCCTGATCGGCCTTTAACAGGACAATAGTTTGCAGAGGCCCAGTCTGGGATTCCCTCAGCTCAGCCAACTTGGAACACACATAAAACAAATAAGATTCCTAGATTCTATTACAAATATGATAACGACATATAAATCATAACCATTCCTAGCATATTACAACCTTTCTATTGATATCAAACATGGCATATCACATATGGATTATTGCAAATATGAAATATCAATATGAAATATAATCATAAATTGTCTGTTGGGTATGATACTTAGCCTGTTAAGAAATACTTCCTTCTTTCCCAGTGTGGGTTTATAAACAGCCAGGAGGGCTGGGACAGAGAACAAAGAACTTTAAAGTGTTGAGTTGGAAAAAGCAGCAGTTAATTTGCTGGTGAAGAATTTGTCTCTAGTTTTTGTCTGTGAACACCAGGGAGGGGGAGTTCTGAAAGATTTGACTGGTGAAAGCAGCAATGTATCTGCTAATCGAGAGATTGTCTCTAATGTGCTGTCTGGGAACAGCAGGACGAGGCAATTTCGAAAGGTGCGTTTGGTAAAAGCAGCAGGGCATCTGCTACTAGAGAGTGTGTCTTTCAGGATTTGTCTGTTGTACCAGAAATGGTTCTGGTCTCAACTGAAACTCAGGAAGGGAAGTTTCTTAACCTGTGTCTGCTGGGGGTTATGACTTGCCCTTGGAAAAAGCTACCCCAATCTCCAAAAGTTTGTCTGGAAACAGGCATGTGTGCTGAGTCAATGAGAAGTGGATTTCAAGCTGGTTGAATGTTAAGAATAGCAGATTATCTGCTAAGGATGATTCTGTCTCCAGTCTTTTGACGAAGGAGCAGACAGAGAATGCCTCTCAGTCTATGCTGACTAAGGACAGACATGCCAGTTGTCTCAGAGTTAATTCTGTACTCAGTGAAAACCCAGAAAAAACCTGTTGTTCAAATGAATATCTTTACAGAAGCCCTCCTCTGATCAGAGAAAAGGCAGAATTTTCATGGAAAATGACTTGTTGCTTGAGACTGATCCAAAAGGAGTAAAGAATTCTGATGGCTTTTGCAAGGAGTCTGCTGCAGCACGAAAGTATGGAGGTAAACTAATTGGATTGTCTCAGAAAGAATCCCTTTCTGTAGTGCCATCCAGCAGACTGTATGTTGAAAGATTTGTTTCAGATTCTAACTGCCAGAGTTTTTCAAATATAAGTGAATTCATTGATTTAGTTTTAGAAAGATCTAGTATGGATACCTTGGAAAAGGTTCCAGATGGAGTGGAAATCACTGGAAAGCTTAAACAGGCCTGTAATTAAGTGGCTGTGCTTGGTCAGTGTATTGGAGAGACAGTGATGTTAAAACCTAACTGATGCTAACTCTGGCTATGTCTGCAGTACGAAAGCTAAGTTGACTTTATTAAATTGACTTAAAATTGAGTTTAAGTCAACTTAGTGAGTCCACCCTTCTTTTAAGTTGACTTAACAAAGTTGGTTAAGTTGATTTAAGAAAGTGTCCTAATAAAAACATATTTTTCTTAAGTCGACTTTACTAAGTCAACTCAGGCAGGCATATGTTACTACATGTGGCTTGTTAAGTCGACTTAGATGGCCAAATTGCTTTAATTTCCAAAGGGATAGCCGTGCTAGTCTAGTCCAGTAAAAAAACAACAGGGAGTTGTGTGGCACTTTAAGACTAACAGATTTATTTTTTGCATGAGCTTTCGTGGGAGAAGATCCCACTTCCTCAGATGCTTCAAAGATGGGTGAACTTACAGAAAGGAATGAAACTAAATGCTAGGGGGTGTAAAACACAGGATCAGGTCGTACAGTCAAATCAGAGCAGTTTACAGGCTCAAACCATGGGAAGCCTGAAGTCAAATTACCCTTTATAATGGGAAAAGAACTCATAGTCTCGATTAAGTCCTGCTTTCACAGAATTTAGCTTGCATATTAATTTGAGTTCAGCTGTTTCTCTTTGAAGTCTTGATGTCCCAGGTACATCTCCAACGACAGTCATTAACAAATCCATCATCGAGTGATTAGGAAGATGGAAGTGCTCAGCAACTGGTTTCTTGGTGTTTCTCTATTCTCAATATCTGAGTGTTCCTCACTATTGGGTTGGCTCCCTTTGTAGCACATTGCCAAGGAGCTATATCCGGGACTTTAACTAATCATAATGTAATTTACATGTTTCTCCTTCATTCATGCACACCAATGGCCTTAGAGAAACTTCCAAGAATTACTTGAAGCAATTGCTTTTGTAGTTTAAATGAGTCCTTCTCAGATCCCACACAAGAAAGAGCAGGGACCAGGTTAGTAGCAGGCCTTTGGCCAAAATCCTTTGAAGAAATACTAAAGGTGGAAAAATGTGTTCAATATACTGAAGAACTGATGATTATAAATAAAGCTTGGTTTATATGACATACACACTTTAGTTTAACTTTGTTACACAGGGGTGCAAAAAATCCATACCCCTGAGTGACAATTATATCAACTTTCACTCTCTGTTTAGCTGGCACTCCCAGAGGCACAGCTACCAGATCATGCGGTGGTGGAGTACAACTCTCCACAGAGGTCTCTGTTTTCTAATGGACTCTTGAGTGTGATTGGGACCAAAGCAAATTCTAGGTTGTGAGTAACAGTAACAATTGAAGAGAGTAGGCACCATTCAATCATCTATGGTACAGACAAGAGTGGGAAAGAGGCTTGGAAAAGGATGTAAAGAAGATGGCTGAAGGATAATGGAAAAAAATCAGCAAAAGCGGTGGAGGGAGGAGTTTGGCAGCTGTGTCATCGTAAATAAAGCTTAGGTTAGGCTGGAAAACTGGATTTTATTTTGCAAAAGTAGAATATTCATAGCAATTTTTGGTTTCCTTTCAAAACTGTCTTTTTGAGGGAAAAGGGGGGTGGAAAATATGATATTGCTTAGCTACCAATAAAACTTTTCCCAGTTTTAACCAAATACTTTTTGTTTGTTTCAGAAGCTCTTTGCCACAGCAGAGGGGGAATTAGTTGGGATGAGGTGGAAGAAATTTTAGGCAGATCAGGGAAAGATCTGAAGGAGCAAGACTAGGACAAAAATGCTCATATGAACAAATCCATCATATCTTCATAGTGCTGGAATTCTCCATCCTCAAGGATGCTCAGGGACCAGAGACAGTGGGATGAAGTCAGGTGGCTTGTTTTCTTATGTGAACTTGATGCCCCTGCAGAACAAGATGGGCTCCTGACCTATGCCGAGGCGGTACTGCCAGATGTACAGGTTCTTCTGGGGTTCCAGGCTCACCTGTATCAATCAATCTTCTTTTTCGGCTTCTGTGCAGTCCTCCAGCTGTCTGTGGACATTACTCCCACTGTACTGAGTCTTGAGGGAGAACTGGAACTTGGTGATGAACCCAGTGAGCTCTCCTGCCTGGAGGGAGAGCTCAGCAGAGCTGCTTCAATTGTGTTTAGTGCTGGACATCTGCTGATTGGCATAGCCCCATTTGCAGATGACCCTGTCAGACGAAGGGATGGAGGAGTCAGAGATGTTGCACAGAGGCTTGATGCATTTCCAGTTGCTGATGGAGGTGCCCTTGGTGAGGGTCAGACCCCCAGGGAAGAAGCTCAGCATGTCGGGATGGATAGAGTAGAAGAATGTCTTCCCTCGCACCAGGTACAAGCAGGACTGAGCCCCCAACTCATGAGAGATTCAAGGGAGAGATATTAGGGAACTTCTCTGTTTCTATCCAGGGGAAAACATTTCAGTAATTCCAGGAGTGAATCTCTCAGGGCAATAACAGCTCTTTCCCACTCACCCCCCATAGAGCTGTAGCCAACACACTCCATGTGGAGTCTGGCCCACTGACACCAGTGGAACTAGGGACATTTTATCATAACTCATCTGATCTGCTGTGAATCTCTAATGCTTGAAACCAATCCCAAGACTAAAGGAACAAAACACAGGCCACAGACAGGATTGCCTGCTTGAGCAACTCCCCAATACTATTGCCAACCTGTCTGGCAGGGTGTGTGGCACCCTATCAGAGCATGTTTTTCATTCCTTGCATCATCCTAGTCACTCTTCTCTGACCCAGTTTGAATTAATCTTTCTCAAACACAGGGACTAGACTTGCACACAGTATTCCAGGCAAGGTCACATCAGGGCCTTGTATGAAGGTAATAACATTTCCCCATCTCCACTGGAAACACTTGAGATTCAGTGAGTTGAACCTGCGGTCTAATCATGATGAGGTAATAGAAACAGCAGCTCAGAAGGACACTTGGCAGTGAGAAGGGAACAATTTCCCAAGAAGGGTGGTGGAATTCAAGATGTTTCACCAACAGATCTGTACTTGCAGTTACGGGGGACAGCTCTCTGTCCTGAGATGGGATTGGATGGTCACTCAGGTCTCCTCTGGTCTTGGGAGCTCTGAATATGAACAAAAACACTCTGAGATGATGATGGATGACAGACAGACTCTGAAAGACCCTTTATAGGATCTGGCCCAGAACTCCAGGGTTGGGGAAGCCCTGGGGGAAAAGAGTGATATGGACCCAGTCTGGGGTATGCCTAAGGGCAAAATACACCCCTGCCTGTCATTTCTTCTCTGACCATCATACATGTGGCAGATTTGAAATCCCTTCCATTTTTAATAGCAATAACATAAAAAGATGATGGTCACAGGCTTTCAGGTTCCTGGTCTTTTTGGTCTTTGTCTTCTTCTCTGGGGTGCCCTTGGGACATTGCTGGACATATCCTCTTCGTTGCTCATTGGGTGCTCCACCTGCACAAGCTTATCTGTGCCTGGCAGCAAAATGAAGCTCTTAAGCTGGCAAGAGCCTGATCTGTTCTTCTGGTGACATGTCTCTCTATGGCTATGAGCTGCCTTGGACCAGCAGATGTCCCCACAGGAGTGTATGATGAAAGCAATTCCCAGTACTCAGTGGAACTGCTTGTGCTAGGAGCAAGTAGCTGCTGTGACACAGGTCTCCTGGGATAACCTCCTAAATGTGCTAAAATCAGGGCAAGCTGCAAAACCAGGGGCCAAAACACCAAACCACTGACGGGTAGTACTAAAACCAGTCTCCCGGTCAGTAACAAAACATTCTTCTGATTCTCCACTCTGATCATCGCCAAGCATAACAAAATAGAAACAGCCTCCTTTATTGCACATCAGCTCCTCTGGTCCCCACCTACCCACCGGGTCTCTCAAAGAAATAGGTTCTCCTGACCCCAAAGGGCCAGCCACTTTACCCAGAACTGTATAGGCTTGGAGCTTACCCAAAATACCACGGTGCCAGCCCCTCCTTTAGTAACTACAACTAATGGTTTACTGTAAAAAGAAAACAAACAAAACGTGAGAGATGTTAAAGAGTCAAAGTGAATCACATACATACAAATGATTTAGTGGCCATGGAAAGCAAGTCTTTGAAGAATTTGTAGTTTGCAGATTAGTCTAGTTCCTCTGGTAGACATGCAACACATGGGTGGGTGTCAGTCCTTTGTTCAGTGAAGCAGACTACTTCCAGAGCATGATGTTGATTGCAGGTTGAAGACAGAAGACAAAATGGAGATACAGCCACTGCCTTTTATTACCTTTGCTTTCCCCATGCTCTCAAAGTCCTTGCCAAATCAAAATGAAGTTGAAGCACATGGTCAGTCTGGGTGACTCATGTCGTGAAGAACCCCAGAAAAGCACTCGTGGATCCCCTCTGTTCACAGTCAATCAGCACTCTGCTACGGTGGAGCTTTGTCCTGTCCAACACCTGGGTCTCCACGCTACCTGTAGCCAGCTCCCAAATCCAGGCTCAGAGGGTCCGACCCTTGCTCTGTCTGGTCTCCCCTAGGGGGGGTTCCTTCCTCCAGGAGGGTCCCAGCTATCCCAATCAGAAGTGACACTCAGCCAGTGTAGAAGTCAGAGGGTTTATTAGCAATCCAGTTTCTACAGCAGCTAGGACAGGTGGCTTTCAGATTAACCAGGAGGTCTAGCAGTAAACCCCCAGACAAATCCCTGGAGATCCTGCCTCTCAGACCCCTATTTCCCTCCTAGCCTCCTCCTCTCTCAATCATTTGTTCTCCTCCCTGGCTAGCTGCCCTGCCCCTGGTCTAAACTGGCCACAACCTGTGTCACCCACAGGGGCCCAGGTCAGGTTTGTCTAAAGCCCCTTCCTCCCCCCCAGGTGGTTCCTATAGTTATCATGGTGGAGTTTTAAGGGAGATTATAATCCAACAAGGAGGACAGCATATTCAGAGCTGTATAAGAAGTCTTTATTGAAAGAGAACTGAGAGAGAGGGAGAGGAGACAGACAGGTTTTCCTAGCCCCTAAACGACTCTCCCATGTATCACTATGGCAACCCCAACGACCCTAGGTAGTCCAAAACACCACATATTCCTCCCCCCCTAATGAACACCCCCCTCCCAGAATAAAGCTCTCCCCCCGCCAGAAAGAATTAGAACTAAACTAGGAGATGAGGGTAGACTGCCCCATCTCCATTGAACCCCTGGGGAATTATTCTGCCCCATGAAGAGGGGGTCACCACTAGCTAAAGATCCAGCCAATTAGGAGGCCTTCTGTCGCAAGGTGGATTACGGCGAACTTCTGGTGTGCCCACCCCACAAGGTGGTATTGGTGGTGGTGGGATCACAGGTACTGGGGAAGTAGCTGGAACAGGAGAGGATCTTGTGTCCTGTTGATCCAGGGAGGCTGAAGGGGTTGAAGGGGTGGCTGGAGCAGGAGAGACACAAATAGTAGTTTCATGCTCTGATGTTGTATCATCAGTAAGGGGAAAGTCAGATATGTCTGCTGGAGATGCATCTTCTGCGTGGATATGACGGAGAAGCAGCTGATCTACATGCCATCGCCAAACTAGGCCACTCGCTGTCTGGACAGAGTAGGAAACAGGTCCTGTCTGGGCAATGACCATTGCTGGGACGCATTTAGCTCCTGAAACATAGTTTCGTGCAAGAACTGGCTGTCCAACACTGAAGGTGCGGCCCTTTGTTCTTGGTGAATGTCTGCTGACCTGGTCCTGCTGTTGGCGTTGAACCACTTGCCGTGTGTCTTGTGGTTTCAACAAATCAAAGCAAGAGCGCAAATGCCATCCCATCATAAGAAAAGCTGGAGATGCCTTACTTGTAGCCTGTGGAGTATTTCTGTAGGACAACAAGAAATTGTCTAGATGCTTATGAAGAGGTGAACGTCCCTTTGCAGATTTTACAGCTTGCTTCATAGTCTGTACAAACCTTTCAGCAAGTCCATTGGTGGAAGGATGATACGGTGCTGACCTGATGTGATGTATTCCATTGGCCTTCATAAAAGTTTCAAAATCCTGAGAAATGAATTGTGGTCCATGGTCACTCACCAGCTGTTCTGGAAGACCGTAACGACTAAAAAAGCCACGAAGGGTCTGAATAGTGGCTTCTGTAGTGGTGGACTGCATTACAGAGACTTCTGGCCATTTTGAATGGGCATCCACAGCAATTAAAAACATACATCCTTCAAATGGGCCAGCAAAATCAACATGGATACGCTGCCATGGCCTTTCGGGCCAATCCCATGCATGAAGAGGTGCCAACTGAGGTGCGTTCCGGACGCTCTGGCATGAGGTACAAGCTCTAGCTGTTTCTTCAATGGCCCTGTCTAAGCCTGGCCACCAGAAATAGCTCCGTGCAATTTCTTTCATGCACACTATGCCACAGTGACTTGAATGGAGCTGTTCCAAGAAACGTGGTCTTAATGAAGGTGGGATAATGACGCACATACCCCACAACAAACACCCGGATTGGGTCGATAACTTTGTCCTCCTAGACACATAGGGGCGGAGGTCAGGACAGACCTGAGAGCAAGGTAAGAACATTCCATGCTTCACGAAATCCATAACTCGTGAGAGTACTGGGTCAACCCGTGTTGCTTTCTTCACTTGAGAAGCCGTGACGGGTGTGTTTTCCACCTGTTCAAAGTAAAAGATTCCTTCCTGGCCCAGATCCTGATGGTGTGCTGGTAAGGGTAGCCTTGAAAGGCCATCAGCATTGCAATGCAAAGAGGATTGCCTGTACTTGAATTCATATGTGTATCCAGAAAGTATCAATGCCCATCGTTGCATCCGACTAGCAGCCAAATGTGGGATGCCTGTGTGTGGCCCCAAAATTGATGTCAGGCGTCGATGGTCAGTGAGAAGTGTGAACTTCTTTCCCCACAGGTACTGGTGAAATTTCCGAACGCCAAAAACAATGCCCAGTGCTTCGCGTTCAATTTGGGCATAATTAGTTTCTGCCTTAGTCAAGGAGCGTGAAGCAAAAGCAATCGGCCTCTCTTCACCAGAAGGCATAACATGTGACAATATAGCCCCAACTCCATAAGGGGAGGCATTCAGAAGCCAACTGTAGGGGCAAGGATGGGTCAAAATGCGTCAGAACCTTAGAGTTTACCAGTGAGCGTTTAGCTTCATTAAATGCAACATCACAGGCTTCAGTCCAGTTCCAGGCCTTTTTCGGCCCCAGAAGCTCATGTAGGGGTTTCAGGAGCATTGCTAATTGTGGAATAAACTTGCCATAATAGTTTAATAAGCCTAAAAAAGAGCAAAGTTGGCTTACGTTCTGAGGTAGCGGAGCATCCACAATAGCCTTAACCTTGGCTGGAGATTTATGGAGACCATCAGCATCAATTATATGTCCTAAATATTCAACTGAGGGATGGAAAAACTTACATTCGTCTCTGTGAACACGTAGACCATACTCTTCCAGTCTTTGCAGAGTAGCTTCCAAGTTCGTAAGGTGTTCCTCCTCATTTTTGCCCGTGACCAGGATGTCATCCAGATAGCACTGTACTCCTGATAAACCACTCAGAATCTGATCCATTGCCCTTTGGAACAAAGCTGGGGCTGAAGTAATGCCGAAAGGTAAATGACAGTATCTGTACAACCCCTTATGTGTTACGATTGTCAACAATTCTTGAGATTCTTCTTCAACATGCATCTGTAATAACGCTTGACTCAAATCAATCTTGCTAAATTTTTGTCCTCCAGCCAAACCTGCAAAGATGTCCTCAATGCGGGGAAGAGGATATTGTTCTGCACATAACACTGGGTTGACGGTGACCTTGAAATCTCCACAAAATCCGAATGGAGCCATCCTTCTTCACTATTGGGACAATGGGTGTCGCCCACTGGCTGTGAGTAACTGGCACCAAGACTCCCTCTTTGTCTAACCACTCCAAGTTTTCTTCCACCTTGGGTCTGATGGCAAATGGCACCATCCTGGCCTTCAAACATTTTGGTTGGCAGTCAGGCTTTATATTTAATTTCACAGTGATTCCCTTCATACTGCCTAAGTCTTCACCGAAAACAGCAGCATGTTTCGTTAGTACTGCTGCTAGATTCATTTCTTCTTTAGTCAATTGATGCACTTGTGACCAATCGAGTTGGATTTTCCTGTTCCAAGATCTTCCCATTAGGGCTGGGTAAGTCCCCTTTACCACAAACAGTGGTAGCTTTACGGTCTGTCCATTGAGTTCTACTTTTACATCAATAGCACCCAACAGGGGAACAGTCTCTCCAGTATATCTCTTCAAAACGACTACTGTCGGCTTAAGTGGCAGCTGTCTAAAGTCCTTCTCATACACAATGTTAGAAACTAATGAAACTGCTGCTCCAGTGTCCAGTTCCATGCGTGTAGGTTTGCCTTCCAACACAGGTGTTACCCAGAATTTACGTGGGCCAGCTGTTATAGACAAAACATGGAGGGAATCTTCATCTTCCAATTGGGTGTCACTATGATCACCTGTATGCTGCTCTACTGCATGCAGAATTTCCCTCTTAGTCTGCAAAACCAACGGCCCATTTTTCTCCGGTCTGCCTCTTCTGTTTGGCTCACCCTTCCTTTGTTTGCAGGCACGTTCAATGTGCCCTCTCTTACCACATTGTCGACACAGTAGTTCCTTAAACCGGCACTCAGATGCGATGTGGTCCTTCTGTATTTTTCTATATTTTCATTTCTGTCCACCAGACTGAAGACTGCTTGGGGCCCTAGGTGTCCGCCTGCTTTGCCTACCCCAAAAGCTGCCACTGGATGGAGGGGCACCTGCAGAGATGTGGAGGTATCAGGATTGATGGGCACTGGCAGAACTCCATCTTTGTGAGTAAATCTATAGTGAGGACACAGGAACAATGACCTCCCACGTCTTCCATTAAAGACTCCAGAATGATATTAGTCTTTTCCACTGCTGCTTCAC
>ML682134.1:2636931-2664329 GCA_007922195.1 Podocnemis expansa
ATTTTGTCTTTAGTCTTCAGTCTGTCTGCAGCCAACACCCTCCTCTGGAACTATTCTTCTGGGACTGAACAAAGGACTGAGACCCACCCAGCTGCTGCTGCTGTTGGGTGCACACCAGAGTACTAGGATTAACCTGCAAACTACAGGACCCCCATCTGCTGGGAGGCTAATATAGCAGTGCACAGGCAATTCAGGGAGTTTTTGGAGAGGGTTGAGGACAACTTCCTGGTACAAATGCTGGAGGAACCAACTAGGGGCCTTGCACCTCTCAGCCTGCTGCTCACAAATAGAGAAGAATTGATCAGAGAAGTAGAAGTGAATGGCAACCTTGGTAGCAGTGAGCATGAGATGACTGAGTTCAAGATGCTGATTAAAGAAAAGAAGGAAAGAAGCAAAACGCAGACCCTGGACTTCAGAAAAGCAGATCCCTTGGGAGGCTGATCTGAAGGGGAAATGTGTCCAAAAGAGTTGGCTGCATTTTAAAGAAACCCTACTAAGGGCACAGGAAGATACCATTCCGATAAAGAGAAAGTACAGCAAATGTGGAAGGCACCCAGAGTGGCTTAACAGAGAGCTCTGCACTCAGCTGAAGCCTAAAAAGGAAGCGTAAAGGAAGTGGAAGATAGGACAGATGACTAAGGAGGCATATAAAGACATTGCTTGGGACTGCAGGCATAAAATCAGAAAAGCCAAAGAACAAATGGAGCTGCGGCTAGCAAGGGATGTGAAGGATAACAGGAAGGGGTTCTACAAGTATATCAATGACAAGAAAAGGATGAGGGATGGTGTAGGTCCCTTACTGAATGAGGCAGGTATCCTCATGACAGAGGATGAGGAAAAAGCTGAAGTGCTCAATGCTTTTTTTTACTTCAGTTTTCACAGGCAGGGTCAGCTCCCAGCCCACTATACGAGGTACGGTAGATTGGAGAGAAGAGAGGCCCTAGGTGACAGAAGGTCAGGTTAGGGACTACTTAAAGAAGCTAGATGGGCACAAGTCCATGGGGCCAGATGAACTGCATCTGAGGGTGCTGAGGGAGCTGGCTGATGAGATAGCAGTACTGTTGGCCATTATCTTTGAAAATTCATGGTGAACGGGGGAGGTGCCAGAGGACTGGAAAAAAGCAAATATAGTGCTGATCTTCAAGAAAGGAAAAAGGAGGATCCAGGGAATTACAGACCTGTCAGCCTCACCTCAATCCCTGGAAGAATCTTGGAGCAGCTTCTCAAGGAATCCATCCTGAAACACTTGGAGGAAAATAGAGTGATCAGGAACAGTCAGCATGGATTCACCAAGGGTAAATCATGCCTGACCAACCTCATCGCCTTCTATGATGAGATGACTGGATTTGTGGATGCGGGAAGAGCTGTTGATGTGATATACCTCAACTTTAGCAAGACTTTTGATACAGTTTCCCACAGCATTCTCATTGGCAAATTAAGGAAGTATGGGTTGGATGCGTGGACTGTAAGGTGGACAGAGAACTGGCTAGATCAACGGTTTCAGCGTGTAGGAATCAATGGCTCCATGTCAAGTTTGCAACCAGTAACGAGTGGTGTGCCCCATGGGTCGGTCCTGGGGCCAGTTCTGTTCAACATCTTCATTAATGATCTGGATGATGGGATAGGTTGCACACTTAGTAAGCTGGCGGATGATACCAAACTGGGGGGAATGATAGACACCCTGGAGGGCAGAGACAGGATTCAGGGAGACCTAGACAAATTGGAGCAGTGGGCCAATAGAAATCTCACTAGGTTTAACAAGGACTAGTGCAAAATCCTGCACTTGGGACGAAAAAGCCCCATGTACTGCTACAGTCTGGGGAGTGATCAGCTAAGTAGCAGCACTGGAGAAAAGGACCTGGGAGTCATGGTGGGTGGGAAGCTGGATATGAGTCAGCAGTGTGTGCATGCTGCCAAAAAGGCCAATGGCATACTGGGGTGCATCAGAAGAAGTGTTACCAGCAGATCAAGGGATATGATCATTCCCCTCTATTCTGCACTGGTGAGGCCACATCTAGAATACTGTGTCCAGTTTTGGGCTCCCCACTACAAAAAGGACAGGGACAAATTAGAGAGAGTCCAGCGGAGGGCAACAAAAATGATTAAAGGGCTGGAGCACAAGCCCTATGAAGAAAGATTGAAGGAACTAGGCTTATTTAGCCTGCAGAAGAGAAGACTGAGGGGGAATTTGATAGCAACCTTCAACTACTTGAAGGGATGCTCTAAGGAAGATAGTGCTCAACTGTTCTCAGTAGTAACAGAGGACAGAATGAGGAGCAATGGTTTCAAGTTATAGCTGGGGAGGTTCAGACTGGATATTAGGAAAAGCTTTCTTACTAGGCAAGTAGTGAAGCATTGGAATAAACTACCTAGGGAGGTGGTGGAATCTCCGTCTTTGGAAGTGTTCAAGGCCCATCTGGAAAAAAACCCTGGCTGGGATAATCTAGTGGGAGTGGTCCTGCTTTTTTGGCAGGGGATTGGACTAGATGACCTCGTGGGGTCCCCTTCAACCCTATGATTCTATGGTCCCAGCTTACAGGTGCATGTGAACCAGGTGGGGAAAGTTAGGGAACCCATGAGGCAAACAAGTCCATTTCACTCTGGATGGGAAAAGCAAGAATCCACGTCAGAAAGAAAAAAAAATACATGAAACTTATGTCTGCTCACCAGCCATTTACAATGATCACACAGGAGCTCTGAGGAAGCAAGACACAGGGGCTATGTCCACACCTAGCTGGTTAAATCAATGTAAGTTAAATTGATATAAGCTAAATTGATATAAAATCATTAAATCTATTTAAGCTAAATTGATTTAACAGGTCAACACCAAAAAAACCCCAAATCAAACTAGCGTGTCCAGACACAGGACTTGCTAGTTCGATTCTGGGGAGAGGCACCCTCAGAGGAGGAAGGGAACTGGTGCTAGAATCGATTTAAACAGTTATTTCGAAATAACATGTCCGAATGCTGTTATTTCAAAACAACTGTTTCGATTTAAGCAACGTTTCAATTTAAAACCAGGTTTTAAGGAATCGCTCTAACTTTTCCTGAATCGAAATAAAGGAGCTTCTTATTTCGATTCCAGGAAAACGTCGTGCAGACATAAACTGTTTTAGATTGAAATAACCAGCATTATTTCGATCTAAAAGCTGTGTGTCGATATACCCAGGAAGTTCCATAGATTTACTTGAGAGTCAGCAAATATAGAAGATGGGTAAAAAGATGTAAACTTACCCAGTATCTGTGGGGAAATGAGAAGGCAACACTAGTTGTCACCTACTCACCCTGGGATGTGCAGGGAGAATTCCAACATCAAGAGATTATTTTAAAAACACAGTATAATCTTTGACCCCCCCCCAAAGAACTTATTTTTGCCATTCTTGTGATTTTCGATCTCTTTAAACTGACAATACTGTCTAAATTAATACCATATACATCACTCAAGGGGGAGAATGCCCCGCCCCGCCCCCTTGCCGGCGCGTCAGGCCGGGGGATCCCCGGGGGTGTGTCGGGGGGGAATGCCCTGACCCGCCCCCTTGCCGGCGGCGTCAGGCCGGGGATTCTGGCCGCGCTTACTCCGGCCCCGGCGCGTGGCTGCAGCCGCGCGCCGGAACCGCTCCGCCAGCTTGGGGGGCAGCAGAGGCGTTAAAGCCCCTGGGGCGCAGTGCCCCGCTGCCCGCTCCTGGCGGGTGCCTGCAGGGGGCTGCGGGCACCCGCCAGGTGAGGCGCGGAGCTGCGCCGCACGCCGCTGGTGCTTGCAGTCCCCTGGGTGCTAAGCACTCTGGGAGGAAGCTCAGCCTGTTATTTCAAAACAACCGTTGTTTCGAAATAACACGGCCACCACAACCGTTGTTTCGAAACAACTCGTTTCGAAACAAGGGTTGTTTTGAAACGGCATGTCCCCTTGGCGTTGTTTCGAAACAACCATTTCGAAACAACACTCTTTCGAAAGGCAACGAGGTTTAGCTTCTTTCGAAAGGACCACGGCCATTTCGAAAGAAGCGGTTTGCTTCTTTCGAAATGGCCGTGCGTCGTGTGGACATGCCATTCCTTATTTCGAAACAACTTCTGTTGTTTCGAAATAAGGACTGTGTGTGGACATACCCTACAGTAATAATAATAGGCCACTCTACATAAGAAAGCAAAGCACAGTATTAGACAATGCTTTGGAAATATAAAAATATTATATAGAACAATATACTAATATAAGAACCCCAATCTGTGTTAAGCCTTGTCCCCTCAAAATGCCACATTTTATGTTTCTGTTGATCACACTTTTCCCAGCCTGTGACCCCAAAACTGCACAGTGTAATGTTTATAGATTATGTTACACAAGCACATCAGGGATGTCTGAAGAATGTGCTTTGTCCTGCCATGAGGTAAGAGGAATGGGCCTGATGAGCTCCTGTAGTTTCTTCCAGTTTCTATTATTCTATTGCCAGTAATCACCATTTTGGTGATATTCAAAGTGTGACAACATGTATCCCAAAGTACAGGTAGAGATGGTATCTTGTAGCAAAGGAATTATGTTGTACAGTACTGTCAATGGCAAAAGGAGTACTGTGTATTCCATGCCAGAAACAATTGGCACGTGCTATACCCATTATCTGGAGTTTGTGCAGCACTGCATCTCCTTATGAAAGCAGCATGCCTTTGTTCATGGTCCTGAATGAGTTGTTGCCACCCTCATCTGCTGATAAATCATCAGTATCTCTTCAATGTTCATGTGATGACGCATCATTTTCATTTTCCAAGCCTAGTCAAACAGAAGGCACAATTTTATTGTATGGATATCCAGATTTCACTGGCTGTCTTGGAGCCGGTGCTGAACAGACTTCTCACTCATGGAGAGGACTTACTCAATGTGTGTTGATCTGTGTATCATTCCTGTTCACCTGTTCAGTGTGATTCTGTTTTAAATAATGAAAATTGTCTGTTACATGGTGTTTGAGGAGTAGGGTTGACAATTCAAACATTACTGTTATAGTGTCCGGTTTTCTGACATAACATACATGCATTCTTACAAGCTAATTAGCATCATCATATTCCCAAATTTATGTCTGTTGAGCCATGAATAGATACTGGGAAATACTGATTTTTATTTACAGAATCATCACAGGAGCGCAAATGTGAACACCCGATTGTCCGTATTCATCTGTGTTTAAGTGAAAGGGCAATGCAAAGTGATTAAACTTGGCCAAAGAAAGAGGCAACCCTATTTAAGTGCTATGTCATCTGATATGTCTCCCAAGGAACGTCCATGTGTGTCATGTGCTGAATGGTGGGATGGTGACAGTGTGTGAAATCAAGGCATGTATCACAGAACCTATGACAGATGACTAATCTAGCTTTTGAACAATGAACTTTCCCAAATTTAACAGTTGTCTTTTATTTCACAGAGAATGAATCAATCTTACTCTAGGGGTATGTCCACACAGGGCTTTTATTTTGAAACAACACTGGTTGTTTTGAAATAAAAGTCCCTATATCCAAACAACCTTTTCTTGTTTCAAAAGGAGGGAGCTCCGCATTTTGAAACAAGAGCCCACCTTTCAAAACAGCTTAAACCACTTTGCTTTCAAAAGGAGGGTTATTTTGAAACCAGTTGTTTTGAAATAAGCCAAAAAAATCCTTGTCTTGAAATAACAAGAACCTTCCTCCCAGGGTGCATAGCACCCTGAGGGGACGGTCCCACCCCCCCCCCAGCACCCTGGCCAGGGATCAGCACCCTGGCAGGGTGATGAGTGGGGTACAGGGGGTTGGAGGGTACCCCAGCCAGCTTCCCCCCGCTTCCCCTTGCTGAGAGCAGGGGGGGACAGGAGCCTCAGCCCCCTTTGCCCCCCCACCCCCCCGCAAGGGGAAGGGGGGGAAGCCAGCTCAGGCTGCCCCCAAGCCCGGGGCACCCCACCCCCTGGGCTTCCTCTGCCCCCCCTGAACAGGCAGGAGCCGCGGGGGGGTAGAGGAAGCCCCCCCCATGCCAGGGGGAGCCACAGGGGGGCAGGGGAATCCCAGGGGCGGGGCCTCGGGGCCAGCACAGGGCCTCCCTCCCCCTCCCCTCTCCTATTTCGAAATAGCATATCACACTGGACATGTGATTCCCTCCTTTTTCCTTATTTCAAAATAGTTTTTTGTTATTTTGAAATAAGGTGGTTCAAAATAAGGCTTTATTTTGAAACAGCTTGTTTTGAAACAGCATGTTTTGAAACAAGGGCTTGTGTGTGGACATAGCCTATGTGATGAACTTTCTTTTTTATTTTCTCAAAAGTAGGAAATGTGCACTACGTGTGCGGGGCTTGCTATTTCACTTCAGTGGCAGGGCACACTGGGAGGTGTGGCAACATGGCCCCTTGTGGGCCATGCTGCCACCAGCAGGGGGCGGAATGGGGGGCCCGCAGCCCAGTTAGAGGGGCTGAAGCCCCCTGGGGGTGAGCCACTACCCGGCGGCTCACCCTGCAGTCTGGAAAAGGGGGCTGCAGCCCCAGCAGGGTGAGCTGCTGCCTGGCAGCTCCCCCCCACCTGCTTCAGGGGGCTGCAGGCCTCTGGGGGTCAGCCGCTGCCTGGGTGGTTCACCCTACCACCGGGGCTCCCCCAAACCCCACCATGAGGTTGGGGGGCACCCAGCTCATCCCCCTGCTGCAGGGGCTGGGGTAAGCCCCACCCCAGGAATCCCCCCGTGCCCCACTCCTGCCCATGGGGAATCCTGAGGTGGGGCTTACCCTGGCCCCACCCTGGGCAGGAGCGGGGTGCTGCTGGAATGCCGGGATGGGGCTTACCCTGGCCCCTGCAGCAGAGGGATGAGCCAGGTGCCCCCGGACCTCATGGCGAGGTTTGGGGGCAGCCCTGGTGGCAGGTTGAGCCGCTCGGGCAGCAACTCACCCCCAGGGGCCTGCAGCCCCCTGAAGCAGGCTGTGGGGTGAGCCGCCCTGCAGCAGCTCAGCCCACGAGGGCTGCAGCTCCCCTTTGCCCGGCGTGGGGTGAGCCGCGGGGGCAGCGGCCACCCTGCGGAGACTGCAGCCCCCCTTTACCTGGCCGAGGAACAGCCCTCAGTACCCTGGCCAGAGTGCTGAGGGGGTGGCCCTGCCTCCAAGGGTGCTAAGCACCCTAGGATGAAGGTCAAATGTTGTTTCAGAACAGTTTGTTTCAAAGTAACCGTTGTTTCGAAATGGAAGGGATTTGAGTGGTTTCAAAACTACGGCTCTCGTTTCGAAACAACGGAACCCGTTGTTTCCACATGAGAGTACGTCGTGTGGACATGCCACTTCTTGTTTCGAAACAATCTCTGTTGTTTTGAAACAAGAAGTGTGTGTGGACATACACTATGGCTATGTCCACACATACATCATTATTTCAAAATAACCTATTTTGAAATGAGTTATTTCAAAATAAAGTCTTTATTTTGAAATAAATTAATTCGAATTAACAGTTTGTTAATTCGAATTAAGGGAAAGCCTACTTTTGAAATAGCTGTTGTTTTGAAATGGTTATTTTGAAACAAGGCCATTCGAACATGTTGTTTCGAAACAGTTGTTTCAAAACAATGGTGTTGTTTCAAAACAATGTGTCTGAACTCCATTCTTTCAAAACAACCGTTTTGAAACAATGGCTATTTCGATTAGATGCGAGGTTTAAAATCTTCGAAACAATGGTGCATCTTGTGGACCTGCGGCTTCTTATTTCGAAACAACCTCTCTTGTTTTGAAATGAGAAGCCTGTGTGGACATACCCTATGTCTATGCTAGGGGCTTACTGATAGTTTATGGGGCTTTCCTGTATTGTAATGACCCATGGAATCATTTGGAATTTCTGAAGTTAAGTTACGTATTTTACTATGCAGAGTTTTCAGCTCCCTCTCCTTAATAGCCAAACAGGGAACCATTTTAGTCAACTTTATTAACAGAAACGAACACGGATTCTTGTTACAATTAAGGTGGACAAAATTATTTTTGTCATGAGCTTTAGAAATTTGTAAGTGACATTGGACTACCACTTGTTATGTTTACTTCATTAACTTAAATGAAACCAATTTACTCTGCCATTACTCTTCACTGCACTTCAGTGTAATCCTTGGCATCTGACAGCCTTCCTTGCAACTGGGAAGTGATTATCCTGGAAAATGACAGGGCAGAATAAATCCCTGCATATTTTGCTCCACAACCATAGTTAAACAGTGTTCTCCAAGAGAAAAGACAGGCATCTGAGGAACTAGTGTCCCTCATTCTAGACCCACAATGATAGTTGTTGCTCTGTGCTGGGCCATGGCGGTGCCACCCTGGAGCTACCAAACCGCAAACCACCCTCCTCTGCTACCTCCCTTCTCCCTCAGAAAGAAAACAGATTCACACCATCATTCAATGCACACTTTATCATTTAATTGTGTTCTGTATGTGGGAAGACAGGTGGCATTGGGTTGGGTGTGGGAATGGGTGGGTGGTGTTCTTGGGAGCAGCTAGAGCAAGGTGCTCTTCCTCGTCTGTGCTGCGTTCACTCTGGGGGGGAAGCAGGGCTGTTGCTAGATAGCAAAAAGACCCAGGGCTCTGCCCCCAAGCCCACCTCACCTGCTCTCCCTGCCTTGATTAGGCCTCGCCCCCAGTCTGCCCCCCTCAGTGCACCCAGACACAAGCTGCAGGGCCTGTGTGCATTAGGCGGCCCCTTCATATGTCTAAAGGCATCACTCTGCACATCATATATCTGAAACAATTCACTGTGTGCGGCATTACCCCACCCACACCCCCTTGACGTTTCTGAATGTTGCTTGTTGTGAATAGTACTGAATAATTGCATTCTGAGAGGCTGGTGAGATTTAGGTGATTTGACTTCATCTCCCTCTGTACGCTGTTCTCTGGTGTTTGAATCTTTGTAACTCTTTTGATTTGCTTTTAGAGTGATCTGTTCCCATGACTTTTACTTCCCTGCATTTATTTCCTCCCACTCTGTAAGTTCCCCCATCTTCAAAACATCTGATAAAGTGGGATTTCCTCCCACAAAAGCTCATGTGAAAATAAATTTGTTAGTCTTTTAGTGCTACAGGATTCCTTGTTTTAAAAGAATCCAGTGCTCTTTGAATTGTGGACATTTCACGTGAAAAGGAAATTTTGGAAACATGAAGGTATGTTTCTGAAAGGAAGTTTGTTCCCTGGGGCCATGGCGGTGTTACCTACTTAGCCCACCAACGAGGGGTGTGCTCATTTACTGGGGTGACTTAATTTGAGGGGGGAGAAGGAAAGGTTGTAATTCTATGTCCACATGTATATGCTTATTTCGATTTAAGTTAAATTGAAAGAAGTTAATTTGAAGTAAAATCCTTACTTTGAATTAACTTAAATCAAAATAAGCACAAACCTGAAATTGAAATAGCAAGTCCAGACACAGGACTTGATATTTTGAATCAGGAGAGGGGCACCATGGGAGGTGTGGCAACATGGCCCTCTTACTGGGGCATGCCGCCACCCAATACATATAAAAAGGAAGGCACCCCGGGAAGGAGAAGGGCAAAAGTGTTATTTTGAAATAATGGTTATTTTGAAATAACATATCCAAATGGCATTATTTTGAAATAACCGTTTTGAAATAACAGACGATTCGAATTAAAGTAGGTTTAAGCTATTTTGAAATAATGTCTCTTGTTTTGAAATGACGGAGCTCATCATTTCAAAACAAGAAAATGTTGTGTTGACCTAATTTTTTAAAAACCAAAATAACCAGTGTTATTTCAATTTAAAAGATACATGTGGACATGCCTTTAGTGTACTACTTGTGTCACCTGTGTTTCTGTTTTCAAGGCAGAACACTAGGGTTGTTTTTCCGGTACATAATGACTTCTTTAAATGGACAACTCACATTCCTGGAGTGGCTGGTAATGGTTCAGGGAAGCTCACAACACAGTCAGGCAGATTCAGTATTTTCGGTCTCAGTTACCATGTCTATGACTAGAATGGTCTGATAAACTGATCATGGCATGGGCAGGGGGAATTCAAACATCAAGATGATACTTAAAACACAAAGCCATTTAGAGGCTCTGGCTATCACAGCATGGAAGCTGATGAGACTGGATACATGATAAAGATAATGCAAACAACAACAAGAAGAAATCATCTAGCAAGGAGAAAAGAGGGAAAAAGAATCTGACACATGGAAAAGTAGAATGGATTCCCTCCACCCCCCTTAAAATTTATGTAAAAAAATAAAAAGGCTAGGAGTCCTGTGACACTTAAAGACTAACAGTTCTTCTTCAAGTGCTGCTTGGATACATTCAGTAATATCTGTGTCTGTTTGACAGCGCATGATCGGTCAGAAAGCTTTTTGCCGTAGTCCAGGTATCTTAAACATGCGGCCTGTGGGCCACGTGCAGCACCTAAAGCTATTTCCTGCGGCCTGCAACTACACTACTTTTACTGAGATTTGCAATATAGTTGTATGGAAAGGTTTTGGTGGTGCGGCCCTCGGGCTAACGTCCTAGTTCCCATGTGGTCCTATACTAGCCCTCGTGGCCCTTGTGGTGATTTGATTTTGAAACCCCTGCCCTAGCCCGTCAAATCAGGGCTGGCAGCCACTGCCCCCTGGCCACCCTGTGGCTATATATGTGGCCACCACTGTTCCCTCTAAGCTGTGTGCATGTGTGCAGGCACACAGGTCATGAAACCTGCACACACAACAAAATAAAGTGTGCACAAAAAAATTCAATAGTGCTAAAATTGGTGCTCACAAAGAAATGTTTTTGTGCACACAAAGAAATTGTGCACACAGTCTGAGTAATTAGAGGGAACATTGGTGGCTGCAGCTCTGCCCCTCCTCAGTTCTATTTTCTGCCCTCAGTGATCATATCGGAACATCACACTCCTTGCGGTCGTGCAAGCAGCCTGCTTTATATGATCCATTCGCTCATCTGGGAGAACCTCTTTGTGGATGTTGTTCCCTTATAAAGAACTACTCTTGCCAAGCGCAAAGCTTCGGAGGAAGGAAATCGCTCCCACTCACTGCCTGCCATGCCATGGTTTAAACCTTGAGCTGCCTACGGCAAGGTCTTCCCACGGAGAACCTGCATGAGAAGTGCCCCTGGTGCCTGGACAAACCCATTTGGTCACCAAGTGCTCAATCTGTCGGTCCTTCAAACCGCGGACCTTAAAAGACAGAGAGCAAAGGCCTCGTGTTGGACTCGGAGCAAGTGTGGCAGCTTACCCCTGAAGCTTCAGGGCTTCTTTCAGCACCGTGTGCCGGCTCGGCACTGGAGCCTACCTGGCGTCGCTCTCCTCAAGAGCAAAAGAAGACAAGCTCAGTACTAGTGTCATTACTGAAGCTTTGGCGCTGCTCCACGTCCCCCACCTGGGGGTTGCCTTGGACTTGCAGGAGCTGTTACTGTTCCCTTCCACCTCAGAGGCTTTTGAGGCAGTGAAGGCTCTCCTCCTCCTGCCAGCGCCTCCCACTCTGGTGCCCCCCAAGAAAAAGGGTAAACTGGCTTTCACCTCGGGATCCTGGCCTCCCCGAGAGAGATACCAGACTCCATCACTGATTTCAGTGCTGAGTTCCCCAGAACCAGAGCGAGCTGGTCAAGACGAGGGCCCTGGTATCATTAAGCCCTCCCCTCGGTGCCATATTACCCTCCTTCTCCGGCACCACAATACAGGCCTGTAAGGCTTCTTGATCCCCGAGCCCTGAGGAGGGTGCCTCGAAAGGGAGTAAATGACCTCGCCCACAGCCCTTGATACCGACGCCCTACAGATACTGACCTCACGAATGGTCTGTCTGGGAGACCCCAACAGGTCCTCGCGGTACCGCTCAGCCTGGCTCAGCCCTGTGTCTTCTGGCACTGAATAGAGTCCTGAACTGCATACCCCCCTGCTATATTAGGGACTTTATGGCGCACTTTGACCTCCTTCACCATGTTTGTGCCAGATGGGGTTGGAGGCTCATTCTCCCACAGGGCGTACTGACGCTTTGTTCGGCCCAGCAATCAGTTCGGCAGAGCCTATAACAGTTCACCTGCACCCTAGTGTGCGGGACCTTCCCATATCACTTTGGCAAACCCCAGAGTCCATTGCCCCTGTATCGGGCATGGCGGGCCATAAATACCAGGTTCTGGCAAGTGACTTCCCCTTTCCCACTTACCACCCAGCACTGTCTCAAGGAGTGGTGGAAGCAGCGCTAGGCCCAGGGCTGGCTCCTCACAACCCTCTCCCGGTGTCAAGGGATGTGAGGAAGTTAGATCTCCTTGGGTGGAAGGCTTACTTTTCCTCTACCTTCCAGCTCCGAATAGCCAATTATCAGGCTGTAGAAGCCAGATATGTCATGGATGTGTCAGAGTCCATGAATAAATTCAGTCACTTACTGCTACTGGAGAAGAGGGCAGATTATGATGCCTTTCTCAAAGAGGGCAGACTAGCATCCCAGGACCTATTGTTATCTGCCTGGGACATGGCAAGCCACAGCGTGGCCTCAGCTGTAACTCTGCAGTGGGCAGCATGGCTCAAGGAGGCGAGGGTGCCCCCTTTCTCCCAACAGGTGATACTTGACCTTTCCTTCGAAGGTGGTCCTCTGTTCATGGCTGGAATGGACACTATGCTCTGTGATGCCTAGGACACCTGAGGGGATGTAAAATACCTAGGCATGTTGCCTTTCTGGCCTACTACCCATCCCCCCAGCCCATAAGGGAAAGTTAACACTTCCCATGGCTGAAGGTTTACTCCACTGGGTACCTTCCACCCTTCTTCAGGTTGCGGGTACAATTCAAACTCCCATAACCTCTCAACCACCCCCGTTGTTGGGCCAGCTGGCCTAGCGACAAACTGGAGTTCCCTTCCCATTCCCCCATCATGGAAGAGCACTACCTGGTTTACTTCAAGTACCAAGAGAAAAGCACACTCACTCTGCGTGGGAGGATGACCCTGAGGCAAGATCCTAAGTCAGAGCACCACCTACAAGAAACATCTGGTGGTTCCACTGAAATCCCTTAAGGATTCCTCCTCTCTGGGGGATGTTTCACTCCCTGCTCCTACTTCAGCCAGTGCCATTCCTTGTTAACCTTTAAGGACTCAAGAGGGTTAATACCTGTCCACCCATCTGCTCTACCTTAGAGTCTATGACTATGTTCTCACACAGTGGGTTATTTCGATACGGTTGTTTCGAAACAACCATATATCAAAATAACGCTTATTTCGAAACAACTTATTTCGAATTAACAAAATGTTAATTCGAAATAAGGAAAAAGGCAGGAAACAAAATAGCAAGTTCACATTGTGAACTTGCTATTTCGCTTCCGCAGGGGGCTGTAGGCGCTGGTGGGCTTCAGCGCTGCCCAACAAAACGTTTGCACGGCGTTGTTTCGAAACAACCATTGAGAAACAACATTGTTGGGCCCACGGACTAGGTTTTACTTGTTTCAAAACAACACAGTTGTTTCAGAACAACGGCTTCCCTTGTTCACATGACGCATGGTTGTTTCGGAACAGCTGAAACCTTATTTCGAAACAACCTCCGTTGTTTCAAAATAAGGAGGCTGTGTGAACACAGCCTATGAGACTCCACTTCTGAAATCATGACCACAGATACCAAAGGAATCTTAGGTCATAGTTGGAGAGCTCTTCCATTGCCTGCCCTCCTTTAACCCATAGCAGAACAAGCTATCACTAGATGACATGATGGGTCACACACATGGTGGTTTTAGGACCAAATACTTCCACATCCCATGGAACGACCAACCAGGATCCATCTTCCGATGGTTGCTATACTCCACTCCTTGTTTTCCCTCCTTTAGAGGATGTCCTCTTTTAGGGTCTTGCAGGATGCCTGAGGGCTCCCTATGCTGCCCTTCCTTGAGGGCTGAAATTTTCTTCTGCTCAGGAAGATTACCTTTTGCACGTGCTCATGAGTCCTGACATTGTTCGTGGCTCTGGTGACCCTTACCTCCCCAAAACCAGGGATACAATCCCTATTAATTGGCCTACCAATGGGGTGCGTTCCATCCCTTTTTCTCCCCCTCCCCCTACTTGGGCCATTAAGGGTTATCACCTCACATTCACGGAACCTGGCCAACTTGGTTACACCTGTACTCGGGATTCAAATCAGTAGCCCTTGGACACCTTCTCCACTGAGTGCCGAGTCAGTAGCCAATGTTCACCCTAGCTGTTGATTCCCTGGGTGCACATATATTTTCCATACTCCAACGTAGAGGCTTCCAAAGTTGGAAGCCCTCAAGAGCAGTCATGCCTCCCCTTCCCTTGCAAGGCCACTCCTGGTCCTCCATGGTAACACACTGTGGGGTCACCTTGGAGCGAAGTTCCTCTTTCCCGATTATACAATCCCAAAGCACCAGCTTCAGGAGGCTGAGACTTGGTGTCATACACACCCTGAGTTCTGGGTTAACAAGTCCGCCCCAACAGAGGGCTGACTAGTGCATTCCAGGAGAGGGCCTGTAAGATCATAGTTCCAGTATGGTTTGGGCTAATTCAAAGCCATCAGATCACATTGTTCTGTCCCTCTTTATCTCCAGAAAACCACTGTGTATCAGAATAAATGACACAAAGGTCTACAACAGGGGCCCTATCCGAGGGAGCGGAACACATACATGAGCAAGCCCTGCCACAGCCACTGAGTGAGCAAAATTGAGGACACTTGCGAGTTTGATGTGTCAAGAACAAATTGATTTGGGTAAATCCCTACACAGTATCCTGCCCTAGTTAGGAAGAAATCTCCATTTAACTAGGAAGCTGGTCCTCTCCCAACTCACTCTTGAACTACCAAGCAGTCCAGAGGACTACCAGGTCTTATGCCCGGTGTCACTTTTCCTAGCCACTGGCTCTACGAGGGCCACTAGAAGGCTGCTAACTGATGGCAATCCTTTCTCTTCAGCCACTTGCTACGACAGTTGGGCTATGTTCACACCCAGGGGGTTATTTCAATACAAGTTGTTTTGAAACAACTTGTATTGAAATAAGGCATTATTTCAGAATAAATTAATTCAAATTAAGAAAATGTTAATTCGAATTAAGGAAAAAAGCTCAAAATGAAATAGCATGTTCGGACAACAGTTATTTTGAAATGAGTCACCGTCATTTCGAAATAACACGTTCAGATGGGATTGTTTCGAAACAATCATTTTGAAACAACATTGTTTCATCACCAAATGGGGTTTAAGTTGTTTAGAAACAACGGTACGTTGTGTGAATAATGCTGTTCTTTTGAAATAAGACGGCTGTGTGAACACACTCTTGGTGATCCATTCCCTATGTCCTGTTTTCCAACCCAGACCCTTTGTTTTTCCCTGGTTCTCCCCAGTGCAGGCAGAGGTGGGCAGCAGACCTGGGTCATGCTCCCCCTTTTTCTTTGTGGGTGACACCTCCCTTCTCTGACATATTCTCAGCTTCAGGGTTACCTCCAATGCTCTTTCCTACTGCTATGGGGTACCTAACAGAGGGAGTGGCCAATCTCCCACAATACTTTACCGCTTTATCATGGGCCTTTCTATCCACAGCCAGAAATGCACTCACTTGTGCAGGTTATTCTCTGTCATGTGTTACATGAAGAGGCATACGTCGTATTTTCCAAGGGAATTTTTACAACCTTGATCAACCATCACCCTTACCCATTCCCTCCCCCTAGTAGTAGCACCCCTTAGTGATGGGGGGGGAGGGTTGGTTGAGTCACAAAAGTGTCATGACTCATGCATGCTGAGACACCTTAATGCTGTGTCCATACCTCTACTCCCAACCCCTATCAAACAGATCTGGGGCTGCATGCACCCAGACCTTAAAGGTCTCCTTCCTGTTTTCACTCTAAGGTGGTAGGTCAACCTCTATCCTGTTGTTTGTTCGACCATTTCTCCATCACTTTTCCTGCCCCTTCAGTGGTCGGTGACCACGTCTACCCAGGGGCTTAAAAAGGCACATCTGGCATCCAACTGTCATGCAGGGTTGCCCCACCATGGAACTACATTTTAGTAGGTGGTTATTTATTTCCCCCACACCTTCCCATAATTTTCTTCCCTGGTTGGACCAGTAAAATATATATATATAAAATTAAAGGGAGGGGGTTTTTCTTCCACCCTCACTTCTGCCTCCTTGTGCTTGCCAGTAGGCAGAGTCTTTTATTCTGCAGTCCACTTTTTTTTTTCCCCGTCAGCAGCTAAGCAATATATTATAGGTCTAAGGCCAAGGGAAGCACCTGTCCACACTTCCTTGACAGAAGCTTATCATCAGCCTCTGATGTTCCTTAAGGTAGGGTGCCTTACCGGTCTTTGATTGGTGGCTGTGGTTTTATTTTCCCTTTGATAAGGTGACTTTAGGCTGCCCACTGCTCCTGCTGATCACAGACAGGGAGCACTCGAGGATCGTAGGCCTTTAATTTTTATCCCACTTGGGCCAGGCTGCACTACCTGTTGGCCTCCCTATGCCTGGGCCACTGGCCGTTATGGGGGTGCAGTGCTGAAGGCAGAAAAGAACCCAACTCCATCCACCATCCTCAGCATGGCTAACAGTCACCTATTACTGAATGTATCTGAGCAGCACTCGAAGAAGAATGGTGGGTTACTCACCAATAACTGTTCTTCTTCAAGATGGACTGCTCGGATTCATTCAGAACACTACCACTGTCCCCGCAAATCTGGAGTTGGTGACTTTGAGGGACTGACGAGGGGCACGGCTGCAGCCATATAAATAGCCATGGGGTGGCCAGGAGCTGGTGGCCACCAGCCCTGCTTCGACAGGTTAGGACCAAAAGCTTTCTGACCAATTATGTGCTGTGGCAGAGATGCGCCTATTACTGAATGAATCCGAGCAGCCCATCTCCCATCTCGAAGAAGGATGATTACTGGTGAGCAACCCACTGATTCCTTGCTCTTTATTTTTTGGAACTAAACTAAGACGGCCTCCCCTTTGGAACTTGAAGGAGTCCTGTGGCACTTAAAGACGAACAAATATATTTGTGGCATACATGCCTGCACAAGGGGGCCAATCCCCACCTGCCATCCTGGGGGAGAGGGGGACACTCCTAAACCTGCGACTGCTCTGGCTGGCCACCAAGTCACTGACCCATGGGGCAGGGGATGATCCCCAGCCTGGTTCCCAGACCCAGCCAACTGACCTGGCAAATGGATTCCCCTGCAAGCTGCCTTCAGTTTCTCCCCTAAACACACAGACACACAATACTTACGAGTACCCTACAGCAATGTTCCCTCTAAGGTGATAATGCAGCTGAGCAAATGCAATTGAGTGAATTATTGATGTGGCTGAGCAAGTTCCCTTACCCATACCGGGCCCCTTCTCTGCTGCCTGCTGGCTCCCCAAACACATCTATAACTTGCTCAGCTTCATCATCAGCTTAGAGGGAATGTTGGATCTGATCCTATGACTTACACTTCCCTGCATTTATTTTCCTCCCATCCTGTAGGTTCCCCCATCTTCAAAACATCTGATAAAGTGGGATTTTCTCCCACAAAAGCTCATGCAATAAATCAATTTGTTAGTCTTTAAGAATGCCACAGGACTCTGTTTGTTTTGCTGCACTAGACTGACAAGGCTATCCCTATGGAACTTCACAAATATTCGATGTACTCATGATCTATCATCATCATCCAGAGGAAATCACAGGATTTGAACTTGTAAAAAAATATACAAATATATACACACACACACATATTTTGTGGTAAGACAAAGAAATGACTCTAAGACCTTTCCAAGCAAAGAGAACAAAGAGAACAATTTTATAGATGCAGCCTTACGTTTCTTGATGTCACTGCAGTTGTCTTGCACCAAACTGTTTGCTGTAAGCTTTGACATTTTGTGCTATGAATGTGTGAATCTGCTTTGTGGGATGGATTCTGTTTGCTTGGTTGTCTGTAATTTCAGCTCATCTTTAGATGATGGGAAAATACATAACGAAAATGTGTGAGAAATTACAGTAAGAGCTGATGATCACAAATAGCCAATACAGTGCTATTATTTTTCAGAGATTTCTAATGAATATGCAAATTCTGACTAGATCTCACTCATTGAGCTAAATGAAGTCACCCTGATTTAGGCCTACATATCACTTGAGCTAATGTTAATTAAAGTCAATGACAGTTTTTCCACTTTACTGAAAAATTTAGATCAGGCTGCCTTCATTCTCTGCAACAATCCCCATCTGCCAGTTTTGTGTTGTCCTTGTCTGCAAGCTTTCATCTTTCCTTTGATAGCTTCCAATAGAAAACAGAGTTGTGCTAAAAATACATGCTTGTTCTGGAGGGGACTCCTCCTCCGAAAGCCATTGTTTAGGGCACTTGGTAAAGGTATCAAAATGGGAGGACATGTAGTTTGCCTATAATGTATTGTCAGGGCCATTCACTTAAATGTGAGCACAAGGTGGGGGTGTGCCTCTTGGATACCACAGAGCCAAACATGTGTGAACACCTATTATAGTAGCCACTTAGAGATCCTGGGATGAAAAGTGCTGTAAAAATGGTGTGCGTTAATAAAGTAACATAAGGTTCTATACAGCTCTCTGTGTTTATTCTGAATCTTGGGTGGAATTTGTTTGTTATATCTACCTATCTGGCAGCAATGAGTTGAAAGGGAAACAATATATGTTTCCCTAGACATCATCCCTCAGAGCCTCCATTCTCACTGCATGAGTGGATCCCCAGCTTCTGCTCCCACCCTGGGAGCCTTGACACCAGCTCTGATCCCCCCCCCACTTCAGCTCCCAGCCCCAGAGCCCCCCGCAGACTGCCACTGGTTCCCGCTTGTCCTCCCAGCCCCAGAACCCCGAGCCCTGCGGATCCCCGCTTGCCTCCCAGCCCTGGAGCTCCTGCTGACCGCCGCTGATCCCAGCTTGTCCTCCCAGCCCCGGAGCCCCCGCCAACTGCCACTGATCCCCGCTTGCCTCCCAGCCCTGGAGCCCCCACAGACAGCCACTGATTCCCCTGCTTGCCTCCCAGCTCTGGAGCCCTGACCGCCACTGATCCCCACTTGCATCCCAGCCCCAGATTGACCCCTTCTTCCTCCCTCCATATCCCGCTCACTTTCTCCTTAACCCCATTCCCCTTACCTGGCTCATGCTCTTGCCTAGGTATGCTGCTCTCTCCCAGCCCTGCATGTGCATCTAAAGCATGCTCAGGGCCAGGGATCTTTAACTGCCTATTCAAAGCCAACCCCACCCCAGGCTGCCTGGCGCCCAGGAGAAATGTGTCTGGGGCCAAGTATAGCCTGCCGCTACCTGATCTGTGCTGGGGTCAGTGCTTGCTGTGCTGGTGAGCAGCGGCAGCTGTGCCAGCACTCACCAGCGCAACTTACAGGGAACATTGCCCTGCAGATGCTGGTCCTTAAAAAAGCAGGACAGCCTTGCAGGAGGGGAGAGAGAGGATTAAAATTGCCTCTTCTCTCTGCTCCCTGTCTGAGCTGGGTGGTAGAAAGACCCGACTAAGGGTCCTTTGGTTACAGTATGAGGAGGGGGAGACACAAAAACCACCACTGGGTACAACCAAACTCTTTTATTGAAGAAAAATTCAATTAAAACAAATCATCCTCTTATTCTTTTAAGAATCCTAAGACAGAAAAGAAACAGACAAAAGAATAAAGAGCACAACAAAAGTGTAATAATAATTCCTAATCCTATCCCTATAGTTAAGTCCCTGAATCAAAACTAAGTTACAATCTGTACTATTAAGCATTTCTTAATTCACTTATAAAACCATGGCTTCCTTGATTCAACTTTGCTTTATTTAGTTTTGGGTGCACCAGCCCTATCCCAGGTGGGACATTATACTCTCGACGAGTGAGCTTATTGATGAGAAGGTATGCCACCAGCGAGGGAACCTCGGGTGATCAGTCCTCAGTCTGGCAGTAGATTTGTGCCTTTGCAGACCTCTGCTCTTCATGGGCTTTTGTAATGGGAAAAGAACCCACAGTCTTGATTCCATCCTGCTTTCACAGAATTTGACTTCACAGAATTTGACTTCAGGCTTCCCAGGGTTTGAACCTAACAACTGCTCTGATTTGCTGTTACTGTATGACCTGATCCCATGTTTTATACCCCCTTGCATTTATTTTCATTCCATTCTGTAAGTTCACCCATCTTCAAAGCATCTGACGAAGTGGGATTTTCTCCCACAAAAGCTCATGCAAAAAATAAATCTGTTAGTCTTTAAGTGCCACACGACTCCTTGGTTTTTTTTGTCTTTTTTTTTTCTTTTTTGATGGACTAGACTAACATGGCTATCCCTTTGGAAATAGATAGTATGAGTGTCTGTGTGTGTCTGTGTGTATCATAAGAAATCATTACTATAAAATAAATATAAAACAAAAACAGTCAATATTTATTGAAATACATCAAGAGTGTTATAAGTAACATATCAGACAGTAAAACATAACAGTGTAATTGCATCCACATATGAAAAAGCAATAACCACAGAAAGAGGGAATCTTTATTGGTGGAACAATGGCAAAACAAGTCTTGACAGCAGGATGAGCAATCAGGCAATCTGAAACAATTGAACAGAAGACTCATGTTATAAAAGTTTAAACTGTGAGAATTAAAAACCACAATAACAAACACATCAGAAAAACAGGCGCTGATGGCTTACCATATTGGGATGTCTGTGTCTTTAAGAGGACAAGCTGCCTTTCACAAGGAGTCATGTGGCACGTAAAGACTAACAGATTTATTTTTCGCATGAGCTTTCGCAGGAGAAAATCCCACTTCGTCAGATGCTTTTTTTGTGGGATTTTCTCCCACAAAAGGTCATGTGAAAAATAAATCTGTTAGTCATTAAGTGCCACATGACTCCTTGTTTTTTTTTTTCTGGACAAGACTAACATGGCTACCCCTTTTGAAATTGCCTTTCACAAGCCAGCATGAAAGCCACACCACCGTGTCTCAGTAAAACACTTTTTCCTGTAAGTGGGAAATCAGTAAAGCCCCCCCCCCCCCATTTTTGCAATCAGGGGAGAGGACTCTCACTATGGGGGTCACTACTGCACCCTCTGTCCCTCTGTATGATGAGTTTATGACACTCTTCTAAGACCTGGCAGCTCTCAGCCCTCAGCTGGACACTGGGTTCTACCCCGCCACCTGGTTTGTCTCCTCACACCGCTCCTGCCCCTGCACCCAACCTCCCAGGCCAGTCACATTCCACCCCCTGCTCACACCCTGCCCAGCCACCACACCAAACTCACCCCTTTTGCTCCACCTTGAACCCCTGTAAGAAGAGGGAGCGAAAACTGACAGCAAGTATGGGCAGGAAGATTGTGAACGTCACCAGAAAAGCAACAGGGAACTTTACTGAGCATGCCCAACACATCTGAGCATGCCCAGAACAGCCACGGCAACACAACCTGACAGACATGGGCCCTGCACCGCTCAGTTATTAGTTGAGCTATTGTTGCAGATCAGCTGAGTATTGCTGTTGAAGCATTGATTCTTTGTTTACTGTTCATCAAAACAAAAACCTCTCTGTCTATCTTGGACCAGAAAATGATTATCCACCATGTTAGCTACAAACCGAGCAGCAAGTAGCTGTGTGGAGAGCCATCTTGTGATGATCATCCTAGCTCCTGTGCCAACAGGCAGACAGGGCTTCACTAAACTCACCATACCGAGAGCCTTGTAAGGCTACTAGAAACCATTAACCCTTAATCTACCCCAGTGCTCAAACCAAATTCTTAGCTACACCACAAAGCAGGGCGGTCTGTAGGTGTTCCTGAAGGTTCCCCCTTTTAAATCAGTGATTAGAAGGTGGCAGTGGGACATCAGTAGGTGGGTTGAGACTGTCATCAATTTTAATGTCGCAGCAGAACAAAATGCTTTCCTTGCCCAGGCCCAGCTGGTACTGCCATATGTAGATCTTCTCATTGGGCTGCAGGGTCAGGCTGACAGACTCTTCTACCTGAGTGGCTTCATTCCAGTTCTCCTGCTCTGAGTTGATGCTTTTCCCACCATAGTGAGCCGTGAGGGAGAACTGGTACTTGGCAATCGCTTCAGTGAGGGCTCTTGATTGGCATGTGGCAGAGATGCTCACATTCCAGTTGTGCTCTGTGCTGCTCATCTTCTCTTTGGTGTAGCCCACCCTTCTGGTGATCTTTTTGTTCCAGGTGATGGGCATGTTGGAATCACTGGAGATGGTCTTGAAGACCTCCCAGGTGCTGAAAGCGGATCCATGGGTGATGGCCAACCTGCCAGGGAGGAAATTGACCACATCAGGGTGAAAGGAATAAGTTACAGCATCCCAGTTCTTGTTGAAATTGGTAGTTCGGTAATATTGGATCCCCCATTCATCGTGGGGCTTCACAAAGTAATAATAATCCTTTATGCCCCAGTAATAGAGACCATCTCGGCAGGATGGGTAGAGGCTGTATTCAACAGCACCCGAATCAGTGTTCATGTTGGTGACCTGGCAGTAGACACCCCTGCTCTGGAAGATAATGTAAAAGTGCCCAAAGGCAGAGAGATAGTGGTCTCCTCCGTGGCAGTTGGGGTGGAGATTGTATACCACAGCACTTGAATCATCACTCATGTTGGTTACTTGATGATAAGACTTTGCTTTGATGATGTAGACGTGGCCATCCTCGAAGGCAAGATAGTGGTCTTCACCCTGGCAGCAGGGGTGCAGACGAAACACAGCCAGATCCTGTCCTTTTGTTGAAATTATATGCTCTCATGTAGCAGCCCAGGTCTGAGTGGACAATATAGTAATACTTGCCCACCCCACAGAAATCGACCCCTGGGGCTTTACCCTTGGGAACTATTTCAGTCATGGCATTCAGCACTGTAAGATAAAATTGTTTCTTTTAATACTTATTTGTGTTGGAGCAGCACAAAGAGGGCTGAGCTGGGTGCCATGGCACCCCTAAGGCAGTGGTGCCCTGAGCCAGGGCCTCATTTGCTTATGGGTTGAGCCAGTCCTGTCCATTTCTCAGTACCATACGCATCAGTTATCACTCCATAAAACTATGGTTATCACTCCATAGAAATACTGGCCCCAATCATGGCCTCACAGGCTGCCCCCTCCACCCCTCTGCACCTTGCTGACCTTGATCTTGGTATCACACTCTGACTCCACCGCCCCCTGGCCCTGGCCTCACATACTGCCCCCTCTGCCCCCATATCCACATCCAGGCCTCACACTCTGCACCCTAGGCCCCCCCTACCCCTGATCCTGGCCTCACATGCTGCCCCCTGTGCTCCTCTCCCCCAGATGGTACTTGGTCCTAGCATGAATGCAGAGGACTGGACTCGGTGACTCTCATGGTTCCTTCCAGTTCTATGATTCTATGATCATCTTGTCTTAGCCTCCAAAATATAAGTTGCTTTCAGCAGGGCACTTTGCACCTTGCTCAGTTTAATAAATCAAACCCAGATTTTTAAAAAAAGATCAGGGCAATAAAAAGATAAAAATCTAAACTACTAAGAAGTAGCTGTTGTACCTGGACATCCCCAGGGTGGGAGGAGTTTTAACGATCCACTTTATTAGACGTTTTAGGAAGAAACTGGTAGTGACTTAATATAAATAGTGAGTGAATCTGTGGAATGTACATACTTGGCAAATAAGCACTGTGCAATAAGACACATTTTAAATAATTCACATTTCAGTCTCTAGAATGATGGGGAAATGTGCATGAATCCTTGGAGCCATAATGGTAGAAATGCTGTCTCCATCCAGGACAGTATTATCGTTATTAGCATGGTATCAGCAGAATGGGAAGAAAGCAAGGGGAAAAAATCCAGAAAAATAAAATTATTCCTTGCCTGTTCCCCAAGTCCCTGCCTGTTCCCCAACTCCCTGGTTCTCCCACCAACCTAGCAGTGGTCTACACTTACAGTTAGTCTGGTACAGTTTTATTTCTCAGGAAGTGGATTTTCACACCACTGGAAGAAAAAAAATTGTGCTGAAATAAATTCCTAGTGCAGACCAGAGTTCAGAAAGCTTTGCCTTGGCTATGTCCACACTCTAAGTTTTATTTCGAAATAAGTCATTTTGAAATGAATTATTTCAAAATAAAAGCTTTTTTCAAAATGACTTATTTCGAATTAAAAAAAAAAATCATTCGAAATAAGTCAAGCCCCTCCAATCGACCTAGCATGCCCTGTGTATGGACATGCTATTTTGGTTCCCTGAGAGGGGCACTCTGGGAGGTGTGGCAACATGGCCCCTGCCTGGCTCTCACCTGGAGAGCCAGGAAGGGGAAAAAGCAACCAGGGAGGCGAGGAGGGGGTAGGTCACCAGCCGGCTGGCTGGCAAGGGGGCTTGCTGGGAGCCTGGGGGTGCAGTGGCTCCCCAAGACACTTCCCCTGCCATGGGGGTGGTGGGGCAAGTGGCTTGGGGAGCTGCAGCATTGGACTGCAGCTCCAGTGGCAAAAACCCACTGGGAGCTGCGGTCTACACTAACTGGCTCACCACCTGGGCGGGGACAGTTCGGGAGCCCCGCTTCTGGCTGCGACCCACTGCTGGCTCCGGGGAGGCTGCAGCCCCAGCGGGGTGGCTGGAGCCATAGCAGGAGCTCTGGGGTGAGCTGTGGAGGCTCTGGCCACCCCGTGGGGCTGCAGCCCTCTGGAGCCGGTGGTGGGGTGAGCCACGGTGGCTCCCGGCCACTCCACGGGGGCTGCCTGGTGCACGGCCCTGCACCTCCCCTCAGCACCCTGGTCAGGGTACTGAAGGCTTCCTGGCCAGGGTGCTGAGGGGGGCTGGGCCTTCCTCTCAGGGTGCCATGCACCCTGGGAGGAAGGTCAAATGCATTATTTCAAAATGATGGTAATTTTGAAATAACGTGTCCAAACGGCATTATTTCAAAACCACCGTTTTGAAATAACAGCTGTTTCGAAATGAACTAGGTTTAAGCTCTTTCAAAACGATGGCTCTTATTTCAAAATGATGGAGCCCATTGTTTTGACATAAGAAAACGTCATGTGGACCAAATCTCTTTTATTTTGAAATAACCAGTGTTATTTCAAAATAAAAGAGATGTGTGGACATACCCCTTCTGTTTAACCTAAATCTCCCTTTTTGCAGATTAAGCTTTATTATTTCTTCCCCTACCATGGGTGGACATGGAGAACAATTGGTCTCCATCCTGTTCAAAATAGCTCTTAACATATTTGAAGATGACTATCAGCTCCCACTTCTGGTCTTCTTCTTGCGATAGTATACATGCACTGGTAATTTAACCTTTCCTCAGTATATCAGATTCTTTCTTGTTGTCTTCTGGAGCCTCTCCAATTTGTTCACATCTCTCTTAAAGTGCAACATATAGAACTGGACACCCTACTCCAGTCCTCACCAGTGCTAAGTTGGATAATTAGCTTCTGTATCTTAAACGTGACAGTCCTGTTAACACAGGGAACACAGGAGTTGAACTATCTGTGCTACAAAAATGGGAGTGGATTGTTGAGTCTCCCTGGGCTGGGCAAGGTCCTTACCCTAACCCAGTACACCATCCCTGCCTCAAAACGGCAGATATGGAACATTATGGGATTAGCTGGCTGCTACCGACATTTTATTCCAGGCTCTTTGATGAGCCCAGTGCTACTGACAGATCTAAGCAAAGCCAGCCTTAGAAAGATTTCCTAGTTCTGTGAGTGTGAAGGCTGAACCCCTAAAAATAGTAGGCCTCGGAATGCCATTCCAGCATGTTCTGGCAGGGCAGGGAGGAGAGTGTGTGTGTGTCTCAGCCACCCCAGCTTCCCTGTGTATGTGCAGGCTGCACTAGAGCCAGAAGCCTCAAAATGCAGCCTGCAGGGAGGGAGTTAGGGGTAATTCTTCACTGCCTCACTGTGCAGCTGCCAGTGAGCGTTGGCGCGGCCCAGCTGTGCTCCCCTTCAGAAGCAGGAAGCTCATACTGGGGTGGGGGACCCTGTCCCCATCACAGGACACCCAAGCTGAGGTCGGGTATTGAGGTCAGGGTGTGGGTTTTGGTGGTGGGAAGTGGGGGCAGAGTGTGGACTGTGGGGGTTGACGTTGGGGGCAGGGTGTGGATTTGGGGGGTGGGTATTGGGGGCTGGGGGAATATTGGGGACAGGGGAGTGGGTATTGCAGTCAGTAGCTGGGCTTTTGGGGGCAATAGCTGGGGTTGGTGAAGGGGGCCCAGACCCACATGAAGGGGGCCCAGACCTGCATGAGGGGGGCTTGGAAATTTAGGAAGGTTCCAGGGTCCCCCGAATTGTACTTTAACCCCTGATATTGATGCCTTGGAGGTAGCACTAGGGGTCATGTTGTCATAGGAGCGTGGCGAGGAGGAGAATTTTGTGGTATATCTGAGTTTAAAGTTAATCCCTGCAAGCTTGCCTAGTTGATGATCAGAGAGGAAGCACTGGCTGTGAAGAGGGTGATGGACAAAATCTACTATTACATCCAGGGGAACCCATTCTGCCTGATCAATAACTATGCACCACTAAAGTGATTACAGATGATGAAAGACAGCAACCCCATGATTACAAACAAGGAACCTGGTGGCACTTTTTAAGACTAGCAAATTTATTTATCATATGATCTTTTGTGGGAGAAAATCCCACTTTGTCAGCCAGGATTATGAGGTAGCGTATGGTGTTGCAGCCTTACAACTTCACAGTCTCCCACAGGGCTGAGAAAGAAGATTGTAATACAAACTTCTTCTCCGCTGGGTGGCATTAGACTCCCTCAAGAAGCCCCAGCAAGTCACTTGAAGGGAAGGATGTGTGATTTTGTGTATTAACCTCTCCTAGTATAGAGGGAGCCCTCAGATGTCTCAGGGACCAGACAGGCCCCCACCACTAAGCACACTGCACACCTTTGGCAAGAGGTGGGAGTTAAAAGCAAGCCCAGCAAAGCCCTCAGTGTGGGATGGGACAGCAGTGGAGAGAGGCTCATTTCCATAGCTGACCCGAAGAGCTACAGCCCTGCCATGCCCAGAGAGATTTCAGGGCTGCTTTATGGCTTATTCCTGGGGCGGGGGGGGGAGATGGCAGGGTCGATGGGGCCCACTACACTGATAGAAACTCTTAAAAAGGGTGTGATAGGCAGCCAGGGGCCAAGCACAGTTCTTTGGGACCTGCATGGTTATAGGAGTTATACCAACACTCCTCCCGCTGTCAGGGGAGCCCTAGGAACTGTCTGCCACAAAGAGGCACAGGTTTCATTTCAAAATAATCCTGACTCTGTGACCATACGGCCCATTGTGCAACTCAGGGAGGGAGCCAGCTGATTTTAGGGAGCTGGGAGTGGCCCTGAGCAAGGCTGAACTTGTGATAATAAAGATGTCAAAGCTAAAGTTATTGTTTTTGCTTTTGGAACAGCTCTGGCAAGCACAGAGGTTTTGGGGCTACAAACCACCAACTCTAGAATTACCATGGCTCAGCCCTGGCATACAGTAAACGCTAGTGGATTACAGTAAAGAGAAACAGGACTGGAATCTGACCTTTGTGAGAGATAACAGTTCTGCTGAAGTTTCCAACATACACATTGT
>ML682134.1:2664339-2698263 GCA_007922195.1 Podocnemis expansa
AAATTGTTGTCTCCTTTAAAATTCAAGCAGTCAGCGCGTTTCTGACACCTTCACTGCTGCACCCACCAGGAAATGCTCATTTCCAGGGAACCCATTGCTGTAACCTGATTGTTCTGCATATTTTCTGACATGCACATGGCTTGTCTTGTGCTTTCAAGCTGTATTTGCACTTGGTTTGCCCAGGGGTAACATCCTGCTGGGAATGCCTGAGACAAACAAATACTCATGAGGGGAGCAGAACATACCCAGGAAACCTGCTTCTGCTCAGTATCTTGGGCTGGCAGGAGGGAAATGGGCCATTCCAAAGGCAGCCAAACAAGCCCCTCATCCCATCTCTGGCCTATCATTCAGAATCACTGGCTTTATGGCTCAGGGCTTTCCTTGTAAACCAAGGTTGGTGACTTTGCTTCCTACAGGACAAGTTCTTCAATGCTCAAAGGCTTTGAGACTCCATCCTAAAGGCTGATGAGTGGGGAACACACAGTGGCCATGGGCTGGAGGGTAAAAGTCTTTCAGCTGTAGCCCACTGTGAACTCTGATTGATGTGTCAAGCAGCTGAACAGGGGCATCTCCTGATCACCCTGGTCATGAGAGCTGCATCCCCATACCCGGCCATCTTATAAATAGAGGCAGGTCTCAAAGGCAGCTTTTAATGTACACATTCTCAGCTGTGTGCCATGGAAAGGGGGAGAACCCAGGCCTGAGAAGGCAAAGGGGAGGGCGTATCATAGGATATCCCGCTGTGGTGTGATCTGTGTAATTGTAACTTATATGCCTAATTAAAGGCGCTATCTCTTTAAGTGATGTCTTGAGGCTGTATTATGTTGCTGAGCAGAGTTGGTTGCCCGGGTCCAAAAGCTTCTTATGGCCGTTAAGTGGATGGTTGCAATTGTGCATGCTCCACAAGGTTTTCTACTGCTGCTGTGGTCAGATTAGCTAGCTTGAGAGCAGCAGCCCGAGAGCAGTAGCCACAGAGCTGGAATGAGAAGAGCCGATGTGTCCAGTGTGTGAGTGGGAGAAGCTGAGCCAGGAGGGAACAGCAAGATGTTCTCTCCCTGCTGTGGAGCATTTTGCAGAAGAGTTGTCTCATATGCATATTCGACTGATTGTTGGTTAACCAGTAAACTGCCTGGATGGTGCTCCTTCCAGAAGGGAATGAAAAACCTGCATTTATTTCTGCCTAAGAGCACTGCAGCCAAAGAAGAGGATTGCTGCTTCATGCAACTCAAGCCTTTGGACTCAAACAGAAACTGAGATTTGGGTGAACTCCACCTAAACTTTGGGGCTTCAGTTTATTTCCCCATAGTGTTTCTGTGGATACAGTTTTGTTTAAATTAGTTTTGTTTTCTCATGATAAAATTTCTCAAGTTAGTAGTTAATAAAGTTCATTAGGTTTGTTCTTAGATAGTATTTTAATGTGGGAGAATGACTAAACAATTTTCACTGTGAGTCCCTTACAGACTGAATCGAGGGTCTCCAGCTCCTCCTCTATAGGAGTTGCAGCTGCCTTTTTTTTTTTCCTTTGGCACTGGAGAAGGGCAATTAAATGAATTTTAGCCTAGCCCACTCGAAGGTTACGTAGATTTCTTATTCACATTTGCCATATAATTGTGGGGTTTCTTTGCAGCCATCCTGAAGGAAGGATGGGCCTTTTCCTCAAGGGAATGGTCTGTGAAGCCTAACTGAGATTAATATGGATGATTTGGTTGGAATGATTGAACGGGTAAGGGAAAGTTTGGGTGGGGAGGGTGGCGGGGCAAGGTTTGTTTCCCTTGAAATGTAACTGCCTCCAAATGTGAAAAAGGGAATAATTTGCTTGCAGCTGTATGAAAATAATTAGAGAAATGCAATGGAAAAAAGAATTTGTGTGTGCAAATAATATTGTGTAAATCTGTAAGTCCCTGATTCCTGTAGGACTGAAATTCCAGTTGTGGTATGTGGGGGTGCTTGCTGCGGCACTGTCCCCTGAGTGGCTGGAGAGTGCACAGCTGTTACTTGAGACCAATTACACATAAGAGGCTAGTGTGTACTGATCCACGAGTGAGTGGTCACCTGGCCAAGCGGAGTAAGTTGGGGTGTAGGAATGGTGGTAGAGGAGGTACAGTGGCACACCAGACCAGATAGCAAGAGGGGAACATCACAGGGGGACCAGGAGAGTGCAATTACAGGGCAACAGCAGTGCCATAGAGGGGAGCCAAGAGCTGGGGAGCAGGGTCTGAGGTACTGGCAAGCTGCTCAAGCCCACAGTTTTGTCAGTAAGACTTCACCCTCTGATTGACCTTATGATTTAGTTCCTTTCACTCCATGTTCCTTGGAACTTCTCCAAATCAGGTTTGTTTGCTGGGTGTGATGATTCATATTCCCCTTTGTTCCCTGCTCTTCCTGGCTTCCTGCCCTACCTAGCTCCATGTAATGGGATCTTTCTTCTGTCACCTTGTCATGGGTGGCACATCTGTGCACCGTGTTTTACGATCTATATGATTTTTCTGTTCATTTGTACACTATGACTGTGTGATTTGCTACCAGTTATACCATGCAATATTTCTTTATAGGTGCTCATAACCTATTCTACATGAATAATATGGTATGTTTCTTACAGCTTCGTGCATATCTTCAGATGCATAGCATGTTTAGTATGGCTCCAGGGGTTGAGTGACCTACAGAGCTCTCCCCGCAGCAGTGAACCTGAAAGAGACAAAGGTGTGCTAATGGAGGTGGCTGAGAAAAGGCAAAGGTATCACCTGTGCTGTAAGTGGAAGGGTGAGGGAAGTGTTGGAAACAAAAGACAGAGACCTGGAAGATATGGGGGCTTTTTGCCTGGAACTCTCTGTCTGGAAACAGCTCTAAGCAAGTTCTGGTCCCTGCCTGACTTCAGGCAGAGACTGGCTGTGCAAACAGCTGGACACATTGAGCATACACCTGTTTGGGCTATGAGGTTAGTTTAAGTAGAAGTGTTAGATTAGCATGCATATTTTACCTTTTATTTCCTTGTGGTCTCTCTTGACTCATTTGTATTGTGATTCTGCCATGATTACCCATATTCTCACTAAGAGTTATAATCTTAAGAATAAACTTGTAGTTGTTTTCTCTAAAGCTGTGTGATCTCTAGAGGGTATGAGTGAAGAAGGGTGGGCACAATTCATTCTTCTTCAAGCGCTGCTCGGATACATTCGGTATTAGGTGTACGTGCTGCAGCGCACAATTGGTCGGAAACTTTTAGCCCTAACCTGTCAGGATAGTGTCGGTGGCCAATGCCTCCTCTGGCCACACCGTGGCTATATGACTCCAACCCTGCTCCTTCTCAGTTCCTTTTTTTCACCTTCAGTGACAGTATTAGAACAGCCTGCTCCTTGCAACCTTGAAGAGCCTGTCTTCGCTACAGTGTATGAGCCGTCCACTCACCTTGGAGAACCTCTTCAAGGACGTAGTTCCACTGAGAACCTCTGCTGTCATCGAGTGTTCAGATCTGGAGCTGGAAGGTCGCTCCCATCTATTGCCCACCATGCCAGGTTTCAAACCCTGCAGGATGACCCCCATGAGAAGTGCCTCTGGTGCCTGGGTGAGAGCCACCAGGCTACTGATTGCTCCATCCGTTGGTCCTTCAAGCCAAGGACCATTAAGGATGGAGCAGAGGTGCCATGCATTGGCCTTAGAGCACGTGCGGCAGCCTACCCCCAGAGAATTGGGGTTAAAAATGGAGCTTCTGGCACCACATGCCAGATCAGAACCAGAGCCTTCCTAGCACTGCTCCCCTCCGGAGCACAAGAAGACATGCTCAGTACCAACAGTGGTACTGAAGTGTGGGTGCTGCTCCAGCTCCCCCTGCTTAGCGCACCCTTGGGACCGGGACCAGGAAGCCCTGGAAGTCCCCTCTACTCTGGAAGCCTTTGAGGCAGCTAAGGTCCTTCTCTTGCTGCCCACACCTCCCAATCCAGTCCTCCCAAGAAGAAAGGAAAGCCGGGATTACTCTCAGTGATGTGGCCTGCTTCTAAGTGGTACCCATCTCCATCTCCCATCTCGGTACCAAGCTCCCCGGTACCACGCCGGAGGAAGTCTTGTCTCCTGAATGGCCCGCTGGTCGCATCATAGGGCCTCCACCAAGGTGCTGTAGATTGCTGTCTGCTTCCCCTCCATTCTGTTGCAATGTTTCACCTCCAGCACCACCAATACCAGCATCCACCGCAGCTCAAGGAATGAGCCAAACAGCTTGACACTGGGGAATATCCCTTTCCTGGAGCAGGGCACATCATGTGAGAGCAAACAACCCCGCATGGTGCCCTTGAAACTGACTCCCTACCAGTACCAACCCCTGGAGTAGTCCCCACAAGAGGTCCAATCACAAACATCTATCTGCAGTACTGAAAGGCCCCAAACCACTCTTCCCTTGCTGGCGCTGGACAGGGCCCTCGACTCCAGGTTATGGTCATATACAGGGGACATCATGACCCACTTGGTCTCTTTTGTCGTGTATCCACACACATTGGCTTGGAGGTTGAGACCATCAGGGGAAGTAGGGATGCTCTATTCGACCCTTGCCTCACATCTCCATTGGAGCCCATAGTGATACCATTGCACCCTAGTGTGCTAGACATAGCCAGGATCCTCTGGCAAACCCTTGCTTTGATCCCTCTGATCTCTGACACAGCAGGTCATAAATATCAGGCCCCAGCAAGGGGCTTCCCCTTCTTACTCCACCATCTGGTACTGACTCCAGGGGTGGTGGAAGCTACCCTAGGCCATGGGTAATACCCCTAGGACCCTTACCTAGGTCCAGGGAAGCAACGGAGCTAGACCTGGTGTGTCAGAAGGCTTATTCCACATCCGCCTTCCAGCTCCTCATCTCAGACCACCTGGCACTTGTGGCTAGATACACCATGGACATTTGGGAGTCCATAAATAGATTTAGGGACCTCCTTCCTCAAGAGAACAGAGAGGATTATGATGCTCTCTTAGAAGAGGGTAGGCTGACTTCCCCAGACATGCTCATGACAGCTTTGGACTCCTCTGAGATGGCGAGCCAGAGCATGGCCTCAGCTGTTGTCATGAGGTGGACTGCCTGGCTACAGGAAGTGGGCATGCCTCTCCTTACCCAACAAGCCACCTTCGATGGAAGGTCCCTATTTGTGGAGGGGATAGACCACATGCTCCATGGTGCCCAGTATCCCAGGCTAGACCTTTGATCACTGGGCATGCTCCTCTTGCAGCCCCCAGCCACCCTCTTAGCCCTCAGTAATCTCAAGGGCAATGATGCTAGGCCTGATCCTGCATATTTTTCTCACCCCCTATCCCAGGGGGCCTTTCCCTCTTTTCCCAAGGTCCCATGGGCTCCACCCATTGTAGCTACCTCGCGAATCCCTTTGGGGAAGCCCCCATACCCCTACAGGTCAATAGTGGCAGAGGTGTTAATCAGACCTTGCCCAGGGAAAAGGAAGGAATGCTTTAGGGGTTTAAACCTTTCCTCTCCTTGGATTTTGCCCTCTTCTTTCATGCAATCACAGACAGTCCAGCACCCACCAGGCCAGGCGCATGACTCAAACTTGCCCCCCGCCCAGGGTGGTACATTTCTAGCCTGAGGCTCCTAAGGCAGCCTCAAATATGATGTTCTCTTTCATAGGACATCCATCCACACTAGGGTGCTCCTCTGGGGCTTCCGCCCACTGCTCCCAGGTCAGGGGAAATCTGCCAGGTCTCCTTTCTCTCACTATCCCATAAGAGCTACCACTCACCTTGAGCTGGGCCTGGGGTTAGCAGGACCCATTGCACTAAACACCACAAGAGGCTGGTGTAACCAGTGGTCCCTGAAATGTGTCCTACACAGTTATGCGACTGTTAGCAAATCGGGTCCTGGTAGCTCATGCTTCCTGGGAAAAGATGGAATGCACACCATAAGCGCAAACCCACTCCTACTGGGAACTGGGTTGACAGCCAGGGGTCATATCAGAAAACCCTTAGGCACTTCCAGGTTGGGAACAAGAAGTCCCCAATCTGCTTCCCCCCCTCCTCCCCACTTTACAGCTCCCCAGACTACCTTGCCCTTTTGTGACCAAGGTGACCTGCTATCCTATATTAGAGACCGAGCAGAGGAGGTGAGGAAGATAGCTCAACTTGCCTACCACCTGACTTTACAAAGTAGGGCAGAAAGATGTGCTTGGTCACTAGCCCGTTGAGCCGTCTGGGTCCAGTCACAGAGAGCCCTACGTTCTTCTCTCCTTCCTTTCCCCAATTACCAGGCTCAGATTCTGAGAAGGGACAATTGCACTGGATTATAGGGTGAGCTGAGACTGGGTGACTCTCCCTCCCCACAGGTTCTTTTCATCAAGCCAGCAAGCACCATCTCCTTTAGCTTGACCCATGTGATTTTTGGCCCTAATGGTTGGTGTCCACCAGTTAAGGGGCCCTGATTAGTATGCCCTCCCCACCCTTCCTAACGGAGGTCTCTGACCCCTCAGACGGGATCAATGCCCTCAGGCATAAATCAAGTACACCTGCACAACGGACCCTTTCTTTCTGTGAGCATCCATGTTGACTAGCCTTTTGCACTGCAAAGCGCATCTGGTACAACTCACCTGCTGAGTTTTCTTATCAGAAGGCCCCTAAGCAAAGGGTCATTGTTCTGTAAGGTTCTGTCTGAGACTGGGACACCGTCCTCCTCCCCCAGTGTGTAATGCCTTTTGGTGCCCCTTGTTCAATCACCTTGACAGGGGTGAATCCTTCAATGGGGTTTTTCTGATATTCAGCCCCCTTTTTCTTTTCCCATCCATTACTACTCATATGGCCCACAATGTTATAATTAGGCCTCCATGCCCACTCGAACCATTTTAGGGATGCCCTATTACTCCAGAGCACACCCTCCACTGAGTATGGGTGATGCCAAGGGACCAGTTGATTCAGAAATGCCGATTTCTAGATGTCACCCATGTTTCTGGGGCTTCATACCTTTCTTAGGTGCCGGAAAACCCTCATGGCTGTTGATATAACCACCTCATGGTGACCTAAACCCAGGGACTTAGCCCAGCTGACGTCTTATACTCCCTGTGCTTGTGCAATAGTAGTGATGCTTTTGAAGATTTCCACAGAGATTTCAACGATTTCCACTCCACAATAAAATTGAGCCTGGAAAACTCCACACAGGAGATCCACTTTCTAGACACTACAGTACAAATCAGAGATAGACACATCAACACCACCCTGTACTGAAAACCTACTGATCGGTATAGTTACCTTCATCCCTTGAGCTTCCATCCTAAACACACCACACGACCCATTGTCTACAGCCAAGGCCTAAGATATAACCGCATTTGCTCTGATCCCTCAGACAGAGACAGACATCTTTAGGATCTCTATCAAGCAGTCTTAAAATGGCAGTAACCAGGTGGGGAAGTAGGAAAACAAACTGACAAAGCTAAACAGGTACCCCAAAGTCATCTACTGCAGGAGAGGCTCAAAAAAGAAAACAATAGAAAGCCACTAGTCACCACATACAATCCTCAAGTTAGACCTCTACAACAGATCATTAAGGACCTACAGCCTATTCTAAAAGATGATCCCTCAGTCTCTCAAGCCTTGGGAGACAGACCTCTCACCTACAGCCAGCCAGCCTTAAACAAATACTCACCAGCAACTACAGATCAAACAACAGAAACATCAAAGCAGGCACACACCCCCTGCAACAAACCACGCAGCCAAGTCTGCCCACATATCTGCACAATAGGTACCATCATAGGTCCTAATCAAGCCAGCTACTGCATCAAAGGGTCACTCGCCTGCTCTTCTACTAATGTGATCTATGCCATCATGTGCTAGCAATGCCCCAGCACCTAATACATCAGACAAACAGGATGATCCCTGTGCAAAAGAATAAATGAACACAAAACTGAGATCAGAAATCACGAAACAACCAAAAAAAAAAAAAACAGCTGCTAAGCACTTCCATCTTTCTAATCAATCTATAAATGATTTGTTTATGACTGTACTTAGAGACATAAATGGGACATCAAGATGTCAAAGAGAAACAGCTGAACTGAAAATAATATTCAAATTAAGTTGTGTGAAAGCAAGATTAAATCAAGACTATGGGTTCTTTTCCCATTACAAAAGGTATTTTGACTTCAGACCTCCCAGGGTTTGAACCTAAACAACTGCTCTGATTTGCTGTTACTGTGTGACTTGATCCTGTGTTTTACACTCCCTTGCATTTAGTTTCATTCCATTCTGTAAGTTCCCCCATCTTTGAAGCATCTGATGAAGGGGGATTTTCTCCCATGAAAGCTCATGAGAAAAATAAATCGGTTAGTCTTTAAGTGCCACGCAACTCCTTGTTTTTCTGCTGGACTAGACTAACACTGCTGCCCCTTTGAAAATTGGCAAGATACTTCTGATTCCCTACACCAGTCATTGTGAAGCATAAGTGTAACCCTTCTGCCAGGGCAGGCTGTCAGAGCAAGGGCCAGGCTCTATATCTAGGGGTCTGCCAATAATGTAGCACCACCAACTGCCTCGAGCCCCCACCCAGATTTTTGGGAATCCTGCACTGTATCCTGGGCACCCCAAAGGGATAAGGCTTCCCCACTCACATGCACGAGACTGGGTGTAGTAAAGAAAACTTTTAATAGTAGCAAAACAGAGTGCAAAATGCCAAATAACAGAAATAGTGCTAATCTAACTAGTTAGTACAGAGCAAAGTTCCCAACAACCCACACCGCATAACAGAACATAGAAGACTTAATGGCAAAACTGGCACTGATCTGTGGAATCAGTATTAAATAGGCTCCCAGCAAACCCTAGGGTACGTAGGGAGTGTCTTTCACACCAGCTGTCTGCCAACACCATCTACTGGTCACTCACTCCATCCTATAGAACTGTTCCTTGGCTCCACCTGTTGTTCACTGGCTCCACCCTCCAGTCACTCACTCCACACAGCTTACCACCAGCTCTGCCTACTGTCTGCCAGCTCCACCCTCCAGTTACTTGCTCCATCTAGCTCACCAGTAGCCCCTCTCACTATCTACTGCTCCCCTTCAGAAATTTCAGCTTAGGGGGAGTTTCTTCTCAGCTCAGAAAGCCTACCTTTCTCCTTCACAGCAACTCTTAAACATCAAGTAGCATGCAAATACCTACTACCCATAACATAAGAAAGGGCCTTAAATAAGCCCTAGCCAGAACTATCGCTTAACAAGAAAACTGAAATGAGATAGGAATGCCTCCAACCTTGCTATTGGTACCAAACATGGCATATCACATATGGATTATTGCAAATATGAAATATTAATATGAAAGATAATTATAAGCAACCCTCCTTAGACCCAGGCAGTGTCAAAGTTGGGTTTGGGTTGTCAGTAGTATTTGAGAATTGAGCTGCCTGGCATTCCTCCACCCCCACTACTTTCCAAGCTATCATAGCTGCATGCCTTTGTGGGGTGGGATATGCACCACCCTCTGCTGCTGGCTGCACTTCAGGAAACTAGAGTTGTAAAGGGGCTGGAAAGGGGTGGGTGGGACTGGGCTACAGGGGGAACAGCTCAACAGACAGCCAGGGTACTTCCAGGCCTGCCTTGGGAGTAAGAGGGGGCTCACAATGAGCTCTTCACAGCTGCCTCACTGCCCCTACAGCAGGGAAGGAGCAGGACATAGTTCCACAGACTGTCCCCAAATCTGCAAGGTGCTGCCGCTGCTGCTGACAGAGTGGAAGGGGAGAGTAGGACATGGATCCACAGACTCCTACCATAGGATTCTACCAGTGTTGGGGGGGAGCTACCAATTCAATTATAGCTTCCTAGATGTCAGAAACCCCATGGGTCCCACTACATCTTATAGTCCTGGGACCACAAGGGTGTGAATCTGGCTCTTCCCCTGGCACTTTCGGCACCAGCGTTTGGCTGAAAGTACTGGGGGGGGGGGGCGGGCTTTTCAGGCACTTTCTTTAAGTGACAGGGGCCACTTGAACCCACTGCCAAAAGGGGAGGGGGAGTCTTGGCAGCAGGGGAGCTTCAGTGTGTCATGCACAGCTTGGAACCCTCACACCCATGTCACAACCCTCCAGAGGTTAAGAACGCCTGGCCTAGAGCAGATGTCAGCAACCCAAAAGCCAAGAAGAGCCATTTAAAAAATAACTTCAGTAACCAAGTGCATTGAGAGCCACAATGGGGATTGTCTACAGGAAACTGGGAGAGTGCAGGCAAGGAACAGTATGTGATGCTTTGCATTGCATTGGCTTAAGAAAGAATGTGAATTTTTGTATTTTTGGCTCTTTACAGGATATTCAATGACCTTGGGATGCAACACTCCTGCTGACCTCCTTAGCCTGCTTGTAAAGAAGTGTAAATCCGGGGATGATATGTTCTCTGAGCTCATGCACTCCTCCATGGTGATGTTAACTGACCTCAGAGCATGGCAGCTTTCCCTGTCTGAAAAACTGCAGTTTCGCATGGAGGACAGAAGAGTGGCGTGGGCCCAGAATTGAGATATGTGGGCTCTGTCCAAGACACTGCAGCACCTGTTTGAGCTCCAGAAAGAACAGTATTCAGACAGGGTCCCTCTACAGGTCGTGGAGACTGCACCCCAAATTGTGGTGTCCAGTTCCACCCACCATTGATCTAGGAGGAGTGGGTCAGGGTGCAATATGTGGTTGCCTCCACACCACTGTGTGCAGGCAGAGCTTAGAAATGAACACTTTAAGAGATGCAGTGTCCAGGTTCCAGCCTTCCCCAACAGTCAGCCCTGAAATTTGAACACAATAAAGCAATACATGTTTCAAATATGTAAGTTTATTTCTGGTGCCATGACACAATGCCTTGTGTGTGAGAGAAGGGGAGGGGATGTCAAAGAAAGTGAGTGCACAGGGAGTCTCAGGCATCACTGCCATTCAGCACAAAAATCCATCCTCACCACCATCGCCCCCTGGCCATGCTTGACCCCCAAATAAAGCACCTCCCGGCCATGCTCACTCCCTGAATCCACCTCCCCACCATGAAAGCCCCTCACATCCACATAACCCCCCATCATACTCAGCTCTTGCCAGGGCCCACCTAGTCTCTCCATCCCCCAACTGTCCACTGACCATGGGCCCGCTCCCTGGCCTGCTGCTGGGGGACCCTGTGCAATCTGCACACCAGGCTCCTGCCAAGGGGACCCTGTTGAGCAACCCCTCACCCAGCTCTGGATCCTCCCTTCACCGCTGGGGGCTCTGTGGCCTACATCTGGCTCAGGGCTCCCCTCCCACCTAAATCCGGGATGCTCGCTTTCCACCAGCAACCTGCAGCACACACATGGCTCTGGGCTTCCCCACCAGGGCTGTGCACCTGCTGTCACCCCAGCTCTTTTTTTCTCATTGGGGCCACTGCATACTATAGTCTGCAGCACAGACCAGGCTGCCTGGGCTGGAAAGGGAGGGGTAAAAATTTTCTCTGCTTTGGCTAGGTGATGGAGTGGCAAAGGCTGGCAGCTCTTCTCTCACTGCTACTGGCAGATCAGCTCCAGACAGCAGAGACAGGCTGTGGTGCCAACTCACTGGAACAGGCAGCAACTTTGGGTCTGGCTAAGAGCTCTTGGAGGGCCAGATCCAACCCCCAGTTTGGAAGTTTGATACCCCTTATGTAGAACAAACCTAGAGATGTTTGAAACACTGTCAGTAACACTGTGGAGATGAGCAGGCTCCATCCCCGCAGCAGATACATAGCAGGAAAAGCATTTCCTATCCCTCTGTGAGAAAGGTAGGGGAGGCGGAACTGCATCTTGGTAGGACAGCTGACTTCCCACAAGCCCCGGTGCTTCGTTGCACTGTGGGACACCTACCCACAATGCAATACTTCAAAAGAGAGAGTAGCAGCCAGCAGTGGGGATGCAAGATGTTGGAATGTGGAGGGAGGTGGCCATTCCCCTCTGGTTTTATTATTTAGATTTCCGAATATTGACTTTAGGTGGAGCCCAAGTGTAGATTTACCTCAGAAAATCTCCCCACAAAGGAAACATGCATTACAGGAGAGGCGACGTGATGCCAGCAGCAGCAGTAGTTATTGAATATTTCTTGTAGTTTGTAGGGAGTGAAGCTTCTTGTGAAAGACTGAGCTGGGTGTGGAAGATTTGATTGACTTCTCTGCCTTAGTGTTTGTTCTGCTTTTGGGTCTGTGTTTCCGCTTTGGTGTTTCCTGTCAGAAGAGGAGACTGTTCAGTGCAAGGAGAGATGACTAAGCTGTTTTCAGCTCCCTGGAGCCTGGCCACCCTGTAGAGTGGCCATTTTGTACCTTCCGGGGTGATGGCTTGTACGGGTAAACGTGTCTTGGAATCCTTCTGGCTCCTGTTTCTCTGCTCCATTGCCTTGGCTGGTAAGTGACCCCTGGTGTCTCAGATGCCTGGGTCTCATTCCCCACCCCAGTCTCTCTTGTCTAAGGCTGGATGTTGTAGGGGCTTCTCATGTTGTTGTCCTGAATGAGGGATGACATTCCCTTCTGTGAAGAAGTTGAGATGTTCCTATTTTTTCTCTCTCTGCTATGTGCGTGCCTCAGTTACCTCCCAAATATCACTTATTTATTTTGGTAATGGGACCTGGGTGTGTGATCATTTCAGAGATCCCTAGAGATCCCCAACCACACTGTATTAGGCAGGTAACAGGATCCAACAGGATGACAAGACCTGAGTCGGGATAAATCAGCTAAACAGATTTTATTTATGCACTAAACCACAGCAAAGCACCAGAGGAGAGCCATTTTCTGGGAGGTGAGAGGCCCCACAGACCAGGAGACTCCAACTCACAGCATCTGCTTCAGACCTGGAGAAACTCTCACCCTCCCTTTCCAACCCTCCTCATAGTTATACTCCTTCCTTTGGCAAGCAAAATAAAAACAAGTTTTGGAAAGCAAGGCAAAATAAGTACATCATAGCTAAGCCTTGCAAAGCAGCAAAACACCTTGCCTCAGGCCCTAGCCAGTTCCTACAGGAGACTGGCTCCAGCTGGTGCTTTGGGCATGAAGCCCAGCATTAGTTCATGGTCAAGTCGCTCATGGGTGTGGGTGCAAGCACCATGCTTCCTGTCAATCACAAAATCTTCCGCTTGAGCCCTACAACACACGTATGCAGACTGTGGACAGACCTCTCTGCTTTCCTGGGTTGGTTCAACAGGTTGTAACAACTGGCCTGGGAAAAGAAATGGTGGGAATGGGGTGGGGGGGGGGCGGCAGAGCTGTGCATGACTGGTGGAAGAGGCCAGTTCCCCTGTCAGCAGCACTGGACTAATACAGGGGCTTTAGAGGCTGTAGCCCTGGCCTAAAGGGGGAACCACCTGTGATGGGGTACACATCTGTACACCCTGGATTATGGCATACATGATTTTCCTGTTCACTTGTACACTGGAATTTGCTGCCAATTGCACCAGTCCGTGTGGATGCTAATAACCTGTTCTGCATGATTTTTTTTAATGATATGTTTCCTACAATTTCATATGTGTGAACAAACATGTAACATGCTTTCTATGGCTCAGGGATAAGGGAACAGACAGAGGTCTCTCCCAGCCAGGAGCCACTGTCTACAGATATTGGGAACCACTCCCAACCATCACACACTCAAGTCCGTCCATTTAACAAAGAAATGGATTGTGCCCAGCCTCCTTCACTCACACCCACTAAAGGTCACACAGCTTTATGTAAAACAACTACTAGTTTATTGATCAGATCATAATTCTAAGTGAGAATATGGCCAAGCATGGCAGCATCACAGTATAAGTAACTCAGGAGAGACCACAAGAAAATAAAAGGCAAAATACGCATACTAACCTAATACTTTTACTTAAACTAACCTCATAGTCCAAACAAGTTTATGCTCAAGATGTTTGGCTGTTAGATGTTCGCACAGCCAGTCTCTGCCTCCGGCAGGCCCCCGATCTTGCTTGAAGTTGTTACAAGATGGAGAGTCCCAAAAGCCCCTTAAAACTTCCAGGTCTCAGTCTTTGTTTCGAAACCCCTCAGCCCCTCCCTTTCAGGGCTGAGGTGATTCTTTTCTCTCTTCACAGACACCTCCATTAGCATACCTTTGTCTCTTCCAGCCTCACTGCTGCTGGGAGGGACCTCTGTCTGTTCCCTTATCCCTAAGCCATAGAAAGCATGTTACACGTTTTTTCACACGTATGAAGTTGTAGGAAATATATCATTAAAAAAATCATGCAGAATAGGTTATTAGCATCCACACAGAAATATTGCATGGTGCAATTGGCAGCAAATTCCAGTGTACAAGAAAATCATGTACATCCTAATCCAGGGTGCACAGATGTGCACCCCGTCACACCACCACCATGCAAAAATCCAGCCTTGATCTGAGCACTGCCAGTGCATCAGCCTGCACTTTGCTGGTTGGACCCCCACAGTTCAGGATGGCCTCACTGGCCACAGTCTGCAAGGTCCCACTGGGGGGGTTGCTGACATGTAGCCCACCAGTGCTTCCAGCTCTGACCCTGGAGCGTGCTGCTGCCACTGGCCTCACTCAGCATATACCCTCCACCCCCCCCCCCCCTGGACACTCTGGCAGATCTGCTGCCCAGCCCCCATGCCAGCCTGACAGAGCTCCCAGGGAGGGAGTCGCCATCCCTGGAGTGCTACAGCAACCGAGTGTCAGCCTTCCTGCCTGCAGTCCCCACGGGCTAGCTGGCCTGCTCCAGCCTGTCCAGGACCTGCTGGGGCAGACCAGCCAGCCTGGGAATGGGGCAGGAGTGCTGAGGGTTGCTGCAGCCTCTGGCCTGAGGAGTCTAGCACCTCCAGTGCTGGTGAACCAACCCCCCTGGGACTGGCTAGGATACAGCCCACCCTCACCCCACAAAGTGCCAGGCTGACCTCCCAAGTGGCAGCCCATCCCTGGCCAGTCTGCAAGCCCTAGAGCCTATGTTCCCTCTAAGCTGTGCGCGTGTGCACGCGCACACAGGTTGTGAAGCCCATGCACTCAACAAAATAAAGCACGCACAAAAAAATTCAACAGTGCTAATATTTTTGTGCTACTTTAAGAAGGCAGTTTCAAATAGCATGTTTCAAATAAGGTTTTGTAACTTATAAAATCATTTCCATCACCATATCAAAATAAAATTTAGATATTATTTGCATGATATGCTTCATTGCGCTCACAAGTGTGAACACACTCACTGGAGTGCGCACAAATTTGGATACTGGTTCTGAAAATTTGCACAAAAGAAATTTTTTGCACACACAGACTATGAAAAATTAGGGGGAACATTGCCTAGAGTCCCTCCTGTGCCAGCCAAGTCCCCCAGCGCTAAGCACTGTTTCAACTCATCCCATCCCCAAAAATGGCCACTCTGTGAGCCCTGGATTCCCCCTGCCACCCACCAAGTATTGCCCGATGCCCAGCCTGGGTGCCCCCCATGCTGAGGGGGTCCACAATAGTGGGCAGTCCCAGGACCCCAGAAGCCTTGATCTGGCTCTGTCTGGGGCTCTGGGTAGCATCTGTTGATCGCTGCTGCGACTTCTAATTAATCTGCTAACAAAGTCTACTTATTCTGTGATCCTGAGAACTATTAACACTTCTGATATCCAGTCTGGCTGTGAATCAGTCTGACTGCAAGTTAGGTGCATGGCCCATTTGGGGTTGTGGAAGAGCTCCCCAGGGACTCATCCAGAGAGACTCACAGGAGAATATCTCTAGTGCAGCAGGCGTGCTAAACCCTCCTCACACAAAAGCAGGAGCCAGCTGCACTGCTGTATGGAGAGTGACCTGAAAGGGCAGACTCCAAGCACTGGTATCCTGACTGACTACATCCTGAGTGGTGTCAGAGAACTGCCCGGGGGACTCTGGCACACCATCTGTCTCTCTCCTTCCTGCAGGGGTTCACCGTGTATCCTATCACCAGCTCATCTCCCCACAAGGGGCACCCGGTTTGCCCAGGAGACTGAGTGTGCACCGGACAAATGACCTGGTGCTCTCAGCCTATGACAGTGACACTGGCAGGCAGACTGCCCGCAATGGCTACACTCCACATGACCAGGACAGCCAGATATTCTGGAGAGCGGGTGGGTCTGAGTGTCTAAACTGGGGCTCCTGGGTGGAGACTGAGTACCAGGGCCTGGTGCGTGAGGTGAATGCCAGCTCTCCAAAGACAGGTGAGTCCCTCTCCCTTAGCACTCAGCTGAGAGGGGAAGGGGGGGTGGATCAAAGGAGGTGGGAAGGTGCTGTTGTAGGGGGACACTGGAGGGGACCAACTTCACTGATATTAGTGATTAGAGTGGGGGAGCTAGGAGCCAGGATGCCTGCATTCCCATCCACCTCTGGGACGAGAGGTGGTCTGGGTTATGAGGGATTCTGGAGCGGGTGGGTTTCAGGCATGGGAGAACTTCACCACACCCTACTGTGTCATGGCAGCTCCGTGCTGAGTTGTTCACACAGCCCCTCTGCCGTCAGAGCTCTACTATCTGCAGATCCTGCAAAGCTGTGAACTGGATGATGCCACCAACATCATTCGAGCTGTCACCAGATATTCTCTCAATGGGGAGGAAGTGCTACAGCACCAGGCTGACCAGAACCTCTGGTTCTCGATGCACCCAGCGGCCTGGCGTGTGGCAGAACGCTGGAACCAAAGGGATACTCCACTGAGTCACATCACACCCCAGTACTGCAAGTTATGGATTGAGAATTATACACCATTCACAGCACAGAAGACAGGTGACATCTTGAGCAGTGCCCCTTACGTCTGACCCTCAGCTCTCTGCTGTCCCATTCTCTGTGACTCATGATTCCTTTTCACCCTACTGCAGCCCAGCCCACAGCGTACGTGGCCCTCATCCCAGGCACCCGGGACCGGCCACCCCGCCTCATCTGCCAGGTGACAGGGTTCTATCCTCGTGACATTGAGGTGATCTGGGAGTCGGAGGGCCGGGTGGCCCTGGGTGAGCAGGTGACCAGCGGGATCTGGCCCAATGGGGACACCACCTTCCAGGTTCGGGTGTCCATTGAAGTTGAGCAGGAGGGGGTCAGCCCCACAGAGCATGTGTGTGTTGTGAGACATAGTAGCCTGGGGGATGACCCCCTGCGAGTGACTTGGGGTGAGTACTGGCAGAGGCATGGTGGGGGCAGGAGTGATGACAGGCTGGAAATGGGTTGTCCCCTATTGGGGGGAGGGAAATGGTGGAGATGGACACAAGGGGAGAGGAAAAAAAGGAGGTGGGAAATGCAGGGGGAGTTTGGGGGCATCAGGGGATGGGCAAAAAGAGGTACTGGGGAAGAGAGAAGCACAGAGCGATTTTGTGGGGCTCAGATGAAATGAGATGGCAGACAGATGGGTTTGAGTGTGTGTCAGATCGCTCCCAGAATCTGATCCTGTGTGCTGCTGTGACCCTTTGATCTCTACTCTTTAACCCCAACGTATCCCACTTTGCCAGGTGACTACTCACTCCTGAGTCAGTCCACCTCAGCCTCCTGCATGTAACTGGCCCCAGGCAGTGGATATGTCTCCCACTGGTCACCTATGGGGCAGTCTGCCAGCAAGCACTATCAGTCTCAGATACCATGCCAGGATTCCTGTCCTACAGAGGTTGGGACTCACCCCCAATTGCCTTAGACTTGTCTGTCCATTTGACACAAATGGATTGGCCCAGCCACTCTGATTCACATCTTCAAAAGTCCACACAGCTTTAGACAAAACAAACACTAGTTTATTTATTAGAATATGATTTTAAGAGAGTGTATAGCAAATCAATGCACAATTATTTAATAAAGCAGTCAGGGGTTGCCACAGTCAAATAGAAGATATAAAATATACACTGATCTAATGACACCATCAAGGTTCACACTTTAGCTTATTCTCATTTTTCTTACCCACGAGACTGGCTGTTTGGTGGAGTTCAGCCAGCCTAAGCCCTCTTGACCATGTGGATAAGCTGAGTTTTGTGTAGTTGTTTCTCAGCTGGTGATTTGCTGGCCCAAGCCAGCAACATCTTCTCTCAGCCCCTCTCTCTTGTGCTGCTGTATGATTTCTTTTGAGTTAGCTGAGCTAGGCCATTAAATTTGCATCACCTTTGTGATGCACCTCTCCAGTTTCCATGCTGTTTATGTGCTGCGGGAAGTGTTTTGTCAGTCACCCTCCACCTCCAAGCCATTTAACCGGCTTCACACACACATACATATAGGATGCTGCAGGAAACATAATACTATAGTGCTCATCCAGACTATGTTATAATCATTCATAAAGGAACCTTGCATGGCATATTGGGCGTCAAACTATACAAATTCATTGCAAAAGTGAACAGCAAAATTATACAGATCTTAGCCCAGGGGTGCACAGATGTGCATCCTGGGACAGGGTGGTTCAAGGGAGATGGAGGTATAGTAGGGGAGTGTCTATCTGCAGGGCAGACACAGAGGTGGCTGGGGACAGCCTTCCACAGATGTAGGATGCTAGGCCCAGGTCTACTGGGGCAGGGTGAGGAGCCACTGGAGGAGAGGGGAACAGGAGCTTTGGGGCAGTCCATAGCTCAATCTGTCTTGGGGCATTTCCAGCTGCCAAGGCCACAGACCTCCTGCATGTCCTGGTGATCGTTGCTGGTGGTGTCATCGCTGTGCTGATAATTGGGGCCCTGTGTTGGTACTGTTGGAGGAGGCAAGGTGAGTGATATCCCTGCATAGCAGCCCAAGTCCCCCTCCAGGCTGCCCATACCTGTCCACTTTACAGTGCCCTTAGCACCTCTGCTGTCTCCTCACACTTGCCTTTGCAGCATAGCACCCCTTAATGCCTTTCCTGAGTCCCCACACCTGCCTCCTGCACTGTAGTGCTCCCTGCTGTGCTCCCAGCTTCCCCATCTTCACATGAGATCCCAGGGTCTCCATACTGAGTCCCAATTGGATGTAGGAGTCATGGCTGGGGGTCCTTGTTGCTGCCCCCACACAACCTGGTTGCAGGGGTAGGAGTGAGCCCCAGGCTGCAGGGTTTCCAGGTGACTAATTTCTGCTTGGGCTTCCCCTGCAGGAGACAAGAAGGTGCGGTATCATGCAGGGACACTCGGCATGGCTCAGTCAGCAGAAAACACATCATCCACAGCTCCTTCTTGCCTAGATGCCTCAGAATGACCAGGCACAGAGTTGGCTGTGCCAGGACTATTGACTTGGCCTGGAGCTGCATGGACCCTCACTGTGACAGGAAAGGTGGTGGTGTATGATCTGAGGCCTTGAGCATAGTTTTGGCTTAGCTTAAGCCTTGTTCTTTATCTAAGCAGTAGCAGCCATATTAGGACAGACAGCTACCATAGGCTAATTAGCAGGTGGTTACATCTTTACATTGCTGAGTTTACTTCAAAACAATGTAGTATTTGACAATCCTGTCCTAAGAGCTCCTTTTGCCACCACAGAAAGAAACAGATCTTCAAATGCTTAAAAAAACTTTGTTTGTCAGTGTTTTGTCTGTAAGGAATCACTTATCAACAGCTGTGGCTGTAAAATCTGCACAGGTTGGTTTTTTCATTATTGTGCCCAAGTCTCTTTCCATCTGTTCTTTGATTGTTCTGTCTTTTGCATAACTCACTGTGCATCATTTAAATCAATGAATGTGGTGGGCCATGACTGACTAAAGGACCTTTTTTGAAAGGGCTGGGCTTGTCGATTTATGGTATGTTGGTTTTAAATGATTGGTTAAGGTACAGCTAAATAGGACTCGAGTTTTAGCAATATAAGCTGAGGTTCAAAAGGAAGTACTTTGAAACCTAACTCCAGGACATGGCCCAAGAAGATCAGAGATGCCAGACCTCAACACCTGAACAAACACAGTGTGCAGAAATTGAAGTCTGGAGATGATTTAATACTGACCAACCATCAGAAGAAGTTTATCTGCCTTACTGGGAGTGGTGAATGCTGTATGCTTATTATGTGTATTCTAACTTGGTAATTGTTAATAAATAGAGTAGGGGCATTACTGTGTAAGGCTCCTTAATTGGTGAAAGATCCTGCAAACCTGCAGTGAATTATACTTGGAGCTCTACAGACTGGGAATGGGTGACCTGAAGCCCCAGAGTGTGATTTCAGTAATGGGAGGTGTCTTTCCCCTAGAGCCCTATGTGATGCTGTCTGGGTCTAGGGGACTGTTTATGATTATTTTTCATATTAATATTTCATATTTACAGTAATCTGTATATGATATGCCATGTTTGGTATCAATAGAAAGGCTGTAATTTGCTAGGAATGATTATATAATTTATATGTAGGTATCATATTTGTATTAGAAATTAGCAATCTTATTTGTTTTTATGTATGTTGCAAGTTGTTTGAGCTGAGGCAATCCCAGACTGGGCATCTGCAAACTATTGTCATATTAATGGCCCATCATGAGGGCTTCCAGCTAAGTGGGCCCAAGAAGAAACCTGTTTGACCAGTTACACAGACTGACCATTTGGCCCACATCCATTTTGATCTGGCAAGGACCATGAGAGCATGGGGAGGGCCAGAAGGTGATAAAAGGCCATAGCCCATTCTCCATTTTGTCTTTAGTCTTCAGTCTGCAACCTCCAATCAACACTCTCCTCTGGAACTATCTTTCTTGGACTGAACAAAGGACTGAGACCCACCCAACAGCTGCTGCTGCTGGGTACATACCAAAGCAGAGGGACTAACCTGCAAAGGATCTTCAAGTATTTGCTTTCTATGGACTCTAAGGCTATATCCACACCTGACTGCTTATTCCAAAATAAGTTAACTTTGAAATAAGCAAAATCTAAATAAAACCCTTAATTCAATTTAATTTAAATCGAATTAAGGAAAAATAACAAAATGAAATAGCAAGTCCAGACAAGACTTGCTATTTCAATTGGGGAGAGGGGCATCCTGGGAGGTGTGGCAACATGGCCCCCTGGTGGGCCATGTTGCCACCCAGTCCCCTGCCTGGCTGTCAACTGGAGAGCCAGGCAAGGGAAAAAGCACTGGGGCAAGGCGGCTTGCCAGGAGCCTGGGGGTGCCCCCGCTCCCCAAGCCACTTGCCCCGGCCCAGCTGGAGACAGGGGGACCTTGGCTCCCCCGACTGCGCTTGCAGTGGAAAATGCAAGTCGGGAGCCTGGGGGTGCTGAGGCTCCCCAAGCCGCTTGCCAGCACGGGCAAGCAGCTTGGGGAACTGCGGCACCCCCAGGTTCCCAGCTTGCAGCTCCTGCTGCAAGCGCCCAGCAACCCCAGCAGGGCAAGTGGCTTGGGAAGCCAGTCCCCCTGCAAAAGCTGGCTGGGAGATGGTCCCTCCTGACTGCCCCACCACCTGGGTGGGAGAGGTCCAGAGAGCCCAGCTCCTGGCCAGCTGCGGGGGAGCAGTAGCCCCCGCGGGGTGGCCACAGCCTCCGTGGCTCACCCTGCTGCCAGATATATAATAATCAGTCATTTCGATATAACACTAGGTTTTATTATATCAAAATGACTTTCCTTATTTCTGTCAACGGAGGTGGCAGACATAATGCCCCCCCCGCCCCCCCAACGTAGCCCTCTAGACTATGGAGCTCACAGGGAGGAATGATATGTATAGATCTCCCTGATGGGTCTCATCTCCGGGCTATTCAGCTCAAGGGGAAGAATGTTAAGCATCGATCTCCCCTGATGGGCCTTGATTTCCTGGGTGAGTTTCTACCCCCCTAGCCTTGTGTCATCAAGGGGGGGTGAGTTTCTATCCCCCTGAACAGTTTCTCTGCACCCCCATCACCACGAAGGAGGGATCATTGTCCGGGGTCCCAGTTTATCATTGGTCCTGACCTGCATCTCACTGCCAATTGGCCATTTTATACTCTGGCTATGCAGTATACTATTTAGGCCCCTGCCTCGGTTGGCTTGAATGTTCTCCCACCCTCAAACGCTAAAGGGCATGTCACGAACCAGCCCGCGAGACTTTTGGGTGTACTCGAATTGCCGGCCGAATGATTACATACTGGGATGCTGCTGCTGGTCTGCCTCCTCGCTTTGGGTTCCACTACAGTGCTAGGACAGGTATTATAAATCGATACAAGCCTCCTACCTCTCTTAATTCTTCTCTTTGGTACCATTTATGTATAGTCTGTAATTGTAGCTCCCTTATTTGAGTTTTGTATAGTCTGTGTAGCTGTTTATTATTCCACTTGTATCCTGTATAATCTTTTCATGATATAGATGTTTATTGCCTAGCATAGTTGTTACTTCGTCATATGTTTTTTAGCCATTTGTATTTTGCATTTTTATTGTATAGTTGTTTATTGCTCCACTTCTGCTCTAAACTGCTAGCCCCAAACCCCCCTAGTATATATGGAGGGAGTGTGGGAGTTTGTTTTTTCTCTTGTCTGACTTCCTCATTCTGCCAGCCACCCTTCTTGGCTAGCAAGAAGGAATGGTTTTGAGCCATTGGAAAATACACGTTGGATGGGCTGGTCAGTGCCTATGCCGATGTTGAGGCAATAACAGGCCAGAAAAGTCCTTGACTTATTATGGCACCCCTCTTGTAGGTCATTGCTCCACACTGCTAGTTGGTTATAAGTGTTTTTATAGACTTCCTTGCTCCACACTGTTAGTTGGTCATAAGTGTTTTATATAGACTTTCTTGCTCCACTACAGAGGAAGGAAATTTTACAATTGGCAGAATAATAAACTAAATATTAATTAACCATTGTGTGCAAGAAAGAATTGCCCTAGATTGCAAAATAATGCAACAAGTGGTTTAGGGTTACATTGACTGAAAATGCTGATTAATAATATCAAGTTTCTTAATATATCATATGTTACATTTCAGCAGCCTTGCAGTCCCTGGGTTTCCAAGAACTCATTTTTACTCCAGCTTCATCACCTTTCTATGTCAGACAATGATCTATAATGTGTTGATCAGATTCAAGCAGAGGAGGAGGGTATAGGGTGGGCACACACCTTCAGTGACACAGCAAACTTTTCCTCATGTATGTTTCTGCCAGTGTTAATGACAGGGTGATGTTTAATGAGACTTTGCTTCACTTGCTTCTTGCAGGACCTGGCCCCTGTCCAGCATACTCCAGCAATGTATGGCCCCTCTTTACCTTGTTTGACAACCGAGGCTCATCTTAGCTATTACAAAAGGTACAAAGGGTTGCCATAACCCAACTAGGAGACGTTCCATTCCCACTTTACCACCGCAATCATGCTCACAAAGAAATGAGGCAAATTGCTAATGTCAAGTTACTTGTGCCCAGTCTGACAGGGCCATGATTACTGTAATATACAGAATAAATAATGTGCAGTGCCTTGTGCAATAGAGTCCTAGGCTGGGATTGGGACCCTACACACTACCAGATTATAAACAATAAGTCCTTCCAAGCCTAGTGCCTCAGTTTTGTCATCTGTAAATAGGGAATGATGATCTGTGATGCAGATAGAAGCTCTCTGTGGTTGTGACTGTGCCCCCCTCTAGCACAGGAATGAGGCACGAGGAGTAGGTGACAAGCCTTGACAGACGCTCTGACCTTTGCTTGGTGGGGAAGGTCCCCAATCCACATGGCCAGCCAGTGGGGCACCTGGTCACGAGACACTTAGGCTATGTCTACACATGGGCAGTTAAATTGATTTAACTTAAATCAATTTAATAAAATCAATATAAAAATCATTAAATTGATTTAAGTTAAATTGATTTAACAGGTCCACACTAAAAACTCAAATTGAACTAGCATGTCCAGGGACAGGACTTGCTAGTTCGGTTTAGGAGAGGGGCACCATGGGAGGTGTGGTGAGATGGCCTCCTAGAAGGGCCATGCCCCCACCCAATATATGGAAAGAGAAAGGTGCCCTGGGAAGGAGAAGGGCAAAAATGTTAGATTGATACAATTGTTAAATCAAAATAATATGTCCCATCGGGGTTATTTCGATGTAACAGTTTCAATCTAATGGTTGTTTCGATTTTAAACTAGGTTTTATTGAATCAATATAACTTTCCTTATTTCATAATGATGAAGCGCATAATTTCGAAATAAGAAAATGCCGTGTGGGTTGTGAGAGATCAAAGCCAGCAGACAGCCTGAGAGTGAAAGAAGGGAGATATATGTGCCTCAGAATGCTGAAGGCTTTGCTCCCCAGTGGCTAACCAGGGTTACTGCAGGTTAATTAGAGGCACCTGAGATCAATTAAAAAGTAGCCAGGTGCCTGATAAAAGCCTCCATGCTGCAAACAAGCTGCACAAGTTGGAGGAGGAGCAGGAGGGTGGTGGTGTGCAGAGCAAAGGAGCAGAGGAGTTTGAAGCAAAGGAGAAGAAGAGTTTGTAGAAGGTAACTGGGCAGAAGAAAAAGAAAGGTGTTTCTGAGACTCTTGTTGGTTGAGAAAAGAAACCTGGCCTAAGGGGAGACCAGGCACAAGGAACTGTAAGGACAGAGGGGGAAGACAGCCCAGGGGAAAGAAATGTAGGGTGGAACATTGTGAGCATCATGTAGCTGCACTTCATAGGGCCCCTGGGTTGGGAGCCAGAGTAGAGGGTGGGCCTGGGTCCCGAAGCCCCTCTCCCCTCCCTGGAGTTTCACCAGTGCAAGTGCCCCATAGGGGCAGGACTCACACTTTTGGGGTCTGCCCTGACCAATTTCCACTAAAGCATGAAACCCAGTGCCAGAAACCCAGCAGTTTGCCACAGAACATAACCTTTTTAAAATCAAAATAACCAGCATTATTTCAATTTAAAACCTGTGTATGAACCAGTGTTCCCTCTAAGGTTTGGCAGCTTGTGTGCAAAATTTTGAACCTGTGTGCAGAACTTTTTCTGAATAAAATTTTTGTGCAAATTCACATGATGGAAATTATTGAAAAATATAGAACAATGAAAGTTAGTAAGTTATTTAAATTGTTTTTATTAATAATTTGAAATGCTTATCTGACATTGTCTCATCAATTCTTCGCTACTGTTCGTCTCTTTGTCAGTTTTCTAAAATGAATGAGCACATTAAAAAAAAAAAAGAAAGCAGTTAACTTGCCTCTTGTTTTTCATTTTGCACATCAGTCCATTTTACAATTTAAAAAAATTTGTCCTAAATCGTTTCTAGCCCATTCAAATGTTCCCCTTTATTTGTTTTACTTAATTGGTCCCTATTAGTAATTTTATTCACAGTACACTTTATTTTCCTTCATTTTATTAGTGTTTGCTATATATTTTTCTTCCCAGTTTAGCCCTTTCTGTAGGGAACAACAGGCCAAAAATTAAAGAACCCAACTCAGAGCTTAAACCAGGGACCCTGAGATTACAAGTGTGCTGGCCTGGCAACTGAGCTCTGGAGGTTCCATTTATAAAAACTTCTAGGAATAAAGGATAACTGTGTGCTCCACTGCCCCTTGATTTTTTTTTTTCCTATAAAGTGCTCTGTGTTCCCTGTGTGTGCATCTGTGCAGCAAACTCTTAACATTAGGATCATAGGTTTGAGCTCTGTGTTGGGCTTTTTAAAATTGTTTTTAACGTTCTACTTATCAGAAGTAAAAAGCTGGACAATCACCTATTTTTAGAATGCCTGGGGGAGGAAGGGCATGAAGGTAAAAAGGAGCCCTTGGATAGCTCTGGAATAGCAGCCCTGCCCCCTGCCAACCGATCCTCAGCTGTGCTTCAGGCCTGCCACCCTGCCGATCTTCAGCCACTCTCCCAGCCTGCCTCCCTCCTCCAGTTGATCCTTGGCTGCGGTTCAGGCCTGCCCCCCATAGCTGATCCTCAGCCGCTTTGTCAGTCGGACCCCCTTCCGGCCCCAGGCCTGGCTCTCCCCACCCCCTAGCCACTCTGCTGGCATGGCCCTGCCTGGCCCCGCTCTGGGCTGATCCTGAGCCGCTCTGCTGGCATGGCCCTGTCCAGCCCCAGCCCCACTCCTCCCCCACCCCCAGCTGATTCTTGGCCACTTTGCTGGCCTGGCCCTACCCGGCCTGGGCCCTGGCCCCGCTCCTCTTTCCGCCCTGGTCGATCCTCAGCCCCTTTGCTGGCCTGGCCCTACCTGGCCCCAGTCCCACTCTCCCCCCACACCGATCCTCGGCTGCTCTGCTGGCCTGTCCCAGCCAATTCTGGGCTGTGCTGCTGGCCTGGCCTTCCCTGTTTGCAGGAATGGGAAACCCCTGTGCGGGGAGGTTTTTTTATGTGCACAGTCACACAGTCGTGCACCTTAGAGGGAACATAGGTGTGGACATACCCTCAGGCTCCCTACAGTCACTCCCCACTGATGTTCATCCCTGATTGCCCCAGCCCTTTACCTACTCAAAAGAAGGGGTGTGACGTCTGATAACAGGGCAATTGACACTTGGGTCAGGACAGAGCTCTGCACCTGCCCAAGTTTGGGGGACCTGTGTTTGCTTGCAGAATGGCAGAGGGCTCCAAGTTGTGCAGGAGTGACTGGGCTCTTTCAAACCTGGGGGGCCCATCCGTAGCCCAGGGCAGAGCTGTCTAATCTCTGCTGGGCTCCAGTCTTTCTACTCACTTGTCTCAACTGGTAAGCGAGTCCCCATTCTTTTCAGATGCCTGGGTCCCATTCCCTGTCCTTGTTTCTGCCCTGGGACCTATGCTGCCCTTTAGGGAGCAGGTCCTATGCTGCCCTACTGGATGCCTGGCTGCCACTCCCTGCCCTGGACATGATCTGCAGTGCAGCTGAGAACTATAACTCCCAGCATCCCTCACTGAAGAAACTGCCCCCCTCAGCCTCACAGGAAGGGACTGAAATTGGGAACAGCCTGTGACACCCTGTCACCACAACATGGACAGAGTGAGAGAAGAGGTGGGATGGGTTACAACGATGTGTCTCCCCACAAGGCCTGAGGGAATGGGATTTATGGAGGGCTCAGAATGGATAGGCAGAAGGGGAGGATCAAAGGGGCTGCAGGGACTAAAAATGGGTTTACTCTTCTTAGCAAGGTGTTGGGAGCAGGATCTGAGCATGGTGAGGAGGGGGACTGAAATCAGAGTTACTCCTCTCAGACAAGGGAAGTTAGGGAACAGAGGGGTAGAGATGGGGATGGGGGTAAGCGTGGGTTGGTGAGCCCTAGGGAACAGTTGGAGATGTTGGGTTGGAGGATTTTGGGAGTGCAGTGGGGAAAGCTCAGAAGGGAGGTCCCTCAGATTCAAACCAAGTGAGCCAGGGGGCTTAGAATGGGGTCATCTTGTCCCGAAAGACAGGCTATGGGAGCCAGAAGAGGGAGAGGGTACTCAACGGAGTGAACCTAAGGTAGGGACTCCATGGAAAGGGGAGCCTTCCAATGAGATGATGCCCAAAATGGGAGATCTCTTGAGGGCTCTCACTAGGATAAGCACCAGAACATGGTGACTTCTGGGATGTGGGAGGTCTCCTTATGAGACCCACTTTGCCCTAAGTAGTGTTCAGAAGCAAGACAGATACACAGTGGTTCTTATCCCCTTTGTCTGAATGGGAAACAGGTCCAGTGGGAGGTGGGTTTTCCCAGACACCAAGTGGGATCTGGGTATTTAACACTAGACCTGTTTGCATCCCCCAAATGAAGTCAGACAGCTGGGAATTGAACCAAGGAGTCCTGAGTCCCCATGTCTGATGGACAAGCCCACCCATCCTGTCCTTCTTAGTTCAGCTGAGCTACTGTAACAGCTGCTTTGGGTTATGAGGCTTGGCAAGTGTTCAGTGCCTGAGAAGACCCAGAAAATGCAGAGGGGTAAGTGGGCAGTGCAAAAAGGACAGTTTTGATGGAGAGAGATCTCACAGCTGGCTTGACTGATTGTTTATTTCTCTGGAACATTAGAAGCTCTCTATCCATCTTTCCTTCCACAATATCCAATTGTCTGTCTTCTTACATCTCATGCCCATCTATCCTTCTTCAACATCTTTCAATCATCAGCTAGTTATCCTCCTGCAATATCCTCCTGTGACCTGGGCCTCCTGAGCTAACCTTCTGAATGTGCCAAAATCAGGGCAAGCTGTAAAAAACCAGGGGCTAAACCCCTAAGCCACTGACGGGTGGTACTTAAACCAGTCTCCCAGTCAGTAACAACACGTGCCTCTGATTACCCACTCTGGTCATGACCAAGCATAACGAAACAGAAGCAGCACCCTTACTGCACATCAGTTCCTACGGTCCCCTCTAGCCAATTGGTCTCTTAAAGAAATAGGTTCTCCTGACCCCAGAAGGCCAGCCACATTACCCAGAACAATATAGGCTTGGATCTTACCCAAAATACCACGCTGCCAGCCAATCCTTTACTAACTACAACTAAAGGTTTAATATAAAAAGAAAACAAACAAAATATGAGAGATGTTGAAGGGTCAAAGAGAATCACATACATACAAAGGATTTAGAGTCCATAGAAAGCAAATCCTTGAAGATCCTGTAGTTTGCAGGTTAGTCCCACTCCTCTGGTGTGCACCCAGCAGCAGCAGCTGAGTGGGTCTCATTCCTTCCTTCAGTCCCAGGAGAATAGTTCCAGAGGAGGGTGTTGGTTGCAGACAGACTGAAGACTAAAGACAAAATGGAGATGGGTCCCCTGCCTTTTATCTCAGAGTCCTTGCAGCATCAAAATGGAGTTCGGCCACATGATCAGTCTGGGTAACTGGTTGAACAGGTTTCTTCCTGAGCCCACTGCATCTGGGAGGCACCCCGCTCCCCGCCCCCTGAGGGCCATCAAGAGGAACAATAGTTTTGCAGACACCCAGTCTGGGAATGCCTTAAGAACAAATCACTTGGAACACACATAAAAACAAATAGATTTCTAATTTCTAATACAGGCATGATACTGACATATAAACCATATAATCATTCTTAGCATATTACAGCCTTTCTATTGACACCAAACATGGTATATCACATATGGATTACTGCAAATATGAAATATTAATATGAGAGATAACCATAAACAGTCCCGTAGACTCAGACACCATCACACCACCCAGCCAGTTAATCCTTCTATACTGCACATCCATCCATTCATCCATCCTTCTGCAATACCCATCTGTCTTCTCATCTGCCATGTCCTTCCAGCCATCCTTCTGCAATACCTACCCATCCATCCGTCCATCCATCCATCCATCCATCCATCTATTCTGTAAAGGTCATCATCCATCAATTGTTCTGCAGTATCTATTCATCATCCATCCATCCATCCTTTGGCAATATCCATAAGTCTCTTATCTGCCTTTTCTATCCATTCTGACATCCATCCTGTCTGCAATGTCTGCCTATCTCTTCAGTCATGCTAGAGAACAAGGACTGTCCTCTAAGGCTTGAGATTGTGCAGTTTTCTTGATCCTGGAGACACATTTGGAGAGCTTGGTGAGCACCCTGGAGGGTGACCTCAAGCTCTGCCGTAAGAGACAATGTCCTGGGCATTCCCATCACAGAGCAGAAGCCCCCCAGAGTCACCCTGAGGAATAAACACAAGGGGCAGAGTTACAGCTGCTCAAAGAGGGGGTTGCATTCTATATTCATGTCCTTGAAATCCATCTCCAACTTCCCTGGGACTCATGGTCAACTCACTACTGGGAGCTGTTCAGGGTTCACAGTCCAGGGATCCAGTCAGCCTCTGTCCCTGGTTTCTAGGATCTGTCCAAAGCTGGTCTCCAATTTTAACCACTGTCCCTGATTCCTAGGATTTAGTGACTTTTGGCCCCTGTTTCTCTGTATCTGCTTGGCTCGCCATAGATCTGGACTTTCCACATTTTGCCTAGCCCTATCAGTCTCCTGTCCATGCAGCACCTCATCCCAGGCACTGTGTGCCACTGTCCCACACTCACCTGGAATGATGCTTTCTTCTATGGGGGCCCACCATGCACAGCATCCAGGATGGGTATAGTATACATCGGACCAAGACAGACATAGGCTTGCCCATCACCTTCAGTTTCACCTCCTGCAAGGCTGGGGAGGGCCGGGCACTGGCTTTGTTACTTATTCAGCTCCAGCGGGCAACGCTCCACACAGCCCCCTCCTTTTACCTCCTTTACCAGTTTCACCTCCTTTGCTTGGGCAGAGCGATGGTGTCCACAGGTGGGTCAGCCTGGCTTTGTGCATCAGCTGTGATGGGGGGACAGAGAGAGAGAGAGAGAGAGAGAGAGAGAGAGAGAGAGAGGAAATCAAACTCTTCTCTGCAGATGGGAATGGCTGGGAACAGGTGGGGTAGGGCATCCTCATGGCAATTGACGGGTGCAGTACCTGCAGCATTTTGAAAAGTACATGTGGACATACCCAAGGGGGCACTGAATTGCTGAGGGTCACAGAGGACATCAGCGAAAGAGTCAGGATTTCGGGCAATCAGCTCCTAATCTTGTGCTCTGTCTCCCAAGTCTCTGTTTCTGCAAGTGCCTGAAATGTCAGATTTCCCCTGCCAGTTCTTTTGTGCCCTGCCCTCATCCCTGCCTTCCTTTAGGTCTCACTTGAACACTTTCCCCTTTGCATTTTCTCTCTTTCCTTATGCCCAGAGCCTCTCATTGCTGCCCTCTGTAACTTCAGCCCAGCAGCATTAACTGGTACAGAACATCTATGCAGGGTTAAGTTCTCAGACTAAAATGACCCTGGGGGCAGTGGATTTGAAACACCTAACCTGGAATGAATTAGTGGCCAAAATCAAGTAGGCAGGAGATTTGCTGCAAGAGGCTAGGGGTTTAAAAAGACAAGCAAGCTAAAGAACTGTCCCAGAGCCTTTGCAGGCTATCATCTTTGCAAATAATGGTCCTCACTCTGTGAATCGCACTCCATGCTCTAGACCCCCCACCTCTCACCACCTTGAGCCATGCCAACACAAAGGAACTCTTAGAACTATAATTTGGAAGGAGAAAGTAAATTTAGGGGAGCATATGAGAAGATATGATCACCAGTCCCTTAGGGTATGTCTACACTGGAGCCTTAAGTCAACTTAACCTGCCTTAAGTTGACCTAAGGAACTCCCTGGTCAAATTTTGAATATATTAAGTTGACCTAAGTGCTTGCTTAAGCCGACTTGTTAACACTTTCCATAAACATTGACTAAAAGCATTGAGTCAAGTTTAGATGGCAGGATACTGATCCAGCCCCAGCCGCTGCCAGTAAGCATCTGGGAGCCGCATCCAGCCCCGAACTGCTTGCCACAAGTGGCAAGGGGCTTGGCGCTGGATTGGGCTTCCATTTGCTTGCTGGCAAGGGGCCAGATCCAGCTCCCAGCCACTTGCTGGTGGCAGCTGGGGCCTGATTGGGCCCCCGGAGCTGGCCTGGGCTCCAAAGCCGTATCGGGAGCCAGGGTGGGGCAGGGGGCATGGTATATTGACAGTGGACACAGTGTAGATATACCCTTAAGTCGACTTAACAAGGTCGACTTTAAGTTGGAAAATATGCATCAGGTGGCCTATGCCTATGTTGAGGCAGGAACAGGCCAGAAAAGTCCTTGACTTATTATGGCCACCCTCTTGCAGGTCACTGCTCTGCTTCTGCTCTAAACTGTTGGTCCAAAATTCCCCCAATATATACGGGGAAAGTGTGGGAGTTTGTTTTTCTCATGTCTGCCCCCTCAGAGGGTCCTGAATACAAGCCATGACCTCCCATTGCTGCACCAGAACCTTGCCAATCTTCAGGAACAGTGCTCAGGTTTGTGGTGCCCCCTTGCAGCAGAGCGACGCTGGCGCAGATGAGTGATGTCACCAGGGGAGCGCAACGGCTTTTGGTGCCCCTCAAACATAGGCACCCTCTGCAACACTTACCCTACTTACTGGGTTGCACTGGCTCTGCCGATCTTAAGTGTTTGGGGTCTGATGCTGTCCAGGCCCTATGCAAAACCACTGATCCATCTGAACCTTTGGAAGTGTTTGCCTGCTGGAGCCCAGGAAGTGAGGTTGCTCTGCCACATGCATCAATTTTATGGAAATGGGAGCAATCCCTTAGCTCTACAACATCACTACCAGTTCTGTGCTCCTAACTATTCCTTGGGTTGCCCCTGGCAAAGCACTGCCAATTGCATGCAGAGTGCCACTGGGGAGCCATTCCAGCTGTGCTATAACACTAAGGTCACAACAGACTCTGTACCATTCTTCTGTACACCAATGTGGACTTCAGAGATATATACCTCAGCAAAATCAAACAGTGACAGACACAGTGGAGGGTGCATTATAGCCCTGGCATCCTCCGCTGTTTGGGGAGTGGCCATGCCCCTATGCGTCATCATTGTCGTCAGAAGCCATATGGCCCCAGTGCCAGGAGGTGAGCTGCAGCTGTCACTGATCACACCAACAGGCAAAAATATCACATGGGTTCTGGTGAATTGGAGATCACTGAACTGGACTTTAGCTGGCTATGATCTGCTCCAGCCCCCAGACTGGGTAGCTCCACAGTCCCCTCAGACTGGGTAGCTCCACAGAAGGGCACATATTGTGACAATCTTAACTCAGGCCAGCAATTTTGATTAAATTCTGTGGGCACATTGCCATTTCAGAGGGAGTCCATGAGCCTGGATTATACAGGGTGGAACTGAGCCAACAACAAAAAACAGTTTTAAATTTTGATCCCCTGCTCTCAGACCTTGCTCCCCTCCAGCTTGCTGACCCTGATCTGTATAGCCTGTTTCCTGGGAACCTTTCTGTTACACACAGAGTGGTAAAAACTCCCTCCCCCACAACCCTTACCACTATCTCTGTTTCTTTCTTTGTTCAAATGTAACTCTCTCTCTAGGCCTGATACAATACAATCTAGGTCATATTATAACTGTTTTTTTTTTCTTTTCTTCTCTTTTCTTTTTTCTTTTTTTCTTTTATGGCTTTTAGTGCTGTAACTGTTTGGGTATTTTGGGGTATTTTTCTCTCCTTTTGTAATTATTGCTATTATTGTAAGCTTTAGGTACTTAGCAATATAATGATGTTTGTAATCAAGCCACTTGCAAAACTCTTTTAAAACTTCATTTCCTCCCCTTTGTGTTCTTGCTTTCCCTGTATTGCTCTGCAGCAACACTTCTTTTACATAGGCAAAGATCCCTGTGATGCTCACAATACTGTAAGGTTTGCACAGTAATGGAGATACCAGCGTGATTGACTCCAGAGCCATATACAGGTAACAGCTGAAGAGTGCTGTTCTGACACTGCCTGATTGAGTCCAGGGGCATATAGAGGTAGCAGCTGAAGAGTGCTGTGTGACCCAGCCTACTCAGATGCATGTTCAAGTCTAGTCTGGTGTGGTACAGGGACACAAAAGGGTAGCAGCAGTTCCTGAGTTGAGGGACACATAAGGAGTCAGCTGAGAGTGCTGATAGACCTGGTCTGCTTGGACACACTTTGTTAATCAGTGAATGGGTATTTGTGGGTGGTTATTTGAATCTGGGGTTGGAAGAATCCAGTCCTGGAAAACAGAGGTCCTGCAGGGGCTGCTCCACTGAAAGGAATCTGGAAGAAGTGAGCTCTGTATAGAAACACAAGTGACATAAGCAGTACACTAAAAGAATTGCAACCTTCCCCCCAAAAGGGAAGAAACCCTAATAAATGAGCATATTCTGAGTTCATGGGCAAAGTTAGTAATGAATACCAGCGAGGGAGAGGAGTTATTATGTTCAGCACCAATGTGTACACAAGAATTAATGGATAGAAACCGACAAGGAGGAAGTTTAGACTTGAAATTAGAGGAAGGCTTCTAACTAGCAGAGAAGGGAAGTTCTGGAACAGCCTCCAAGGGGAGTAGTAGGGGCAAAAACCTGACTGGTTGCAAGGCTGAGATTGATATGAGGGGATGGTATGATGGGATGGCCAACTATGACATGGAGCCAATCTATACATGCCAGCAGCAAGTATCTCCAATGGTCAGTGCTGAGACACTAGGGGTATGGCCACACACACTTCTTATTTCGAAACAACAGGGGTTGTTTCGAAATAAGAAGTACCATGGCCACATGACGCATGGCCATTTCGAAACAAGCAAACAGCTTGTTTCGAAATGGCCGTGCTCCTTCCGAAACAGCTTAAACCTCGTTTGCTTTCGAAACAGGGTTGTTTCGAAACCAGAGGTTTCAAAACAGCCCTGTTCGGACATGTTGTTTCGGAACAAAGTGTTCTGAAACAACATGTCCCTTCCTCCCAGGGTGCT
>ML682134.1:2703263-2742560 GCA_007922195.1 Podocnemis expansa
CTTGTTTCGAAACAAGCCCTCCCCGTGTGAACATAGACTAGATGGGGAGGGCTCTGGGATATGATAAAGCATTATTTCTTGGGTGTCTGGTTGGTAAATCTTGTCCATATACTCACAGTTTAGCTGGTTGCTGTATTTGGGATCAAGAAGGAATTTTTCCTGTAATGCGATCTGTGTATCTTTCTTGTTCGACTTTGCAATGTAATGGTGTGGTTTTATGCACAATATGTCATGTGAGGTGTTTTTTTTTTAGTACTCATAGCAAGCATCAGTGATTCCCAACCTGTGGTCCATGGACCACTGGTGGTCCGTGAGGGTACCGCAGGTGATCCATGGGGGGTGGGGGGTAAAAAAATGATACTTACTGCATGTAACTGTACTGCAAATAAATGTACCATGAGAAGTGCATGAGCTTTCTGAGTGAGCATTGTTAGAAATTTTATTTATTATTATTATTATTATTATTATTATTATTATTATTATTATTAGCTGTGTTTTTAATACTCCTTGATATAAAAGTTTGACTTCTGTCAATCATAGGCTATGTTGAGAATGTTTAAAATGGTTTGCTTACATGGTGGTCCATGAAGCTTTCAATGCTGATGTAGTGGTCCACATAAAGAAAAAGGTTGGCAACCACTGTTCTACATTAGTGTTATGGTAGCATATTTCCTTCAAAACCACACATGTGTACAGATAGGAACATACCCCCAAATGTATTTCACTTGACTGGTTATGCATTGATTTGCTATATATTGTGGTGCTGTCTGAAGTCCAAGTGAGTATAATTTTAATTCCCATACGACAAAATTGCAATAATTCTTACAACATCTGCCCTTCAAGGTGTCATTGGAAAAATTATGATATGCTAAATATGATAAGCTTATCTATATGCATGTAACAACATTGTATTGTGAATGAGGAATAGGTGTGACATTTCTGTATCTGAAATGTATGCTGTGGATCTGAGTGACACCTCCAAAAGCCTAGCTTCTGAACCATCCAGCCTGCTTCAGGACCCATCAAGGCCATACAATGAGCCAGGGGAGACAGGACCTGCACTTCTGAGTCATCAGGATGTGTAGGGACATGCTTGTGAACATGATTCCAAGAGCATTTCAGTGCCCATGTGCTGTGCGCTTGTGTTTGAAACAAAGAATGTACATGCCACATGGCAGAGAACATAAAGGACATCTGCCCCATTTCCATTTTGTCTTCTTTACTGCTTCTTGCTTCTAGATCAAATTTTCTACAGCTGAAGATCTGAATAAAAGACTGACTGATCCATCCATATACTCATTGGGTATGTCTACACTAGTGGCTTAATTTGACTTAACTTTGCTCAAGTTGACTTAAGTAACTCCATGGCTACCTTTGGAGTATATTAAGTCAACTTAAGAGCTTGTTTAAGTTGACCTAATAACTCTCACTCATAAAGATGACTTAACGGTTAAGTCAACTTTATTAAGTTGACCTAACCCAATACAGCAGCTTAAGTAGACTTTATTGGTCTCCAGGCCATCTCCCACCCTCTCTTGGCCACCAGGAAGAGCCTGCCCTGGCCAATAAAGACAGGGCAAAGCCCTGACCAGTGACAGGGCAGGAGGAAGCCCTACCCACCCTGCTTCATAGAGATGGTCAGGCCTGCCATCTTACAACATGTAGGGTCACAGCCAGTGTAGGAAGTGGGCCCCTGCTTGGACTCAGCAGGAGACATTGAATCTCCTGGCCACGTGGGGGGACGAGGCTATAGACTCCCAGCTGCAAGACAGCCAATGCTACTGGGAAGTGTATAGCACATAACCCGGGCCCTGGTGGACAAGAGGTGCAGCAGGGGCATCCAGCAAGTGCGGGTTAAAAATCAATGACCTCTATCAGGGCTACCAAAAAGCCTGGAAGGCCATGCGTTGCTCAGGGGCAGCCACCACTAGCTACCCCTCTTAAACTGAGGTGCACATCTTTGTGGGGCAGGAGGATGACACCCTGTTGGTCCACACTCTCAAGTCCACTGAGGCCCCCTCCATCGATGAGGACAACAAGGAGGGCTCAGTGGATGAGAATGTGATTCTGGATCAGAGAGGCATTTTGCTGGCCACTGACACCACCACACCCAAGCTCATCCATGCTGTGCAGTCAGATGCTCCCTATTGGCTCCTAGTGCTGGAATAATTTCATTTCTGTGGAGGCTGGGTAGCCCTGTGTGCACAAAGAGGTAGCCTTTCCAGTGCTAGGACACAGGAGGCAGCTCCCAACTGGCTCAGCCTGAGGCTGTTTCTCCAGGATGGAGATGCAGTTCCCGGGCCAGGGCAGAGTGGAATGTGCGTTCTGCCTGCTTTTTCTATTTTTAAGGTCCCCTCAAATTTGTAGGCATTCCGGCTTACGTTAAACCCATGCATCTACTCCAATTTCTCAAAGGAGTTCATCTTCCATATTGATTCCTCGTAGGTATGGATAGTGGTCATGTTGTCATAGGAGTGTGGCTGGGAGGAGGACCTCATGGTACACCTAAGCTGAAAGTTATTTCCTCCCGAGGTTGCCTATTTGGTGATCAAACCGGAAGCACTGGCTGTGAAGGGGTGATGGACACCATCTACTATTACATCCAGGGGAACCTGCCTGATCACTAAGGCTATGTCCACACATACATCATTATTTCAAAATAAGTTATTTCGAAATGAGTTATTTCGAAATAAAGTCCTTATTTTGAAATAAGTTAATTCGAATTAAGAAAATGTTCATTCGAATTAAGGGAAAGCCTGCTTTTGAAACAGCTGTTATTTCAAAATGGTTTCAAAACAACATGTTCAAACGGCATTATTTTGAATAACAGCTGTTTCAAAATGAATGGGGTTTAAGCTGTTTCAAAATGACTGTTCTTATTTTGAAATGACAGACCCTGTCATTTCGAAATAAGAAAACATCATGTGGACAATCAGTTTTTTATTTTGAAACAACCAGTGTTGTTTCGAAATAAAAGACTCGTGTGGACATACCCTAACTATGCATCATTTAAGTGATTACAGGTGATGAAGGACACCAGCCTCGGGCATGAACATTTGTGGGAGAAAATCTCACTTTGTCAGCCAGGATTATGTGGTGGTAGCTGGTGTTGCAGCCTTATGGCTTGACAGTCTCCCCCAGGGCCAAAAAAGAAGATTGTAGTGCAAACTTCTTCAACACTGGGGGGCCTTAGATTCCCCAGGGAAGTCCCAGCAAGTCACCTGGTGGGTTGATGGGCCCCACTGCACTGGTGGAAACTCTTAAATGGGTGTGATAGGCAGCCAGGGGCTAACCACATCTCTTTGGGACCTCCATGGAATAGGAGTTATACCAACACCCCTCCTTCTTTTGAGGGATCCCTAGGAACTGTCTATCACAAAGGGGCGCAGGTTTCATTTCATAATAATCCTGCCCGTGTGACCACAGGGCCCATTGTACAACTTAGGGAGGGAGCCAGCTAGTTCTAGGGAGCTTGGAGTGGCCCTCGTCAGGGCTTAATTTGTGATGATGATGTCAGAGCCAAAGCTATTGTTTTTACTTTTGCAACAGCTCTGTCAAGCACAGAGGTTCTGGGGCTAGAAGCCACCAAGTCTAGAATTACCGTGGCTCAGCCCTGGCACACGGTAAGCATTGGTGGCTTAGAACAAAGCCAAGGAGGACTGGAATCTGACCTTCGCTGCTGCACCCACCAGGAAATGCTTATTTCCAGGGAATCCATTGCTGTAACCTGATTGTTCTGCATATTTTCTGACATGCACCTGGCTTGTCTTGTGCTCTCAAGCTATATTTGCACTTGGTTCGCCCAGGGTTAACATCCTGCTGGGTATTCCTGAGACAAACAAATAATCATGAGGAAACCTTCCCCTGCTCAGTCCCTTTGGCTGGCAGGAGGGAAACGGGCCATTCTACAGGCAGCCAAACAAGCCTCTCACCCCGTCTCTGGCCTATCATTCAGAATTACTGGCTACATAGCTCACGGGTTTCCTTGTAAACCAAGGTTGGTGACTTTGCTTCCTACAGGACAATTTCTTCAATTCTCAAAGGCTTTGAGACTCCATCCTAAAGGCTGATGCATGGGGAACATACAGTGGCCATGATCTGGAGGGTAAAAGTCTTTCAGCTGTAGCTGGATGTTAACTCTGATTGATGAGTCGAGCATCTGAACAGGGGCCTCTGCTGATCACCTTGATAGCAAGAGCTGCATTGCCATACCTGGCCATGTCATGAGTAGAGGAAGTTCTCAAAGGCAGCTTTTAACGTGCACATGCTCAGCTGTGTGCCATGGAAAGGGGGAGAATCCAGGCCTGAGAAGGCAGAGGGGAGGGGGGTGTCATAGGATGTCTCCCTGGGGTGTGGTCTGTGTAATTGTAACCCATATGCCTAATTAAATGAGCTAAGCAGGCTTGTCCAATGTGCAGCCCACAGGCCAGAATCCGGGCTCTTATCTGGCCTGCAGAGCCACCACATGAACTTGTGTGGGCTTCATGGGGCTAGGCATGTAAAAAAAAAAAATGCTCACTAGCCACCAAGTGAGAAAAGAATTGCAATGTGACCTCTCATCCAGAAAGGTCGGACAACCCTAAGCTATCTCTTTAGGGGATGTCTTGTGACTGGATTATGTTGCCGGGCAGATTTGGCTGCCCAGGTCCAGAAGCTTCGTCTAGACATTAAGTGGATGGTTACAACTGAGCACACTCCACAAGGTTTTCTACTGCTGCTCTGGTCAAATTAGATATCTTGAGAGCAGCAGCCTGAGAGCAGTAGCCAGAGAGCTGGAATGAGAAGAGCCCATGTGCTCAGCATGTGTGTGACCCAGGCCTCCTGGAATAACCACGTGAATATGCAAAGATCAGCGCAAGCTGCAAAAAGGAGAGCAGATTCTCCCAGCACTGGTGGGTTACCTGGAGATAAACTCCCCCAACCAGTCACAAACAATGCTTCTGAGCCCCCCACAATGGATATCATGAAGCCACCATATAGTATAGCCAGCTCCCTTTACTGCATTCCAATCCTGGTCCCCAGTACAGCCACTAGGTCTGTTAAAGAAATAGGTTCTTCTGACCCCAAGGGGTCAGCCACATTACACAGACGGATACAAGGCTTGAATCTTACCCAAAATAACACACTGCCAGCCAATCCTTTAGTAACTACAACTAAAGGTTTAATATAAAAAGAAAAGAAGCAAAATGAGAGATGTTATAAGGTCAAAGTGAATCACATACATACAAATGATTTAGAGTCCAAAGAAGATAAGTCCTTGTTTCACAGCTTCAGTTGTTAGTAATCCAATTTATAGGAATAGAGACCAAATAATCCAAGTGTAGAGTTTGTTCTAATTCTCCCCCATGAGAATTGGCAGGGCAGTTTCCAGGCCAGTGTTGGCTGGGATCTCAATCCTGCAGCCCAAACTTTCCCTGAGAAACTTGGACAGATATGAGACCAAGGAATTCAGTTCCCAATGTCCTTTTATAGTTGCAGCTAGCAAGGTGGGCATTTGCAGGTCAATTCTTCATGTGGACTTTGATGACAGTTCCCAGGTACTTTCTTAAGTGGAGCATAGCAATACATATTGTCCTTTGAAGGAAAACCTTCACCTCCTGGGCACCCCAGGTAATTAACTGCATTAGCACCATTAACAGACAGTTTACACTGGCACATCAAAGGTCTCTTTAGATGTTAATGTTCCCTCTTGACCCCTTCCAATAGAACAATGATAACAGATAGGGAAGCACTTCATTCACCTTGCTAACCTCTAACAGGATACATGTAAATATTATCAAGAAACCACTAAGGATACAAATGCATATCAAAGCCCTACTCATACATTGCATTTCCCTATAGTATGCCTTCAAAGGTTAGACTTAGGTCATGTATTTTACAAAGATGGCTTAGCCTTTTCAGGCCTAGCATGAGTGTGTATGGGAGAAACTGAGCCAGGAGTGCATAGCAGAATGTTCTTTCCCTGCTCTGGAGAGTTTTGCAGCAGAGGTGTCTCATATGCATATTTGACTGATTGCTGGTTAACCGGCAAACTGCCTGGATGGTGCTGGTTCCACAAGGGAGTGAAAAACCTGCATTTATTTCTGCCTCAGAGCCCTGCAACCAAAGAAGAGGATTGATGCTTCATGCAGCTCAAGCCTTTGGGCTTGAACAAAGACTGTCAGATTTGGCCAAGTTCCAAAGGGGCAGCTGTGTTAGTCTAGTGGCACTTAAAGACTAACAGATTTATCACATGAGCTTTCGTGGGAGAATATCCCACTTCGTCAGATGCTTTGAAGAGGGAGAACTTACAGAATTGGATGAAAATAAATGCAGGAGAGTGTAAGACATGGGATCAGGTCATACTGCAACAGCAAATCAGATATGCTCCCATGAAAGCTCATATGATAAATAAATCTGTTAGACTTTAAGTGCCACAAGACTCCCTGCTTTTTGGTCAGATTTGTTTGAACTCCACCTAAACTTTGGGGCTTGGATTTCTTTCTCCAGTGTTTCTGTGGGGACCATTCTGTCTAAATTTGTTTTATTTTCTTATGATACGATTTCTCACGTTAGTAGTTAATAAAGTTCATTGTTTGTTCTTAGGTAGTATTTTAATGTGGGAGAGTGACTGAATCGTGGGGTTTCAGAAACTACCCTGTAGGAGGTGGGTTTTGGTTTTTTTTTGGTTTTTTTTTGTTTGTTTGTTTGGTTTTTTTTGAGGCACTGGGGAAGGGCAATTAAATGAATTGTTGCCCACTCGCAGATTACATAACTTTCTTATGCACTTTTGCCATGTAATTGTGAGGTTTCTTTGCAGCCATCCTGAAGGAAGGGTGGGCCTTCTTCTCAAGGGAATGGCCTGTGAAGCTTAACTGAGATTACTTAAATGTGGATGATTTGGTTGGAATCACTGAAGGAGTAAGGGAAAATTTGGGGTGGGGAGGGTGGCAGGTCAGGGTTTGTTTCCTTTAAAATGTAACTGCTTCCAAATGTGAAAAAGGAAATAAATTGCTTGCAGCTGTATGAAAATAGTTAGAAATGCAATGGAAAAAAGAATTTTTGTGTGCAAATATATTGTGTAAATGTGTAAGGCCCCAATCCCTGTATGACTGAAGTTTGCGGTTTGGTGTATGGAGGTGCTTGCTGGGGCTCTGTCCCCTGAGTGTCTGGAGAATGCACAGCCATTGCCTGGGACTGATTACACACAAGAGGCTAGTGTGCACTGATCCAGGCACGAGTGGCCACCTGGCCAAGTGGGGTAAGCTGGGGGCTAGGAGTGAGTGGTAGAGCAGGTACAGTAGCACACCAGACCAGATAGCAGGAGAGGAACATCACAGGGGGACCTGTAGAGTGGGATTATGGGGCTACAGCAGAGCCGTACAGGGGAGCCAAGTGCTGGGGACCAAGGTGAGTGTGTGGGGACTTAGAGTCACTGGCAAGCTTCTCAAGCCCACCTTTGGCAGTAAAGCTCCACCCTCTGTTTGACCTTATCACTTAGTTCCTTTCACTCCCTGTTCCTTGGAACTTCTTCAGATCAGCTTTGTTTGCCAGGTACAATGATTCATATCCCTCCTTATTCCACGCTCTTCCTGGCTCCTTGCTCTACCTGGCTCCATGTAACGGGATCTTTGTTCTGTCATCTGCCCCCACCAAGAGCAGCTTAGCTCTAACCCTCCTGGCACTCCCCTTCAGTTAGTTAAAGGCCACTATAACACCCACGTCCATTCTTCTTTTCTGCAGACTAAACAAGCTTAGCTACCTCAACTTCTCCTCATAACTTGTATTTCAGCCCCCTAATCATTTTTGCTGTCCTGTGCTGGACTCTCTTCTATTAGTCCATATCTTTCCTGTAGTGGGGGGCGAAAACTGGACACCGTACTCTGAATGTGGCCTCATCAGTGCCATGCAGAGGGAACAGACACTTCTCTCAATCTGATGGCAGTGCTTCTATTAATGGTGCCCAATATACTATTAGCCTTCATGGCAACATGGAGACACTGCTGACTCATGTCCAGCTTCTTGTCCACTGTAAGTTCCAGATCCCTTTCTGCACAACCACTGCCTAGCTAGTCAGTTCTCAGTCTGTAGGAGTGTGTAGCAGGATGAGATGTCCATCCTCTAAGAGGGAGACTGAGCTCCCGCGCTCTCCCTGCTGGCCAGGGGAGTCCACAACCCAAGCCTCTACCTGGAACCAAAGGGGTGGGCTGGGAGGACAGGAGGACTATATAAGGGGATGGACTGGGCAGCCACAGGGAAGAAGGAGGAAAAGATGTGCAGTAGGGAGGGTGAACCTCCACCCCTGGGAGGTTTGAGGGAATGACTGCTGGCTTGACTTTCCCATATATTCACCTCCTCCTGGGAAGTACCTGGAGAAACTACCCTCAGCTGAGGAACTGCCAGGGTGGAAGGAAGAAGAAGGCCTTCAGGACCTTGAAGAGGTGCCCTCTGCAGAGGATGTTGCTGGAGCTACCTAAGTCCTATGACTTAGAGGAGCTGCTGCTGGTGGAGACCATGGAGGGTGTCCCAGACCTGTTGGCCTTGAATCAAATCAAATCAAATCATGCTGAAGGTCTGACTGGGATTCCCCTTGCAAGGTACCTGGGGGTCTGGTAAGGCAAAAGTTGCTGGAATGGAGAGGAAGTGGCCCAAGGGAGAGTAGACTTTCTCTGCCAAGTGTTGGTGTGCTTTGGTGGGAGCACCACGGAAAGACTGGTGGCCTGTGGCCACCAGATAGGGCCCTGGGCTGAGATGCAGTTGAGTGGGTGGGTCTGTGTCTCCCTCCCCTCAACCCTTTCACTTCAAACCCCACACTGACCTTGCCTAGTGGTGTACTGACTTTATATAGCCTGCCTTGCCTCACCTGGGGCTGGTAGGCAGGGACTGTTTACTTGGACTTGCCCTGTGGGAGGGCTGAAGCACTGCTGGTTATAGTCTGCCGTGTCGTGTCCAGGGGACTAGAAGACAGGGACTACTGAACCTAGCTTGCCCTGCAGAAGGGCTGAAGCATTGCTTGTGAGCATTCTGCCTCACCCAGCTGAGGGCTCAAAGGCAGTGCATGGGGTAGACTCTCAGGCCTGGACTGCTAGTTGCGGCCACCAAGTGGCAGATGGCCTACCCCTGAGGGTTGACCACAATTTACACAGTGCATGAGATTCTTATCCTTGTATCCTAAGTGTGATTGTATAATTGTCTTAACTGAACGTCATCAGAAAATTTTGGCCCATTTTTTTGCATTGTTTAGGTCATTGTATATGCTGTACCTACCCTCATCAGCTTATCTACCACTCCCTGAGCTTAGAGTCATCTGCAAACTTGCTGAAGGTGCTGTTAGGCTGAGGCCTCTGGACAGAGCCTCTGCACATAATATACCAAGGACAGTTAGCACTAACTATCAGAATGAGCAAAATACAAGACATCTGTAAGATGTTTCTGCTTGACAACATGTAACCCTTACTGTGTTCTTGTTTTCCAGTATGTATTCCTCTTGTCTATTGAAACTGCTTCCCCCTTACCTCCCAAGTCATCATATGTGGAGTTGTTTTGTTCAGGAAACAGAGAACTGCTAGGGAACTAATATAAACCAGTAAAGTCTGGTTTAAATTTTAAAATATATATATTTCTCTTCCTGGTAAATTTCCATCTTTTTCCAATAAATTTGTCTTCGCCAGTAAATTTTACTCTCCCCTTCCTGGTTTATGTCAGTTTTTATAATGTATTTTAACAAATCATTTTCTTCAATATTCTTTCAAGATGATTTTTAAACCAATCCTAATATATTGTAACATAATTCTCTGACTAGTCATACTCCCTCATCTTAATTGATTGCAGCTAGTTATAGGACAGACAGAAACAATCAAGGGTGCAGAAATTAAAAGAGCAATAGATACCAGAATGACCAAACTAAGAAACGTAGATTCTATCACCACAAGTATCTGCAAACCAGCCAAGATGCTATCTTTCTTTATCTGGAAGTGTTGGCCCTGTCTAACATGATGTGTTGGAATGTGTGGATGTGACTGCACATTTCCCAGCTTATGGCTGCCCTGGTTGCTTTTTGCCTTTGCTTAGCCCAGGAGTCTGCAGCCTGTGGCTTTGGAGCCACATGTGTCTCTTTGTGTCCCATCTGCCACTGGGGGACACTGTAGGCAGTCCACAACTGTCTCCGGGCCCCCACAGCACTGGGGGCCCACTTCTGGGTCTGAGCTTCCTCTTCCTCACCAGGTGCTACCATGATAGTGTAGTGGCTAACACCTCTGCTTAACATGCAGAAGGTCCTGGATTCAATTCCCAGGGGGTTAGACTTGATGATCTCACAAGGTCCCTTCCAGCCCTATGATTGATTTGACCCCAGTGCCATGGCCCAGCTTCTAGCTCCCCCCATCAAGAAGCTACACCTATGGCAGCTCTCAAAACTCTTGGTTATTGATGGAATTTTTAAAAATGACTCTTATCTTTTGGGTTGCTGACACCAGCTTAGCCAAAGTACAAGGCCTCAGCCTGTGAAGCATGTGGTGTTTTGGACTACCTAGGGTCATTGGAGTTGTCATGGTGATAACTGGGAGGGTTTTTTAGGTGCTAGGGAAACCTGTCTGTCTGGTTCACTCTCTCTCAGTTCTCTTTCAATAAAGACTCCGTACAGATCTCTGAATATGCTGCCTCTCATTATTGGATTATAATTTCCCCTGAAACTCTACATCTGGCGATGGAGGATGGGATATGTGATGGAGCTGGCTATCCTCAACGATCCTGGCAACTATGGAAAACTAGAATGCAATGTAAGAAGCAAAACTTATTTACTGCTTGCATGGAGGTTGGGTTGTAACTGTGAAAGCTGATCTGGTTGCCTAAGGGCTAGCTGGCTATTCTGAAAGCTGATATGCCTGCTGTCAAGTACAAGTGAAGAGACAAACAATGACCACAGGAGGGCATCATGGTTTTACTTACTACAACCCTTGAACCATTTGACCCTTCGGCAGATGTGTGGCAGACACATACAGCCCAATTCAAAATTTTGTAATAGCAAATGATATAACTAATGAGAAGAAGGTACCAGTTTTTCATTGGAGTTAAGACTCACAATTTGCCATGTGATTTGCTTTATCCAGAGAAGCCAAAGCAGAAATCTTACAGGAACCTAGTGGAAGTTCTGGGCACACATTTTTCCCTGAAGCCACTAGTAATTGCAGAGAGGTATAGGTTCTACCAAAAGAACCAAGGTGAAGGTGAATCAGCTGTACAGTTTGTAGCAGCTCTGTGGAAGCTGGTGGCACACTGTGACTTCAAGAACATGTTAAAGGAAATGCTGCATGACAGCCTGGTGTGTGGTCTGCACAGTGAATCAACACGGAAACGCCTATTGACCAAAGGTGAACTCACCTTGCAGAAGGATGTGGAAATTGCAGTCTCCATGGAACGCATCATGCAAGACATGCAACAGATCGCAGTCAGTGTGCATTAAATATCTCCACAACCTATCCACAGGGCACCAGGGAGACAGGAATGTTACCAGTGTGGGAAGCATGGTGACCTCACATCCGAGTGCTGGTGTAAGGAACTACTGTGTCGACAATGTGGTAAGAGAGGGCACTTTGATCGTGCCTGCAAACAAAGGACGGATGTTGCATTTAACGAAGCTAAACGCTCTCTGGTAAACTCTTGGATTCTGACACATTTTGATAAATCTTTGCCCCCACAGTTGGCCTCTGATGCCTCCCCTTATGGAGTTGGGGCTGTATTGTCACATATTATGCCCTCTGGTGAAGAGAGGCCTATCGCTTTTGCTTCATGCTCCCTGACCAAGGCAGAAACTAACTATGCCAAAATTGAACGCAAAGCACTGGGCATTGTTTTTGGCATTCGGAAATTTCACCAGTACCTGTGGGGAAAGAAGTTCACACTTGTCACTGACCATCGACCCCTGACATCAATTTTGGGGCCACACACAGGCATCCCACATTTGGCTGCTAGTCAGATGCAACGATGGGCATTGATACTTTCTGGATGCTCATATGAGATCAAGTATAGGCAATACTCTTTGCATTGCAATGCTGGTAGTCTTTCAAGGCTACCCTTACCAGCACATCAAGATCAGGGTCAGGAAGGAATCTTTTACTTTGAACAGGTGGAAAACACACCTGTCATGGATACTCAGGTGAAGAAAGTGACATGGTTTGACCCAATACTCTCACAAGTTATGGATTTTGTGATGAATGGAACATTCTTACCTGACTCTCAGGTAGGACAGAGTTATCAACCCAATCTGGTTGTTTGTTGTGAGGTATGTGTGTCATTGTCCCACCTTCATTAAGACCACATTTGTTGGAACAACTCCATTCAAGTCACTGTGGCATAGTGCACATGAAAGAAATTGCATGGAGCTATTTCTGGTGGCCGGGCTTGGACAGGGACATTGAAGAGACAGCGAGACCTTGTACCTCATACCACAGCATCCGGAATGGACCTCAGTTGGCACCTCTTCACCTGTGGGATTGGCCCGAAAATCCATAGCAACATATCCATGTTAATTTTGCTGGCACATTTGAAGGATGTATGGTCTTTAATTGCTGTGGACGCCCGTTCAAAATGGCCAGAAACCTCTGTAATGCAGTCTACTACTACGGAAACCACTATCCAGAGCCTGAGTGGCTTTTTCAGTTATTATGGTCTTCCAGAACAGATGGTGAGTGACAATGGACTGCAGTTCATTTCTCAGGATTTTGAAACTTTTATGAAGGCCAATGGAATACATCACATCAGGTCAGCACTGTATCATCCTTCTACCAATGGACTTGCTGAAAGTTTCGTACAGACTAGGAAGCAACCTCTAAAATCTGCAAAGGAACATTCACCTCTTCAGAAGCATCTGGACAACTTCTTGTTATCCTACGGAAACACTCCGCAGGCTACAACTAAGGCATTTCCAGCTTTTCTTATGATGGGATGGCAGTTGCGCTCTTGCTTTGATTTGTTGAAACCATGAGACACATGGCAAATGGTTCAATGCCAACAGCAGGACCAGGTCAGCAGACATTCACCAAGAACAAAGGACCACACCTTCAGTATTGGACAGCCTGCTCTCGCTTGAAACTATGCTTCAGGAGCTAAATGGGTTCCAGCAATGGTCATTGCCCAGAGACGACCTCTTTCCTACTCTGTCCAGACAGCGAGTGGCCTAGTTTGGTGGCAGCATGTAGATCAATTGCTGCTCTGTCATACCCATCTGGGAGATACGTCCGCTGGAGATGTACCTCACATCATCCTTACAGATGATGCAACAGCAGAGCATGAAACAACTGTTCATGTCTCTCCTGCTCCGGCCACCTCTTCAATGCCTTTGTCCTCCCTGGACCAACAGGACACAACATCCTCTCCAGTTCCACCACCAATACCATCTTGTAGTGTGGACACACCAGAAGTTCGCCATAATCCACCTTGAGACAGAAGGCCTCCTAATCGGCTGGATCTTTAGCTAGTGGTATCCCCCCTTCATGAGGCAGAATAATTCCCTGGGAGTTTGCTGGAGATGGGGCAGTCTACCCTCATTTCCTATCTTAGTCCTTATTCTTTCCTGTGGGGGGAGGGCTTTTTCATTAGAGGGGGAGGAATATGTGGTGTTTTGGACTACCTAGGGTCATTGGGGTTGTCATAGTGATAAATGGGAGGGTTGTTTAGGTGCTAGGGAAACCTGTCTGTCTGGTTCCCTCTCTCTCAGTTCTCTTTCATTAAAGACTCTGTACAGTTCTCTGAATATGCTGCCTCTCATTACTGGATTATAATTTCCCCAAAAACTCTACAAAGCAGCCTGTGGTTTTGGTTCATTGGTTTGCTACTACTGTAGCTAGATAAGTGATTTAAACAAACTTAAAAGTCATAGGCCTTACAGGTAGACCTAAATATCTATAGTCTAACAACAAGAAGCTGCTGTGTCAATTGTGTTCTGAAGCCATTCTGTAGACTTCCTGATATAGTCAAACCCTTTGAGTATTACCTCTGTTTGGCTAGATTCTCTTGGAGAAAGAACCCTCTTGTTTTACATTTTTGGTGCAGTGAGCTGAGTGCTGTCAGTGATTCCCAGGGACCACTGCAACTGAGGATGGAGGTGGCTACCTTTTTGTATTTACAACTTCTGGCATGCTCATTGGTTGAGATTTTCCCAGAGGCACCTCTTTTTAAAACTTTTATTTATATGAAAAGACACAAAGGACTGAACGGTACTTAACTGCATGCACTGTGTAGTGTGGAGAAGTACCAAAGGAGAACAGTAGAGTACTAAGTGCCCTTAGAAGGGTGGAACCAGAGGCATCAATGGTCCCCAAAATCTCTTGGGGCCCAGGGCAGGGCCCATCTCCCTGCCACCCCTGCCCCCTGCACACGTTTCATAGAGCCCTGCAGATCTGTGGGTATCTGCAGTTGTGAATGCAGGTGGAGATAACCACAAACCGCTTGCTGCAGATTGACCCACAGATGCAGACTGCATTTTTATCTGCCCAGGGTGTGAGCCATCGCTGCAGCTGCTGCTTTGGTCTAGGTCAACAGCACACAGGGGAACAAGGAAGCACTCCAGCCAATCCTAGCTCAGCTCTGATTGTGGTCTGCCAGCCAATCAGAGTCTCAGTCACAGCAGGCTGGGGCTTGGAAAGACACTGCTCACTGTCAGTCAGCATGCTGGCCTTTGATTGGCTCCTTCCCCATGACTTCCCTGCTCACTTCTTCCTTTTCTTGTTTGCAGTTAGCATGCCATGCTGTCCATTAAATATTTCACTGGTAGCTAAGGAAATCTAACTGACAGCACAGCACATGAGCTGCAGAGAAGAAAAGGAAAAAGTGGGTGGGACCCATGTGGAGAATGAGCCAATCAAATTTAAAATGCTCCTGCCAAACCCAGGCACTGCTTGGGTCACTCCCAGCACATTAGGAACCTGGGCCCTGTTGTGCCCAATTGCTGAGGCTGGGGAGGGTGCTGAGTCTGGGGCATCTGATGGTGTCAGCTTGGAGGTGCTGATCAACCCTGCCTGTTAATCTCTGTATGTCTGTCTACACTGAAAAGTTGTTGTTGGTTTTTTTTTGACATAAAGAGGCTGATTTAAAAAAAAAAAACAAAAACAACTGATTTACCTGTCCATGCAGGCATTTTGTTATTTTGAAATAAATGCTTTGTTATTCCAAAACAAAAACAAAAACAAAACAAAAACACTATTTTGAAATAACTAAACCTGCTTTTATTTTGAAAGAGCAAGTCTTTCAAAATGGTTATTTCAAGAAAAGCCATTCCAAACTGTGGCATTGGCTTATTTTGAAATAATGGCCCTATACTTTTTCCCTATTTCAAAATAGAGAGTCTTCACTAGACTCTCTACTTTGAAATAATAAATTTGAAATAACTCTATTTCAAAATATCTTTAGCAGTGTAGACTGTGTGTGTGTGTGTGTGAGAGAGAGAGAGAGAGAGAGAGAGAGAGAGAGAGAGAGAGAGATGCAACTGGAGTATCATTACTGGATTACCAGAGAGTCAGACAAAAAAACAATTAGGGTAGGGGAAAAAGTATCAAAATTAAAGTATCAAGATCAAAGCTGTAAGAAAAAACTATAATGTGTTAGGAGCCATGGACACAAAAGTCAGTGTTGTAGGGGTGGCTAATAGGTGGCTTAATACTTTGGGTAACCTGCCCAATCTTTGTCTCAAATTAAAATTGGAAAAAAATGTCTTAACTTTCTCACCACAGCTAAAATCTTGAGCTATGTGCACACGGAAAGAGTTATTTCGAAATAAGTCATTTCGAAATAAAATCCTTATTTTGAAATGACTTATTTGAAAATATTTTTTAAAAATTTCAAAATAAGACACACCCTGAAATAAAAATAGCATGCCCTGTCTATGGACATGCTATTTTGATTCAGGAGAGGGGCAGCATGGGAAGTGTGGCAACATGGCACCCTGGCAGGGCCATGTTGCCAACCAATCCTCTGCCTGGCTCTTACCTGGAGAGCCAGGCAGGGGAAAGCTGCTTCCAGGGCAGGGATCCCCCTGCCCTGCATTCCCTGCTGCTGTTGGGGCAGTGGGGGAGGCACTGTGGGGGGAGGGAGTGTGGGGCACCTGGGCGGGCTTGCTCTGCCAGCCACTGGGGCTGCCCTGAAGCCGGGAAGGGAGAAGCGGCAGCGCCCGGCTCTCCCCGCCACCCCAGCTCGGGGCGGCTGAGAGGCGGCAGCCGGGTGGACAGGGGCAGCGACCCCCAGCTCTGCCTGGCCTCCCAGGTTTGGGGAATGCCACCCCGGTGGGGGCCATGGGGGCTGGCTTTGCCCCTCCCAGGCTCTGGGGAGCTGCTGGCCCCGCGCAAGCTGTGGGTGCTGGCTTTTCCTCCCTCCTGGGCTCGGGGGGAGTTGCCTGCCCTGCACAAGCTGCAGGTGCCAGCTTTGCCCCCCACCCGGTCTCAGGGGGAGCTGCTGGCCCAGCCCCGGTGGGGGAGGAGTGGGGGCATGGGCAGACGAAGCTGGGCGCCCCACTCCCCCAGCTCCTGGCCACCTAGAAGTGGCCAGGGAACGTGTGGGCTGAGGCTCCCCTGGCCACTTGTGAGCTGCGGGGAGGGGTGTGCTACAGAGCCTGCGAGGGGCTGGAGAACTGGCAGCTCCCCCTGCCGCTCACAAGTGGCCAGGGGAGCCCATTGCCCAGGTGCAATGCACCCTGGGAGGATGTTCAGACAGGTTATTTTGAAATAATGGTTATTTTGAAATAATGAGTCCAAACGGGGTTATTTCAAAATAACCGCTGTTTCGAAACGAATTGGGTTTAATCCATTTTGAAATGACAGCTCTTATTTCAAAATGATGGAGCCCGTTTTTTCGAAATAAGAAAACATCATGTGGACCTAATTGTTTTTATTTTGAAATAACCAGTGTTGTTTCAAAAGAAAAAAAGACGTGTGGACATACCCTTGGAGTCTCTCTGGCTTAATGGGAAAGATACTTCATAGTCTTTATCTTTTGTGATTCATGCAGAACAGGATATTCATCAGGTATCACTGGACACCTGAACATTTATGTGGGGATCAATTAGGTGAGAGATGATCCCAGAAGGTGACCAGGCCTCCACCTTGCAGAGGAGAGTGACTTACTCCCCCACAACCCTCCTGTAATCTGACCTGTGTGAAAAATTCCTCCTACATGGTGAATGTGATGGTCAGTCAGCCCCTTAGCATGCCAGCTCTGTCCACAGGGCTGGCATATGCACAGAAATTTTTTGGTACCACCTCAGAGCTTCAGCCCAGACCATCCAATGTCCTATCTCCAGCGGGGGTATATGCGTGGTTTGTGAATAAAAGTGCCAGAAAACAAGATGAAGTGGGATTTTTCTCCCATGAAAGCTCATGCGAAAAATAAATTTGTTAAAGTGCCACAAGACTCCTTGTTTGTTAGTATTACTGAACTAGACTAACAAGGCTGCCCCTTTGGATCTTGGTATATCTGGGTAACTCTTCCTGCCTGATGCATAAGATTGGACTGCAATAATTGTCTTCATATGTGACTGTAAGTGTTATAAACCTGTTGAGCAGCAATGGTTTAAATCCTTCAATTCTGTTTTCCCAATTCATATAGACAGGAGAGGTCCTTTGCTCACTCCGAGCCCCAGAAACCAAACTGTTCCTCATGGCATTGCCAAATTGCAGTCACATCTCCCAAGGTGGGAATGGCCCCATGAAAATACATCAATTATCTCAGAAATGGGAGGAGTTTTGGCCCTCATTATGTTCAGCTCTACCCATAGGAAACAAAAATTGCTGCAGACATGGGACAGGCTGATAAGGGATGGCTGCAATATGGAGCATACAGTTAAGAGGCTGGCAGTGATCCCCACCTTTGAGGAAGTAACTGGATCCCTGCCGAGAGCAGGGAATCTGAGGACAGAAAAGGAGAAAGGGGTCAATTGGCCAAAATGGGGAAAGGGGTCAATTGGCCCTTGGGGGCAGGTTTGGAGGGGTGGCAGATGGAATAGGGCAGGGACACTGGGGTTAAAAGGGGTGCATTGTATGGAAGACACAGAAGGAGTCTGCTAGAGAAGGCAGAGTCAGTGGGAAGAGTCATTGGAGGGGAAGCAAACAGCCCTCTGCAGGGTTTACACCCAGAGCAGAGCAGGGCATTAAGCATAACTTGAGAATCTTGCTGACATGTCCCTTCAGCATGGAGAACTTGCCAGGCTCATCATCATCATGTTTCATTTCCCCCTCAAGGCCCAGAATGGTGGGAGAAGCATCTGCACAAACCAGGAGGACTAAAAGGAAGGCCCAGAACAAGTCAATCCAGATGTGCCTGGAGAACAAAAAGAATCTGTACATCTGGCAATCAGTGGAGTCGCTGCCATGGGGCACACAAGACATGTGCCTTGAATGTCTGCAGCAGTGCCCTAAGTCCCTCTGAGCAGCTGGCACAGGCAGGAATATTTTAAGTTTTCTGCCCTGCTCCACTCCCAGGAACATAGCGTAGGGTGGAGCAGGATGGGAAATGGAGACAGTTCTCTGCCCGAGCCCATCCTGGAGGCTATGGCTACATCTGCCACGCTCACCGCAGGTTAGTTCAAAGTAAACTAGGAACATTTTAGTTCAAAGTAACTGCGCATTCTAGTTTGGACTAACACTTAGTTCAAACTAGAGCACATTTTTAGTTCGAACTAATGGATTAGTTCGTGTCTTTGCCATGCTTAGTTTGAACTAAGTGCATAAGTCCAGACTAACCCAGTACTTACTAGTTCGAACTAAGCTTTCCTTAGTCCAGACTAAGAAATTTCTTAGTTCCGACAAGGGAAAGCCCAGAGTGGCCGTGAGCTAAATTAGTCTGGACTAAGGTTCCTTTGTCTGGACTCATTTGCCAGGGTAGATGTTGTTGGTGGCTCCAGGCCCCATCCATGGCAGCTAAATGCTAAGAGAGAACTTCAGGAGTTGAGCAGGGGTGATGGCTGTTGGCATGGCTTGGGCTCAGATTTGGGCCTGGCTCAGAGGCTCAGGCTTAGATTCAGGCCTGATGCGGCTCAGCCTGGTGGCGTGGCTTGGCCTTGTGTTTGGGCATGGCACAGATCAGGGTTTGGGCCTGGACTGGCTTGGGGTTTGGCCTGGTGGTGCAGTCTGGCTTGACCTGCTCCACCTGTGGTTTGGCCCCAGGGCCCTGACGGAGCAGCTGGATCACCTTGGGGTCAGATCAAGACTGGGGATGCATGCGGGGAGATGCCTTAGGGAACCCTGGGGCCTGTGTGCCTTTGTGGTAACCTTTGGGAGGAAGGCGTTAACTCCCCGGTCAGTGAGTCCTGGGCGAATCAATAGGAACAAAGTATAGGCTTTTGAATTGGAGCAGCAGCCTTGCCTGTTCCTGTTTGGTGGCAGCAGAGCTCCTGGAAGGATCAGGAGGAAAGATCTGAAGAAGGATTTAGCGTCATATTTGCCAAAGCTAGGCTCAAGTTTGTAGCTGACTAGGCATGAGTAGAACAGGGAGTGTTTAACTAGACGCAGTCAGGATATTTTTTTGTTTTTTGGTTTGTTTGTGGATTACTCTGTGCTGAGCACATGTACCCCCTCCTACTATCCTGTAACTACCTAAGTTAAATCCCAGAGAAACAGCTCTCTCTTTCTTACATGCTATTTTTAATTAAAGATTTTACCCTTTAATGTAAGCTCTGGTTCTGTGTCCTAAAAGACAAGAGGTTTTGTGGGCATGTGCCCCAGAATGCACAACCAACTACTAAAGGGGCTTCTGGTCCATTTCCAGCCGATATTCCAGCTGGGATTCAGTAGCTTTCCGGAGGGAGCAATAAAAGTGATTTAGGGTACTGTGACGCTATCTGGGTCTAGGGGACTCTTTATGATTATGTTTCATATTAATATTTCATATTTACAATAATCCATATGTGATATGCCATGTTTGGTATCAGTAGAAAGGCTTTAATTTCATAGGAATGATTATATGATTTATATGTAGGTATCATATTTGTATTAGAAATTAGGAATCTTATTTATTTTATGTGTGTTCGAAGTTGTTTGAGCTGAGGCAATCCCAGACTGAATGTCTGCAAAACTATTGTTCCTTTTGAAGGCCCCATCAGGGGGGCTCCCATCTACAGTGGGCCCAAGAAGAAACCTGTTTGACCAGTTACCCAGACTGACCATGTGGCCTACCTCCATTTTGATCTGGCAAGGACTCTGAGATAAAAGGCAGGGGACCCATCTCCATTTTGTCTAGAGTCTTCAGTCTGTCTGCAACCAACAACCTCCTCTGGAAATATTCTCCTGGGACTGAACAAAGGACTGAGGCCCACCCACCCAGCTGCTGTTGCTGCTGCCAGGTGCACACCAGAGGAGTGGGACTAACCTGCAAACTACAGGATATTAAACCTTTAGTTGTAGTTACTAAAGGATTGACTGGCAGTGTGGTATTTTGGGTAAGATCCAAGCCTATATTGTTCTGGGTAATGTGGCTGGCCTTCTGGGGTCAGGAGAACCTATTTCATTGAGAGATCGAGTGGCTAGAGGAGGCCCTAGGAACTGATGTGCAGTAAGGGGGCTGTTTCTGTTTCATTATGCTTGGTGATGACCAGAGTGGGGGAATCAGAAACATGTTTTATCACTGACTGGGAGACTGGTTTAAGTACCATCTGTCAGTGGTTTGGGGGTTTGGCCCCTGTTTTTGCAGCTTGCCCTGATTTTGGCACATTCAGAAGGTTATCCCAGGAGGCCCAGGTCACAGGTATATCACAGGAAGGAATTCCCAAGTGTGTCTTCCTGGGTTTTCAAGAGGTTTTGCACTTGAGTTGTGGCAGCAATACCACTCCAAAGCAGGAAATTTGTAGCCTTAGAGTTTTAAGACAAGGCTCTGAGGCCACTGGGTTTTAACACCTTTTGCAGGCCCCCACCTTCCACACTCAAAGTGCCAGAATGGAGAACAGACTTGACGGCCCCCAATGTTTTTAGGGGATAGTAACGCCCCTGCTGGCAGTACCACCTCATTATAGATGAAGAGCCTGTCTGATTCCACAGGAATGTCCAGTTACCAAAGAAATCAGCCTGCCAGACTTCTTCCCACTGTCTCCAATTCCTGAGTGTCTTTGAGGATGAAGAACACCAGCACCATGAGGGTATAATGGGCCTGGACATGTCAGCTTCTGTGCTCTTGTCTTGCCCCTTCAGATCTTCCTTGAGATGCCCAAAATTTCTCCCACCTCAGCTAAACTTCTCCACCTTCTAGTTTAGCAAAAAGGTTCCAAAACAGACAAAAATGTGTTTACTTGTGACTGAAATGTTTTATTTCTAGCCAAGCATTTTCATTTTTTTTGGCCAAAGAGCCCAAAAAGAAAAGGAAGACAAAATTAAGAAAGGGCTGTTTTGTAGGAAAGCCGACTCTTGCTCTGAATACTTTGCTTTTGGGGGAAAAATATTCCAGCCTCACCAATGTTTCAAGCAGCTTCACTTATGCCAGACATCTCCCTAACCACTTCTCCTGTTTTTTCCTTTCTTCATAACCTTTCCCAAACCTCCTTCCAAATCTCCTCTGTAGCATAGGTGATTGAGTGGTATATTCTCTCTCTGGTTGTCACTGTTAGTCACAGCCTATCGTTTGCTCTAGGCTTCTTCACAGTAAGGAGCCCAGTAGAACCCAGAGGAATCTGTGAAGACTTGTTCTCCATCTCTGCCTGCACCAGTAGCTATGTCAAGAGGAGGTCTCTTGCTGACAGAACACTATGGCTGTGTTCAAACAGCACTCTTATTTCGAAACAACAGAGGTTGTTTCAAAATAAGAAATAGCCTGTTCAGCGGTGTTGTTTCGAAACAACTTAAACCCCACATGGGGACAAAACAACGTTGTTTCGAAACGATTGTTTCAAAACAATGCCATCCGAACATGTTGTTTTGAAACAACGGTGACTTGTTTTAAAATAACTGTTGCCTGAACCTGCTATTTCACTTTGAGCTTTTTCCCTTAATTCAAATTAACAAACTGTTAATTCGAATTAAGTTATTTCGAAATAAGGTGTTATTTCGATACAAGTTGTTTTGAAACAACCATATCGAAATAACCCCCTGTGTGTGAACACAGCCTATATGTACAGGGAGTTAAGTTCACTGCATGAATCTTTCACATGCCCGTGTGTATACATTAAAGAGCATATGTCACACAGACCATGCCTTATTTATAACCATCAGTTCTTCCATCTCTCAGATACAATTGTTCTACTTTCAGTAATTCTCTGAAGGACTTTATCTAAAGATCTTCTATTAACCAGCTCCCTGCTCCTTCCAATGTGGGGTTTGAAAGACTAGATTAACTGATAGAAAGCTGTTATCCCAAGTTATCTTTGTAGGTTCCTGTACATCACTAACTTGAGCAGAAGGAGTAATGTGCAAATGGCATCACTTAGTTAAAATCTAAGCTACAGCTTCTTGGGATGTGCTAAAAGGAGAGCAGACCCAACGGATGAGAAATTTCAGACACTGAGATTAGACACACAAAGAGATACAAGCTCCAAAAGAAGTCTCAATGCTTCTTCTCAGTTTGGGAAGCCCATAACAGGAGAACATTGAATGCAGGGCTGGCCCCTGCATCTAACAGCATTTCTAGATTCACCATCTTCATTGGTGAGTTCAGTTAATTGTAAAGTCATTGTTCTGGTTCCCATTTTATACACTCATTTTGGGTTGCTGGAGAATATGATAATCTTATTTACTGTTGGCACCTTGCCACCTGCTCTCAGATTTCCTATCTGCTACTTTCTCTGCTGCTTCCATCTCTATCCTGTAGATGGCATTTATGCATTGACATTTTCTTGCCCTCTCTCTTATGTCTGTAGAACCTAACAAAAACAGCTACTCCATCAGGGGCTCATTCACTTCTCATCCACCAGTGTGATATCTGTCAACAAGTGCCAGTTATGCCCCTCCACCTTATATACTGGTCTATCTTTGAGCAAAAGAATAAAGGGACACAAATCAATGAAGTAGGATTTTCTCCCATGAAAGCTGATGCAAAAAATAAATTTGTTAGTCTTTAAGTGCCACAGGACTCCTTGTCTGTTTGTTTATACTGAACTAGACTAACATAGCTACCCCTTTGGATCAGAAATAAGAACACTCAAGAACCAATAGGAGATCACTCATATCTCCTGGGCCACTCTGTATTGTATTTATCTGTGGGTGTCTTCAAAGAAATTAATTCTAGGTCAAGACCTCAAAGAGCATCTTCAGAGTCAGAATTCAAATGCAAATTCAATGCCATCAACCTGTGTATGAAAGTATGAGCTGGCTCTTCCATTACAAATGTTAAACTTTAAGTTACAAAGGGGTAGCTGTGTTAGTCTAGTGCAGCAAAAGAAACAAGGAGTTCTGTGGCACTTTTAAAGACTAACAAAATTATTTATCACATGAGCTTTTGTGGGAGAAAATCCTACTTTGTCAGATGTTTTGAAGATGAGAGAACTTACAGAATGGGAGAAAAATAAATGCAGGGAATTGTAAGGCATAGGAGCAGGTCAGACTGTTGCAGTAATTTAGAATCAAAGACTGGGAAACAGCATGTAGAAGAAGGGGAGATCAAATCACCTGTGTAATGAGGGGGAAAAAATCCATAGTCCATATTTTGCCCTGAAATGGAAGGTTACTTAACTGTAAATGTCCATCTGTGAGATGGGCTGCACACATACATTCCCATGTAGGTGTCTACATGCTGCACTGCATGATCATCCAGAAGCTTTTTGTTCCCAGCCTATCCCTGTAGGGTCAGTTGTCAGCGCTGCTTCTGACCTGTGCACCTGCATGGTATATAGGTAGCGCTGACCCTGCTCCCCCCTTCAGTCCCTTCTTTCTGCTAAACTCTGAAAAGTGGGGATGGAGGGAGGGTACAGAATGTGTGTGAGCAGCCCATCTAGGAGAAGGTTTACTGGTAAGTAACCTTCCATTCTTCGAACTGCTCACATCCATTCCCATGTAGGTGACTTACAAGCCATACTTAGGATGGTAGGCGGAGTTACGGTTTCCTTGCTTGTAGAATGGCTTTGCATAGGGCAGCATTGTCTCTTACCTCCTGGACAATTGCATAATGACGTATGAAAACATGCACTGAAGACCAGGTCACCACCCTGCATACCTGGATCTGGGCCTGTGTGAGGGGGGCTATGGAAGATGCTTGTGCTCTAGTCAAATGTGTCTTGATCTTCGCTGGAAGGGGGGTATTTACTCTGTGGTAGCAGTCTTTGATGCAGCTCATTATCCAAGACAAGATGTGTTGGGACATTACTGCCTGACTCTTCATGTGCTCAGCAACCACTACAAAGAACTGGGTTGTTCTGTGGAAGGGTTTAGTCTGCTCAATGTACATCACAAGTGCCCTTCTAACATTTAGGGTGTGCCATCTTCTCTGGTTCTCCATAACCTGTAGGTCTGGGAAGAACACTGAGATGCAGTAGTACAAGGGTCCTACTTTCAATCAACTGTTTCCATGCCCCTTTTTTGCAGGAAATCCGTCCCTCTGACCAGCCCCCCCAACATCCGTTTCTGCCCCCTAACCACCGGAAGTCCTACCCCAGCTGGTCACCTGACATCCAATCCTGCCCTCTGGGCATGACTTCTGACTCAAGACCTGATAACCTGAGCATAAGTGGGTGGCACGGCCCCACCACGTCAATAGGAGCGGGTTTTGCCCTGAGAGCGGAATTGGCCCTAGAAGGGCACGTGGCAGGGCAGCCCACCCCAGAAGAGGGCTATGTGACCCTCTGTCAATAGGAAAAGGGTTTAGATTGGTTTGGCAGAGCCACAAGGACCAATCGGGAGGATTGGAACTCTGCGCCTAATCTGTGGGCATCGACGGTTGGCAGCAGGCAGCACCACCCCGGAACATTTGGGCCTTTAAAGCTGAAGACCCCCTGACTAGTGTGCAAGACTGCAAGGTTCAGAGCTTGTGAAGAACATGGATGCCTTCACCATTCCCATGAGGCCTTTGGGACTTGTTTTGGCTCCTATGGTCCCGCGGTTTAGAAAACGCTGTGACAGCAGTAGTGTGGTGGAGGAAAACCCTTTGGCTCAGCCTTTGTTTGACACCCTGGATCCTGAAACCCCAGAGATCTTGAAGCAGCTAGCTGAAGGACTCTCTCTGATGCCAAGGGGGCAGGAGAAAGGAGAAGACGAGGTTCAGGTAAAGGAATGGGGAGAGTAAGCGATCTGGTTGACATAGCTCTAAAAAAGAAAAAGCCTAAAAGGTGGCGAACTTACAATTCTTTTTTTTTTCTTCTCTGAAACATCTTTCTTGTTTTTCAGGAGCCCCAGAACCATGTTGCAGCAGTCGACCAAGATGAAGCCAGAAGACCACATGGCTCATAGCTCTTGCAGGACATGGACACCTTTACCACCCCCATGAGGCTTTTGGGATTTGTTTTGGCTCCTAAGGTGTTGGTCCCTCAATGTATAAAGTGCTACATCAGCAGCAGTTCAGAGGAGGAGAGCCATTTGACTCAACCTTTGTTCAACACCCCAGGCCCTGAAACCCCAGAGATGTTGAGGCAGCAGACTGAAGCCCTCTCACAGACACCGACAGAACAGGAGAAAGCGGGAGATGTGGCAGAGGTTAAGGAATGGAGGAAGTAGCTGATCTGGCTGGTATAGCTCTGAAAAGTCAGAAGGGTGATGGGTTTACAACTCTTTTTTTCTGAAACATCTTTCTAGTTTTTCAGGAACCCCAGGCCAGCGTTGCAGTGGGTGACCAAGACGAAGCTGGGCCATGTTGTTTTTGTTCAGTGCTTATGCACGTTGAAGACAATCAGACTGAGGAAGAGGTCTATCAGACATTTGTAAGATATCTCTGCCTGGATAAGGATGAGCCGGTGCCTATTCAACAATGTAGAAGAGTCATGTGATCTATTATGTGAAATTGCTGTTTCTGCTACCCTTGATTGCTGTCTTAGGGAAAAGATGCATGAAGACTGTGAAGGTTGCTTCATAGATGCTCCAGGCTAGCAGAGCCATAGCTGCACTACTTGAACTTCAGAGGATATAAACAGCAGACTTCAGGCCCTGTCTGCTAAACTGTGTTTTGAAAGTTTGTTAAGTGCTGTCATTTCCATAAGCTATGTTTTGAAATGTCTGTAAGTAACTAAGGACCTTTTAGACCTGGGAGTGAACATGGTACACACTGTGTAATTTGCTCCAGACCCTGCTAAGGCTCTATATAAGGTAACCAACCCCAACATTAGGGATACCTGGTTATGTGATCCTGTGAACCATCTGGTCCACACCAAAAATTACAGAAGCCTGCTTTGGAGGCCCACTATGTCAGGAATGCAAAAGGATTAAGTCAGAGAATGGTGAGGGGACATCATGAGATACAAACCATCTTGCTAGCTGTAAATAAAATGCATCTCTGAAAAAAGGGGGTTTGTGACTGTCTGTGTAGGTCTTTTAAATAAAAAAGTGTTCTTTTTTTTTTTTGGTCAGAACCATGTGATGTGTATTTTTAGGGGAAAAAAAGCTGTAGTAGAATCCTGTGAGGGGGAGGCAGAGGTGGGGGACCCTGTTTAAAATAAAGCTGTGATGCTTGAGATGTATTGAGGCATGTGTTGGATAGGCTCACCCCCACCCACTGAACTGAAAGAGTCCAAGCAAATAGGGTCTCCATTCACAAGAAGCTGTGTGGACTGTGTGGACCTGGCTGAATGCTTTTGGACAGTTTAAATAAACCCTGGAAATTTGTAGGGTGTTATAGGAGAGTTTAAAAAAGAAAAATGTCAGGAATTTGTGGGCTTGATGGGTTTCCCTTACAGTAAGGAGCAGTGTCTGGATGGTGGAGGGGCTTCTGGCAATTTGAAAAAAAATCAGAAATTTGTGGGGGGGCAATTTAAAGTCCTGATAAGTTTAAAATAATATTTAACAAAATTAAAGGCACCCCTGAAATGTTTTAAGAAGCCTCTAGCATCCTTTTCTAAAAACACACATTTGCTGTAAGATCAGTGAAACAGTTTAAAAGCAGCGTGCATTAGCAGAGTGTGTTACTGTGACTATGACACATCCATTTTATTTCAAAAACTTTTAAGCATGAAAAGACCACCCTAAGTCATTGTGCAATCTTTGCAGTCAGGAAAGGGATACAAAGTATCATTAAAGATGACTTCACCCCCCCCCCCCACCCCCCCCGGGGGGGGGGGGCTTAACTTTAAAAAGCACCACAGTTTTTCAGATAAAAAATGGGATTCTTATTTGTATTCCATGAATAGAGAGGGGTGGTAACATGCTACATTGAAGCAAAAGACTGGGAATGGTATATAAACATTTGCTTTTTTGGAAGACTCTCTTTTTCTTACCAGAAGTTAGCTTAAGCAGGACTGCAAAAAGGAGGTATGTTTCTTGCTCTTAATTTTAAAAATATATATTATATAATGTTACTTTTTTGGTCAAGTGATCCTTATTAATGAGGATACACTTTTTTATTGCAGGCTGACCCTACTTAGCATGGAAACAGCCACTTCAAACAGTGTTTCACCTGGGCAAGGTAAAGCCCTGTTTTAACTCTAGTTGGGCTCAATTTTAGGTCTGGATTTGCAGCAGCTCAACTCATGTTTGTTCTTTAATTCAACGGTGCATATACACATGAGAACACTCATGTCCCAGCTTGTCTTTCTTTACCCTGTGGTGAAAGGTAAGTAGATGCAATTGGTTTTTTAAATGCTGAGTTTTTTTTTAAAAAATTGTGTTTAAAACTGCCTAAATATATGGTTTTAAAAGGTGCTGGTTTTTAAAGGTTTTGGTGTATTTGAAAGCAGCAGGCTTTAAAACTGCCACCCCAGCTCCCACCAGTTGAGTACATGGTGAGCTTTCAATGCATGGTTATGTCTTGGAAAGTATTTACTACTGGTTTTTAAGTCTGAATTGTTGTGTTGACCTTGGGGAATGTTTTTTGAAAAATTGTGTTTAAAACTGCCTAAGTATATGGTTTTACAAGGCGCTGGTTTTTAAAGGTTTTGGTGTATCTGAAAGCAGCAGGCTTTAAAACTGCCACCTTTTTTTTTCTCAGTTGAGCCCATGGTGGGCTTTTAAAAAAAATCTGGGTTAGGGTCTGTTTTACTTAAAGGTTCTGCTCATTTAAAACTGCAATTTTATTTTTTAGTTTCACCACATGGCAGTGCTTTTTCTCTACTTTTGCTGGGGTATTTGCTATATTTTTGATTTTTAGTCTGATCACATAGCAATGTGTTTTAAGGCTTGAATTGCTGGTGGGGCCTGAACTAACCTCTTCCATACAGGGCATGCCTAGGTTTCCAATCACAAGATCTGAACCAGGGCTAACCCTAAGGGGGCACTCATTTGCCTGTTGTATGGCCTGAAATAGAGGATTTTTAAATAGGATAGAAAGGTAAACCCATCTGAAAGTTGATAAGAACCTTTTATAATAATGTCAGCTTTACAGTCCTATCACAAAAATGAAAGAGGCTTTGAATCCTTGGATTAACAAGCTCAAAAGGAAAAGGAAAGAGGAAAATCCACCACCACCAATGACTAACAAAGAAATGGAGTGCTGTAAATATAATTTGTTCCTGTGTTTTTAATTAGATATTTAGCTGGTATGATAAAGTTAAGGGGATTTTATCTGATGCTAAATTTGAACATCTGATTTCCTTCTGAGGCACGGACAGTCCTTCTGATGCCCTGCTGGTAAACTAGCTCAAAAGAAAAAGGGAAGAGACAGCTGAAAAGGAAAATTTGCCACCACTAATGACTGAAAAAGAGATGGAGTGCTGTAAATATATTTTCTTTGTGTGTTTTTATAGTAAACAAATAGCCTGTTTTGAAAAGTTAATTTTTTCAAAATATTTTATATTTGACATCTTTTATTTTCTTTTTTTCTACTCAGACACTGATAGCTCTGCTGATGTCATTGTAGTCACAAATCCAGGAAAATCACCAAAGAACCTGAAAACCTGTCCCAAGCCTTTAGCAACATCATCTGTGCAAAACAGCAAAGGAACCCTGATGAAGCAGCAGGAAACCCCCAAGCACAAATACATCAAGCCCAAGGACAAAACAAAAGACTCTGGTACATAGCACCACACCTCCACTTCCTCAGCGGTCAGTACCATACCAAGCCCTTAGAGAGCTGTGAGTGAAAACACATGCATTCACAAACCTGGAGAACATGCTCTGGGGGTTGTGAATCAAAAATCATGGAGTGAAAGCTTCAGTGATGATAATTATTACATTCCATGCCCATACCTCGATAGGCTTGATGCAGTTCCCCAGTTGTGGGGAAAATATAAGGCTTCATTTGCAAAACTGATAGGTGAATATAATACTTCATTCAAAGAGCTGCTGGGTGCTGTACTCTCCAGGGTTCCAAAAGAAAGAATGACTGAAAACTGTGTAAAAAAGGCAAATGCTCCCAATAAATACGTTCAAAAATATTTCAGCTTTCCCAATTGTGATTTTGAATCCACACAGCTAGTCATGGGAAGGAGGACCCAACCTAATAAAAAAGGGGAAGGTCTTTTAAGGGATAAATGAGTGGCTGCCAAAAAGTTATGGGCCAGGGTCATTGTAAAGATTTCAAAAAAGGCTAAGGAGGTGACAAGGGGAGGTCCACTAGTGACGTGTCTGACAATGGGGAGGTGGAAACTGACCCGAGGGACAGTGGTTTAGAAGATTCCTCAGAAAGCTCTCCAGCTGGTCCCTTGGAGTCTGGGATAGATTCAGATTCCCATCCTGATACATATATGCAGTGGGTGAGGAGCTGGCAGTGGGAATTATCTAGATTTAGGAGTGTAGTATGCAGTGAGGAATTTTGTTTTGTCAATCTCGAGAGAATCAGTTCAGTTGGGCAGGTCGTTAAAGCTGTGCATGGGGGCATACAATTGGTTCTCGATGAGATTAACAGTAGGCTAGACCCACATGATTACGTTCAGTTACGCTTGGAGGGGCAGAATTTAACCAACCCTCTGTTTTTGGTCAAGAGGAATAGGGATGAGCTCCCCGCTGAAGATTTCTTAAATCACACTTCTAAACTGTTACAGTTTAATAGAGAGGTGCAAGTTGATGGGACATTATGCCTCGTTGTGACAGTTGTAAAAAAACATGGGTGGGGGTGGCTGTAGGGTTTTGAATTCTATCCTCAACATCAAAATTCTGCATAAAAAGAGGCAGTGCTTGGTAGAACTGACTTATGCTGACTTGAATCTGTGTTTTGCTGGTGAGCTTCTGGTCATCAGGTTGGATCATAGTCTTACAGATGCAGAATTATCAGATGGGGCGAGAAAGCTGCATGAAGAATTGGGGTGGTCAAATCGAAAAAAAATGTGATGCTCAGTGATGTAGCAGTGATTGAACATCATTTGCATGTCAATATTCAAGTGGTGCTTTATACAGCGAAAGGTTGGCTGGGTTTTTTAAAACGGGAGGCCCTGTATACCCCAAGACATTCTTTATCCTGCTGCATGATGAGCATTACTATGGCGTTTCGGACATGAAAAGGTTGTTTGGAGCCAAAAATTATTGTGAGTTTTGCCACACAGTGTACAGTCATGACCACTCTTGCCGATACCATTGCCACCTCTGCTTGAGAGCGACATGCTCGGAAGACACAGGCATGGGTCAGAGGGGTCTCAAGAGATGCCCCAGCTGCAGGCTGTATTGTTGGTCCAAAGAGTGTTTAGATGGCCATCTAGAAGCAGCATCTAAAACCCAAGTCGAATGTAGGTTTAAAGCCTTGTGTGAGGACTGTGAGTCTTATGTGGACAAAGGTCATAAGTGTGAAGGCCAACACTGTAAGCAGTATCATGGTAAGCTCCCCTGTGATGTTGGTATAGACCAAGGGTGGCCAAACTTACGGAACTCAAGAGCCACACAAGTCGATTATTAAATCTTCGAGAGCCGCACTGAGGCATGTAACCACATATTTTTACTACTCCAAAATTACTAAGCTTAAAATTCATTGCACACTTTAATTTTATTGTAAAAATAGGGCAAATATTGATCCTACTAATGTCAGATTCTAATAAGTATTGAAGGTTACCATGAAACTAGGCCTATACTGTAAAGACTTAGCTGTTGCTAGAAGTAGAACACTACAGGCTTGTGGCAAGTTTTTTTGTTTTTTTTTTTAAATCTGGGCAGTAACTTGTTAGTGGAGTAGGTAAAAGCTCTCTCAGATGCTGATCTCTAAGTACTGCACAATGTTTTGAATTTCATTGTGGCATATGATGCTTCACAGCGGTAAGTTGTGCCAAAAATTGAAAGCAATCTATGTTCAGTTTTAAACTTTTCTCCTTTGTATTTTCATTTCTTAGTATTCCACATCATGTTTAGGACTTGTAAAACATTATTTTATTTTAACAACAAGTACACTGCAATAGGGCCTATGAGAAAATCTAAACATGCTATGGCTTCTCTGACCATGTCACGCTTCCCTCCCCCATCCCCGCTGCCACTTCCCTGCCGTCTCTTACCACGCTGCTGCTTCTCTGCTCTCCCCAATCATGCCACACTTCCGCCCCCCATCTCACCCTGGCCCCGACCATGCCCCCGCTTCCCTGCCAACATTTCTGCCAGTAAACTTGTTCATTAAAATACTCATGGACGGTGAAGACAAAAGGTCTGAGGACTCAATCAGAAACAATTAATTTTAAAATGAAAGTAAGGGAAAAACACTACTCTCATCTTAATCCTGTGAAGCGATGCATAAAGGGACACCTTTTCAACTGTTCAGAATCACAACAGATCAATGAGAATTTATGGGGACATAAAGGGACATCAGAGCCTGTTTCAGTAAGTGCTTTGGAGTCCATGCACATTAGATATTATGGAAAAAATCCTGTTGAGTTTATTCAGTTTGGGGTCAGGCCCTGTATAAATTCTAAATATCATTATTTGGCTTTTATAATACAAAGTAAAATCTTTATTGGTGAGAGATTTTTTTGAGAAAGTTTACAGCACAATTTTCCATCCTCAGCCCTTCACGACAATTACTCTCTTGTCTAATGGGCTCAGATAGCTATAGAGTCATTCATGAAGACTGCACTGAAATATAAATGGATTTTGACTACTGGTATACAACAAAGAAAAATTAATACATGTTGAATGCTATTTAGTTAGTGGAAGTATAGAGCTGCTATTGAACTTTGCAGTGAATGTAAATTATCTTGGTAATTGACTTAGTTATATTAATTAAAATTTTCTTATACAATAAATGTACTAGCAGCTCCTTCTGCAAACAGATGACATACTGATGTCTCAGGCACATTTGTTTAATGGACTTAACAATTTTTTTTTCTAAAGCCAGTTTTCTGTAGTGGTGGTCTATCCTAAGTTAAAATCATTTCGCATGCTGAAAATGAACCATGATCCATAATAAGTACTTGTAACATTCTTTAAATTAATAGAGGTTTTTTAAAATAACCTTTTGACAGTAGTCAGTGGTTTTGGATGCAACACTTGTGTCAATTTTCAGTCATTTCTGATGATTCTTATTTAATTCTCAAAATAGAAATACAAGAGAAATTTTGCATTATATTACAATATCTGGAAATGCCAGGTGATTTTTAAAAAAGAGAAAAGCAATTGTAAATGAATTTGTTTATATTGCTAGATTATCATCACTTATCTGTAGTTCTTTGTAGACTTGCTCTTGATTAATTTATGTTGCCAGTTTTAAAAATATTTGCCAAGAAAACAGCATCAACAAAGAATTTAAAAAATCATGCACTCAGAAGGTCAGACTTTTTTTGCTGGTGCTACTTTCATTTTGCCTCTGTGTGCATCCAGTTTGTACAATGAATGAAGCCTGTGATGTTGTAATTAAAGACTGTATCATAATGCATACAGAGAAGTTGGGTAGAATTAATATTGTGTGGGTAAACTGTAGAATCTGAAATGTCTTTGCACCTAACTGATGACATTGCTTTTCCCTGTTGGCTCTCACACTTTAATTTTATTGTAAAAATAGGGCAAATTAAAGTGTGCAATGAATTTTAAGCTTAGTAATTTTGGAGTAGTAAAAATATGTGGTTATATGCCTCAATGCAGCTCTCGAAGGTTTAATAATCGACTTGTGCGGCTCTTGAGTTCCATAAGTTTGGCTCTCACAATGCTTGTCAATTTCCAAAGGGATAGCCCTGTTAGTCAAGTGCAGGGGGAAAAAAAAGGCGTCGTGTGGCACTGCTGCCCCTCGCCTCCCAGCTCATACCACGCTGCTTTTTCCCTGCAAGCTCTCAGAATGCTGCTCCTCCCTTCCCGGCTCTTACCACGTTGTTTTCCCTGCTGGCTCACAAAATGCTGCCCCTCCCCTGGCTCTGACCATGCTGCTTTTTTCTGCCGGCTCTCACAATGCTGCTTCTCCCCTGCCGGCTCTCAGTATGTGGAATCTCTGTCTTTGGAGGTGTTTAAGGCCTGGCTGGACAAAACTCTGGCTGGGATAATTTAGTGGGAGTGGTCCTGCTTTTTTGGCAGGGGGTTGGACTAGATGATCTGATGAGGCCCCTTCCAACCCTATGATTCTATGATCCTTTCAGATGCCTGGAACGTTGAAAAGGAAGTGAGGGGAGATGGCTGTAACTGGGGTCGGGGGTACTCACTTGGGGACTGTCCATAGAGTAGCCAGGGGACACCTACCCACTGCTTGGGACTGATTTCATGCAAGAGGCTATAGTGGACTGATTCAGGAGTGAGAGGTCACTTGGCAAAGTGGGGCAAATTGAGGTTCAGGAGTGTGAATTTTGGCAGTCACACTAGCACACCAGAGCAGATTTGGGGAGCAGCCTATCACAGTGGCACAGTGATACCAGGGTTTTGTGCCTGGGCCTGTTGCTTTAATTGAGCCATTCTGAGTTATGTGTAGTGACTGAACAGTCAGGAGGCCAGTTTGTTGTTTTCTGTTTGTTTATTTCAGATCAAGGAAATAAGCACAGGGAAACAAAAATGGATATCAGCGAGGCAGATGTAGAATTAGAGATTGTCAGGATGGAAGCAGAGAATGAGGAAGATGCTCACAGACATGTTTTGGATTTAAAACTTGTAGATGAAGCTCTGGCTGCAGTTCTGGCTGGTGCAGGGAACTAAAAAGAAGCTATGCAGATGAGCAGGGCAGCTATAGAGAAAGCCAAAGAAGCTGAAGAAAGGATCCCCCAGAGAATCAGGGTCAGGGAAACAATTATTCCAGGTACTCCAGAGCCTCCTACAACACCTGAAACACACAGCTGTGATGAACTGATTCCTTGTTGCTGAGACATAGATTGCCATAAAGAAAAGTTCATCACTGTTAAAAAAAAAAAAAAAAAAAAATCCCTTGTGTTGAGCCTGAGATTTTTGGAGAACAAAAAGTTTCTACTCCGACAGTTATCCGGTGAAGTTAGCTTGTCTGTGTACAATGCAGTGTGAAATGGGGAAATATTAAAATGTGATGCTGGTGAATGGGCCAGTAGTGAGAGGCATCCCACTGACAGCCGAGGAGGGGAAGGTGAGACCCTGGGATTTACAGTGGAGGAGGTCAGCATCTCTCTTGGTGGTGGGGAGGGTGGTGTTTGGATGCAGGTGATTTTATCCGTGGCTTTGTTGGTCAATTCATAACTTCATTGGTTTCATTGGTTTATGGTACCAATTAACCTTTGTATGGCTTTCACTTGATTTATTATTATTATTTAATTCATAGCTTTGTGTTGATCTTCATATAGCCCTAATTTATTATTTCCTCTTAGTAACATTATTTCCTATTGGTTATATCATTTCTCTTAATCTTCATATGGTCTTAATTATTTCCTGTTGGCAATATTATTTCAACATTATTTCTGTCAATCCTCATATAGGAGGTATTGGCCAATCCATATTTGGATCATTGTTTTATTTGTAATGAGAACTATCCTCTGTAGCTCTGCTCCACTTGTGGGTATTGGGAAGGGCTGGACTCAAATCACTGTCATTTGGGGTTTCCTTGGGCAGGGCATAGGCCTGTCTTTTCCACCAAGCCGCTTGCTTCTAGCTTATGCTGCTATGTAAGTTTATGCCTATCTACACTTAGGCAACAAGTATGCCTTCTTTTACCCAGTCTCTGTAGAAAAAGTGTAATAGTTGAACCCTCCCTCAGCCATACTCCACATTGAAAATGTAAAACTCCATCTTTGACCAATGCACTCCACCTTGTGTAAAACTCTAGACTTGTAGAATGAATAGGCAATAAGGTGCAAATGGAGGGTGGATGTACATGTGAACCAGCCCCAAGCTGCCAGCTTGTCCTGATGAAGTGTGTGTGTACCAGCCCCAAGCTGTCAGCTCGGCCTGATGAAGTGTGAAGTCCATCCTAATGTCTGAAGAATCTGAACGCATCTCTAAAAGTAAAAGAATGAAGGATCCACCCCAGAAGCAGAAGAATGAGGTTAATCAAAACATCCAAGAAAACAAGTTGAATGTAACGTCTGCAACTGCCTGGTGACTAAGGGTCACACAGTATCCCTGGAGTGGCATGTCCTATAAAGACTGGGTGAAATTCCAAAGCTTTTGGGGGAGAACTGTTCTGCACATCACCTGGGAGAAAGGAACATTGGTGTGCAGCTGGCAGAGACCCCACTCCTCCTCGTGTCCAGCTTCCCTGGCCAGGTAGCTGCCACCAGCAATGAACACTAGCAACCAACCGAAGACACAATCAGCACTGGTAATTCCATAAACTGGAGGACATCTTCTGGTGTGGATGAATGTATGCACATATGTGTATAGATAGCTATTATTTTGGTTTTCCTTGTAATAAACATGGCATGCTGCCTTTTCCCCTTGAGAAGATCTCGGGCAGGCTTTTTGCATAACAGCAGAAGGTGACTCTTATCCACCCCAGGAGACAGCACTGGCTCTGGAGATCTGTGCCCCATGGCAGGAACCAGAGATGATGGCTAAGGAAGGATTTGTGGGGGTGCAGGAGTGTCATGCCACTACTTACATGGGAGGAGGTGCCCAAGAGGGAGTGGCTAACTCAGGGCCTTTGCACCCAGATACTCAACCTATAATCTAGATTTCAGGGTGGGGATTGTGCTTATCTTGATGTGATGATGACAATTAACTTTGCTTCTTTAAGACAGGAAAATTCAGCTTGTCAATATCCCATCCTGCCTGCTGACAGTGGGGAAAGGCGTTTTCACCATGAAGGTAACACTGATGCATTTGTGCTGAATACACCAACTGAAGACCACAGCAGCTCAGAGAGATCACATGATAACCCTGGGTAACACCAGGGATGGAGAGGGGGTTCCGACACATGCATAGTCCTAGAGTAATTTGATATTGACGTTGTGTTAAGTAGTAGCGATTCAAATATGCATGCAACTGTGTATAGATTTTTTGGAAAGTTTTGTGCATGCACTAAGAATGCTGAATGGAAAAACTGAGGTGAGCAGCCTGATCATAGAATCATAAGGTTGGAAGGGACCCCACGAGGTCATCTAGTCCAACCCCCCGCCAAAAAAAAGCAGGACCACTCCCATTAGATCATCCCAGTCAGGGTTTTGTCCAGCTGGGCCTTGAACACCTCCAGAGATGGAGATTCCACCACCTCCCTAGGCAGCTTATTCCAATGCTTCACCACTCGCCTAGTAAGGAAGTTTCTCCTAATATCCAGCCTGGACCGCCCCATCTGTAACTTGAAACCATTGCTTCTCGTTCTGCCCTCTGTTACTACTGAGAACAGTCGAGCTCCATCCTCCTTGGAGCAGCCCTTCAAGTAGTTGAAGGTTGCTATCAAATCCCCCCCTCAATCTTCTCTTCTGCAGGCTAAATAAGCCTAGTTCCTTCAGTCTTTCTTCATAGGGCTTGTGCTCCAGCCCTTTGATCATTTTTGTTGCCCTCCTCTGGACTCTCTCTAATTTGTCCATGTCCTTTTTGTAGTGGGGAGCCAAAACTGGACACAGTATTCCAGATGTGGCCTCACTAGTGCAGAATAGAGGGGAATGATCACATCCCTCGATCTGCTGGCAACACTTCTTCTGATGCAGCCCATCAATGACATGATTTCACACGGACTTTAAAGGCTCTGGCTTCGGATTAGCCAGTGCCTAATCCTCCGCAGTTTTGCAAGGGGGGAGATGTCACAGGATGCATATGTGTGTGCCCTGGGTTATGATCTATATGTTCTTCCTGTTCACTTGTACTCTGTGATTGTATGATTTGTTTCCAGTTATACCATTCAGAGTTTCTTGATGGATGGTCGTAGCCTATTCTGCATAATTACTATGATGATATGTTTCCTGCAGCTTCATGCATGTGTGCAAATGTGTAACATGGTTCAGGGAGGTGGGAGACAGACAGAGCAGCAAGCAAGCAAGTACCTGTAGGAGGCAACAAAGATATGGTAGTTGAGTTCCCTGGCTCAGACCAGACAAAGAGGTGCCCTCTGCCTAGAAATGGAGAGGTTGGAGGGGATGGAACAAAGAAACGGACACTTTGAGAGATTTGGGGCTTTTTGCCTGAGAGTCTCCATCTTGCAACAACTTCAGGCAAGATCTGGTCCCTGCCTGGTCTCAGATGGAGACAGGCTGTAGAAACATCTGACAGCTGAACATCTTGAGCATAAACCTGAACTGTGAGGTCAGCTTAAGTAGAATATTAGGATAGGATGTGTATTTTACCTTTTATTTCCTTGTGGCATCTTCTGACTCATTTCTATTGTGATTCTGCCATGATTGGCTATATTCTTACTTAGAATTATAATCTGATCAATAATCTAGTAGTTTTTTATTTAAAGCTGTGTAATCTTTAGAGGGTGTGAGTGAAGAAGGCTGGGCATGATCCATTTCTTTGTTTGAGTGTTTGGTGATTGGGAGTGGACTCCAATCCCTGTAAGACAATGGCTCCCATGTTGGTAACGGGCCAGGGGTGCTTGCTTGCAGACTGTCCCTCAAGTAGCCAGAGGGCAGATACCCACTGCTTGGGACCAATTGCACACGAGAGGCTGGAGTGGGTTGGCTCAGGAGTGAGTGGTCACTTGGCAAAGCAGGGCAAATTGGGGTTCAGGAGTGAGAATTGGGGGTGGGGGATCACAGTAGAACACAAGACCAGATCTGGGGAGCAGCCTGTCACAAATGATAGCTCCATAATGTACTCCAGAGATCATAATACTTGGCAGAAAGATAATGTGTGGATGACAGTGAATGTAAAAGGATGTAGAAAACAGGAAGGTTTGGGTACATCTGTGAAGATCAAGCATGGAAAGAACATGATGAATGCTTTTTCCTACAACCTGGAATGAAGTCTCACTGTTCCTTTGATAATACCCAGGAAAGTGAATCTGTTGTTGTCTATATTGTGTGATGAAGTGGCATTTAGGACTTCCTGGGTTGTGCGTTTCTAGGGTCAGCAGATTACCCAGAGCACTACTTCCTCTCCTCCAAAATTCCCAGTGTGGTGTGTTCCTCAAAGTCCTTGTCTCGATGGGAGAGCTTCTTGCACCCCCCTGCCAAGGCTGTGTGGCCTAGGCCCCAGGGGCATCGCTGGCACTGGGCACACGGGGCATGTGCCCCAAATCTCGGTCCCAGTGCCCTGGGTCTTGTGAGGCCTGCCTCTCACAGTCTCCAGCCCAATCGGGCCAGAGATCCAGGGCCCAGCTGCCTGCGGCCGTGGCAGCCCCATCTCCGACAGGGGATCCGGTGCTCAGCCACCTGCGGCTGCGGAGGCCACTTCTGGCCCCGTCCAGAGCTGGGGATCTGGGGCTCAGCCATCTGCAGCAGCAGTAGCCCCGTCCCCAGCTGGGGATCCAGGGCTCAGCCACCCGCAGCTGCGGCGGCCTTGTCCCCGGCCGGGGATCTGGGGCTCAGCTGCTCGCGGCCTCTCCCAGCCCCATCCCTGGCAGGGGGCGTGGCCTGGGCCCGTGCCCTGGGTGCTTCCCTGGGGCAGCAAGGCCCCTGCTAGGCCCCAAGGCCCATTGGGCTCGCTAGCCAGGGCTATTGGGCTCTCTTGAGTTGCTGGTAGATCTCACTCTAGACCAACTTCTCCAGATACTGTTCTGCTCTGCTGCCTACTCCTCCCTTCCAAGGCCATGCCCCAAACACACTCCACTCCTGGCTGTTTTAAGGCCCCCTTTATCAGCTCTGGCTGAACAACCTAATTTGTCCAGGTGTTGCAATTAGGCTCTACTGCTCTGCCTGTATCAGGAGCTGCAATCTGTCCCAACTGTTTGGCATAGCAGTCTGCTTCAGTTACCCTGGGAATAAGCCCTTGGTAAGCCTGGGGCTAATGTACCTGTTCTCCCATACTCTCTTGTATCTCTCTGCTCTGACTCTGTCACTATTGGTAAAGCGTGTGTGTGTGTGTGTGTGTGTGTGTGTGTGTGTGTGTGTGTGTGTGTGTG
>ML682134.1:2742570-2765029 GCA_007922195.1 Podocnemis expansa
GTGTGTGTGTGTGTGTGTGTGTGTGTGTGTGTGTGTGTGTGTGTGTGAACAAGATGTGCTACAGCATTAATTAGTGAACAGTGGAGACAACCCATGGAGCCTTACATTAATCACTGTTTCCGTAATGTAACCGCCATTGGTACTTTTGACCAGCGTTCCCTTTAAGCTGCATGGCAGCACATCCCCTGCTGCTCACCTGCACAGGGAACAATGCCGGCTGTGCACGGCCAGCAGTAATGACTTCTATCTGGCCAGAAGACTGTGTCTTCTGGCCAGCAGAAAGCTTGCCTGAATTGGGAGCTTTTAAGTCAAAGCATGCTCCGTGGGGGGAGGAGGAATCCATGGTCTGGCCATACCTCTCTGGTGGCCAGGTAAAGGGTCTGTGGGGAAGTCTGGGGATAGGGGCAACCAGGGGGAAAGGGCGTAGGGGTTGGGGGAAAGATGGGGTTGGGCTGGCTGGGGGGATAATTGGGAGAGCAGGTGGGTGGGTTAGGGTGTGGGGAAGAGGTCAGGCTGGCTACGGGGGAGGAAACGGAGGGGGTGTGGGGTTAGCCTCCCAAATTGCCATACAGTGAGCACCATAAGTTGCTCAGCTGCATCAGCAGCTTAGAAGGAGTATTGCTTGGGACATTGTTTACTGTACCTATATGAACAGTACAGCATTAAAATATTAACCGTGAGTTATATAATGAGATTTTGCCCATTTCACTGGGAATGGGTCTTACTGTCATTAAGGAAGTGTTAACACGTCCCTCTTTGCAAGCTGAATTACAAAGACTCAGATTTTTGGGAGAGAATGGTAAACTTGAAATTCAGCACCACAACCAGGAAATCTCTAGACTAGCAAAACAAACAAGGAGTTCTGTGGCACTGAAAGACTAACAAATTTATTTATTGCATGAGCTTTCATGAGAGAAAATCCCGCTTTGTCTGACACTTTGAAGATGGGGGAACTTACAGAATGTGGAAATAAATGCAGGGAAGTGTAAATCATGGGAACAGGTCACACTGTGAATATCAAATCAAAACAGTTGTAAAGATTCAGATACTGGATAACAGCATACAGAGGAAGATGATATTAAATCACCTGTTGTAATGAGAGAAGAATCCAAAGTCTTTATTAAGCCCTGAAGCAATGCAATCAAATTTGCAAAGAAAATTCCATCTCAGCAGCTTCTCTTTGAAGCCTTGATCTGGTATTCATCTAGCATCCTAGCAGCCACAGTTAAAACCACAAGCCATCATTCCTGGTGGGAGACTTTGCTTGGGTAGAACCTAATGCAACAGAGTTTTTTAATATCTTGCCTCACCCCATTATGGTGATCACTGGTTTTCAAATTATATTAGTAATTGGTCTGGTTATACTAACTTTTTTAATCCAGTGACTGATGCAGTAGCTCAAAGGATTGAAGATCAGATCTGATATTACTGAGTAAAAATGTTATTGGTACTTGCTCAGGGCAAGCACCCCATCAAGGGGATGGAACTTCTCACTTGTTAGCTCTGTGTTCTTGAGGAATCAAAGCATAGTATACAGCAGTAGTTCCCAACCAGTGTGCCGCAAGCATCCCTGACAGCTGTGATTAAAGTTCCCTCCCTCCTCAACCCAGCCATGTGGGCTGTGCAGGGCTGGGAAAAGGCAGGGGTTAAAGTAAGGGGAAAGACACCCGAACACAGTTCCAAGGGCCCCCCATTTTAGGCAGATAGCATTCTGGTCCCCCTAAAAATAGAGGAAGGCTCCCCAATGCGGAGTTGCAGGGGTCACTCTAAAAATAGCAGGAGTGGCCAGAACACAGAGTTTCAGTTGCTCCCCTTTAAACCCCACTCCACCTTAAGCCCAGCCAGCAGATTCCTGCCAGAGGCTGGAAGTGTGTGAATCTACTCCCTGCAGGGCAGAGCAGCTTGTGTCAGCCAGCCTACAAATAACCCAAGTAAGGGTTTTGGGGGTGGGGGAGAGCTGCTGAAGGTTGTATGGGGTAGGGTGTGTGTGTGTGTAGCAGAGATGGGTGGGAGCAGATGTGTAGCAGAGAGTGTGTAGCTGCAGTTGTGGGGTGGCTGTTTGGTTGGGGGGTGTAGCTGGGGGCTGGAGACCTAGTTCTGGGCCCCACAGTGATGGGAGGGTCCATCACAGGCAGCAGGGGTTGGGGCAGGGGAGGACGGGACCCACTGGGTTGGGAGGGAGCAGCAGTGGGGTGAGTATTTGCTCTGGGTGGCAGGGTGCCACTGTGGAGAAGGGGGAAGTGGGTGCCACATCATGCTCCCCTGCCCTACCTTCCCACTCCCCAGTTTCCCCCCTGCCCCCCAGAAAGCCACTCCTGCTTTCCCTTCTTCTCTTGCCACCCTTGTGCTGTTCCGCAGATGGCTCCCCTTGTCCTCTTTTGCCACCCCTGCCCTCCTCCCCACACTCATTCCTGCCACTGCACGCACCTCCTGACCTCCCGTGTTTTGCCACCCCTGCTCTGCTACCCCTACTACCCTACATAGCAGCATTTCCAAAACACTGTGCCATGATTCATGAATATTCATAAGTAATTTAAGTTAATTTGAATATTCATGAATTTTTAATGTCAATGTGCCTTGAAAAGTTTGAAGGTATCAAGGTGTGCCATGGCAGAGAAAAGGTTAGCAACCACTGGTATACAGCATCTGTGACCCGCCCCCCACCCCCGACATCATCCTCCCCCGCCTCTGCTTGAACAAGAAACCCAAACCAATGAAAAAGCAGTGGGAGACATCCACCCACATCCGAAAGCCATCAGCATACTAAATGGAGCTTTATTTGCATTGAATATGGAGAACTAAGCTTCAAAGCAGAAACTGTACTGAATTCTGGAAGTGAAGAAGCAAGGAAGCATTGCATGATAGGGTATGTCACACCAAGGCTAACAGTTATCAGGCTGTGCAGTTATTAGACCATTCTAGTCATAGGCATGCTAATTGATACCCAAAATCCTGAATCTGCCTGATTGTATTGTGAGCATCCCTGAACCATTGTCCCCCCACCAGGAATGCGTTTGTCCACTTAAACAAGTCACTGTAAAAAATCCCTACCCAAATCCAAAAGTTAGTTCTAATGCCTAGATTTAAAAGCTGCATCATCTCCACTGAGACTTCACCTTTCCCTTGCTGATTGTTGTGAGATTTCTGCCAGTCTCCATCTAACTTCTGATCCTGAGATGCACAGCCTGTTTCCTGGGAACCTTTCTGCTGAAGAGTGGTAAGAACAACCCCCCTACCTGCCCACCCCAGACACACACTCACTCTCTTTTCCTCTCTTTGTTCAAATATAACTCTCTCTCTAGGCTTGATACAATAGAAATTAGATGATATTGTAACAGTGCTTTTCTTTCATTGTATGATTATTAATGCTGTAACTGGGTACTTGGGTGTAATTTTCTCTCCTTTTGTAATTATTACTATTATTGCAAATTTTAGGTGCTTAGCAATAAATACCTTTTGTAATCACGACAGTTGCCAGACTCCTTTAAAACTTCATTCCCTCTCTTTTGTGTTCTTGGCTTCCCTACACTGTTCTGCAGCAACACTTCTTTTCCCTAAACAAAGATCCTTGTGATGCCCACAATCCTGTAAGGTTTGCTCATTAATGGGGATACCAACCTGTTGGACTCCAGGAGCATATAAGGGTAGCAGCTGAAAAGCTCTGTGTGACCCCGCCTGTTCAAGATACATGGTCAAGTCTAATCCAATCCAGTGCCAGGGGCATGTAAGGGGAGCAGCAGAAAAGTGCTGTGTAACCCGGCCTACTGAGTTCAGGGATGTATAAGGGTCAGCTGAGAGTGCCGATAGACCTGCTCCACTCAGGTGCACCTTGTTAATTGGAGAATGGATATAACTATTTGGACGCCAGGAGCTGGGTGGGTGCAAGCCCACCCACCACTAACAACCCCCCCAGCTTAAGGGGAGGTGGCCCTAGGCCCAGGGCCAACTGATTTTGGGAGACAACTGATGAAGAACAGGGACAGGTGTGCGGGTGAAAGGTTCAAAACTAGAGAATCAGAGGGAGACACCAAGCAGAGAACCCCGGACAGCGCCCACTGCTTCTGGAAAGTGTTGAGGGAGCCAGCGGATGCCACCCAGAGGAACTCTGCCTGGAGGCGTGAACGGACAAGGGACTGGAAATAGGCCCCACAGGAGCAGGCCCCTCCCACAGCCAACCTCCTCTCCTTGGTCTTGTAGATGGTTTGTTTTGCGTAGGCCAGGAGGAGGTTGGTGAGGAGATCCTGCGACTTTGTGGGGCCTCAGATGGGAAGTGAATATAGGAATATGTATGGGGAGAAGTGCAGCCAGAACCTCACTAAGAGGCTCTGTAGGAGCCAGAAGAGGGGCTGCAACCTGACGCACTCTAGGTACACATGTGCCAGGGTCTCCCTCTCGCCACAAAAAGGGCAAGTGTCTGGGTTTGGGGTGAACCATGCCAGGTACACGCCCGTGCTCACAGCTCCATGCAGGAGCCACCAACTGATGTCCCTGGTGGGCCGCAGGGTCAGGGTAGAGTACAGGCTGGCCCACCAGGGGTCCTCGCCCTCCAGAGATGGCATTAAGTCCTGCCATGTGGTGTGGGGGCAAGACACAAGGGCAAGGAAGTGGATGGTGTGAAGCACGAGCGTGTACAGGCACTTGCAAGGTTCAGTTCAGAAGGGGACCGGCTGCAGATCTAGCAGCCAGCTCCAGACATGGGGCAGGGGCAGCCGGGGGGGGGGCTTATGGGGCCAGGGCCTGATCACAAGTTCTGAAGGGCCAGGAGGAGAATGGGTATATGTGGGTGGTTATTTGAATCTTGTAATGGAAGAATCCAGTCCTAAGAAACTGAGGTCCTGCAAGGGCCGCTCCATTGGTAGGAAACTTGCAGAAGGGAGAAGTGAGCTCCATGTAGAAGCACAAGTGACACAGACAGTACACTAAAAGAATTGCAGCTTTTCTCCCCCCACCCCCCAAAAGGAAGCAACCCTAATAAATAAGCATATCCTGAGCTGATGGGCAATGCTGGTAACAAATAACAGGGAAGGAAAGGAGTTATTATTTTCAGCACCATTGTGTACACAAGAATTAATGGACAGAGACTGACCAGGAAATTTAGACTTGAAACGAAAGGAAGGTTTCTAAGCATCTGAGAAGAGCAGTTTAGGAACAGCCTCCAAAGGGAACAGTGTGAGCAAAAAACCTGACTGGCTGCAAGACTGAGTTTGATATGATTATGGAGGGGATGGTATGATGGGATGGCCTATGATGACATCAAGACAATATGCAACTACCAGCAGCAAGCGTCTCCAATGGTCAGTGCTGGGACACTAGATGGGGAGGGGTATGATTTTTTGACAGAGAATTATTTCTTGAGTGTCTACCTGGTGAGTCTTGTCCACATACTCATGGTTTAGCTGGTTGTCATATTTGGGGTCAGGAAAGAATTTCCTCTAGGTCAGGTTGGCAGAGACCCTGGTGGGTTGTCACCTCCCTCTGAAGCCGAGGCACGAGTCACTTCCAGTTGTAAACTAGGGTAAACAGTGGATTCTGTATGTCTCACTGTCCTTAAAATCGTGATTTGAGGATGTCAGTAACTCAGCCAGAGGTAAGTCGTCTAGTACAGGAGCACATGGGTAAGATTCTGTGTCCTGTGATGTGCAGAAGTATGACGGGTTACCCTGCTCCGCACACACTCTTGTAATGTGATCTGTGTATCCTTCTTGTTCAACTTGGCAATGTAATGGAGTGGTTTAATGCACAATATGTCATGTGAGGTGATTTTTTCTAGTGCTCATAGCAAGCTTTACATCAGTGCCTCCCAACCTGTCATCCATGGATGGATCACTGGTGGGCTGCAAGGGTACTGCAGGTGGTCCAAGGGTCGGGGGGAAGAAATGATATTTACTGCAGATAAATGTACTGCAAGTAAATGTACTGGGACAAGTACAATATGTTTGTGAGTGAGCATTATTAAACATTATTATTATTAGAAAGAGCTGAGTTTTTTAATACTCCTTGATATAAAAGTTTGACTTCTGTCAGTTATAGGCTATGTTAAAATGTTTAAAATGTTTTGCTTACGTGATGGTTCACAAAGCTTTCGATGCTGATGGTAGTGGTCCACATAAACGAAAAGGCTGGGACCTGCTGGTCTACATTAGCATGTTTCCTCCACCACCACATGTATACAGATATCAACATGTCCCAAAATCTGTTAAACATGATTGATTATGCATTGATTTGCTATGTATTGTGATGCTGCCTGAAGTCAAAGTAACTAAAATGTTAATACCCATATGACAAAATTGCAGTAATTCTTACAAGAACTGCCACGTAAAGTATCATTGGAAAAATTATGATTTGCTAAATATGATAAGCTTGTCAATATGCATGCACAACTTTGTGTTGTGAATGAGAAATAGGTGTGATATTTCTGTACCTGAAATGTATGCTGTGATCTGGGTGACACCCCTGAAAGATTAGCTTCTGCACCATCCAAACTGCTTCAGGACCCCTCAAAGCCATACAGTGAGCCAATGGAAACAGGGCCTGCACTTCTGAGTCATCGGGACATGTAGGAACATGATCGTGAAAATGACTCCAAGAGCTTTTCACTGCCATGTGCTGTGTGCTTGTATTTGAAACAAAGAGTGCACATGCCACATGGCAGAGAATATAAAAGGCATATGCCCCATTTCCATTTTGTCTTCCTTACTGCTTCTTGCCGAAGGATCAAATTATGTGTAACCCCCCTGGGGTTTTAAGGAGCGTGGTTCCTTTAAATCTTTGCCCTGTGGGAAAGGGTTTGTGGAGCTGAGGAGGGGACTCGAGCTGCAGCCCGAGGCCCTGGGAAGGAAGCAGAGAGAGAGGCTCTGCCTGAAGCCAGGGAAGACAGAGCAGCTGACCTGCGATATCAGGCCAGCACCCACAGAAGGACACTGTGCTGGGGAGAGTCGCCCAAGGACAGAGCAGGATCCAGTGACTGACCATCTGGAGCTGTGGGGCCGTGAGTACAGCACCTGGACTCAGGGGGGAGGTTGTAGTCAATTAAGTGGGGAGGGTGTCGCTCTGGGTTTGCAGAGAGCGGCAGAAGAGGCATCAGAGGGTTTTCTTTTGCTAGGAAAGTGCTGGCACCGAAGACTAGGAGTTGCTGGACTGCACTCTGGACTGGAACTGTGCTGGGACTCCTGAACTCATGGTGCAGAAGCAGAGCTCACGTCTGCCTCCAGCCTACTCTATTGTTGGGGGTTGTAGGGCCCTGTGTTAGCTGTTACTCTGTGTTACTGCTGCCCCATCTCCCCTGTTGGTTTCCCCTTTGCAGCTCTGTAAATAAACCTTCCCCATTCCCCTAATCCCTGCGTTATCCCAGTGTGTGTGTGGTCCCTCTGGGGGTTTGGAACAGCTGCCTCTCGGGCAAAGGGGTCTCCTTGCTGTGTTCCTGCACACAACCTTTGCTGGCCAGAGCCGCCTGCAAGGCAGACTCTATCTGGGCACGTGGGTGTTACACTTGGTGGCCCGTACAGGGGACTCTTGCAGACACAAACCTCTATGTCACATACCCTGGGTGCTCCTTCAGCGTGAAAAGAGACCACCTACTGAAAAAAAAAGGGGGGAATGGAGAGAGAATTACTAGAAGACCTTTGCCGAGGGGCACAGATCTCAGTAGCCCAGGCTGTGCTGGTTGCTGGGTTCCCAGAAGAGATGGAACCCAATGATACTGAGGAGAGCCTAGATGCAGTGGGAATACTGGGGAGAGTGAAGGTCCACACTCATATTTACAGTCGTGAATTGAAGGGCATGATAGCACTATGTACGCATTACAAAGAAGCAGATCTTGATAAAGTACCCAGAGAAGTGCTAGTGAGAGGTACCCCCTGGACAATTCTGGGGCCAAGACAGACCTCTGCTAGCGCACCTTTGTTACTGGAGGTGGACTCATTAGCTCAGAAGCTACAGAGTCTGATGGCAAATGAGAAGCGGACACGAGAGGAATTAATATTGGGATTAGGACGTACTCCAACACCTGCAGCACCAAACCCAGTGGAGTGGGCAAAAGAGTTGGGGAATGCCCTCAGAGATGTTTGAAACCAGTACCTGAAAGTGCACCATACAAGTGGTTACCTTGTTTCTCTGGAGTCACACCTGTAGCCTTAGGGGAAGATGATTAAGACCTGGAGGGAATCTTCAGTGCCCCTTGTCCAAGAGTGGCAATGCTCTGATGCTGAAGAGTGGAAACGGGTGCTTGAGAGTCTGAGGGGACCTCCTATGTGGATTTTCCAAACCCTGAAAGGCCCCCAACCAGCTGCCACAGTACACGATTATTTAGCTGCTCTTGAGAGTGCGTACGGCATGACGGATAGTGGCGAGGACCTGTATTATCAGTTTCGTCACACCTATCAAGGTCTCATGAGAGGTTGTCAGATTTCGCCAGGAGGCTGGAGGACTTACTGCAGCAGGTAGTGCAGAAGGGAGGAATTCCCACTAAGCACATTGATTCTGCTAGGTTAGATCAGATCCTTCAGGGAACCCGACAAGATGGGTTGATGCTGTGGCAACTGCAGCTGAGGGAGTGGATCAAAAACCCACCTCCATTCCACAATCTCATTCAAGAGATACGTGAAGAAAAGGAGCGATTTATGCAGGCAGATACTGTGGCACCACCAAAGAAGGTAGGGAGTTACACCACCACAGTGCATGGAGTAACAGAAGTCCCATCAGTAGCAGCAGCCCTGAGAGATTTGACCCAAGAAGTGGCCATGCTGCACCATCTGGAAGAAGGAAAAATAACCAGAGGGATGATAGCCCAAAAAAGGGGTTCTGTTGTAACTGTGGGAGAGATGAACACAATGCGTTGGAGCGCCAGAACAGGACAGACCATGCCAGGGTATCTCGGAGACTGCAGTAAACCCGTAGGGAGCTTCAGGGAAACGCCAATGGGGCTTGGAGAAGGAGCGATCCAAGACCCTGAAATTCCAAGGCTCCCCCAAAAAGAACACAGATCAGGGTTACCCTGATGGGCTAATAGGGCCCCAAGCTGTCGTACCCATCCATATAGAGGGACATTTGTGTGAGGCATTGCTGGATAGTGGATCACAGGTCAGCATACTTTATGAATCTTATTATCGAGAACATCTGCAGCATTTGCCCCTGCATTCCCTGTCCAGCTTAACAGTCTGGGGAATTGGTGGTGACTCATGCCCCTATCTGGGGTATATTCTGTTAAGGGTCCAATTTCCAAACGATGTTGCTGGGACAACCCAGAAAGTAGAAACATTGGCATTGATCTGCCCAGATGCAAAGGGAAGAGAATATGCACCTTTAATCCTAGGGACAAATGCAAACCTGTTTCAAAGATTAGCACAGAAGTGTCAGAAGATGGCAGGTAATAACTATCTGCAGGAGCTACCAATGCATGCTTTATGTAAAGCTGCATACCAGCGAGTGGGATGCCCTACATCCAAAGAGGAGACCAAGGCTAAGCCTTTTGGGAAAGATAGCTTCCAGTTTGGCGATTCTCCCATTCCTGCTGAGTGGAAGGACCGGCTGTGTGAGGAGTTAGTCAAAAGGAAATCTGTTTTCTCTATGCCTGAGTGGTATGTTGGGTGTGCTCAGGGTGTGGAACACCATATCTGAATGCAGGATGGTTGGCCTTTTCAAGAGAGACATCAAGTTGATTAGCCCCTGCGGATACTGAAGATGTGAGGCAGCACCTACAGGAACTGACCCAAGGAGGTATTATTGAGGAATCCAGGAGCCCTCACGCATCACCAATTGTAGTATGAAAGAAAAGTGGCAAGGTGCGCATGTGTGTTGATTATCGCACTCTAAACAGGTGAACAATTCCTGACCAATACACAATGCCCCGGGTGGATGATGCTTTGGATAGCCTGAATGGCAGTCGCTGGTTCTCTGTACTTGATCTCCGCAGTGAATACTATCAAGTACCCATGGCACCAGAGGACCGAGAGAAGATGGAATTCATCTGCCCCTTGGTGTTTTACCAATTTAATCGTATGCCACAAGGAGTATCTGGGGCTCCAGCCACATTTCAGCAACTCATGGATCAGGTTGTAGAGGATATGCACCTGTTAGAGTGCCTGGTGTATCTGGATGACATTGTGGTCTTCGGGCACACTTTAGAAGAACATGACACTCGGCTGTGCAAGGTCCCGGATTGGTTGGAAGAGGCTGGTTTCAAGTTATCCTTAGACAAGTGCATCTTCTGTCAGACATCTGTCCGATATGTAGGACACACTGTATCTGCAGATGGTATAGTGATAGACCAGAGAAGGTAAAAGCAGTTACCACTTGGCCAAGGCCTACAACTCTCAAGGAATCACAATCATTTCTGGGATTCTGTGGCTATTATCGCAGGTTCATAAAAAATTATGCCCATATTGTGCATGCCCTCACAGAACACACAAAGGGATACCCTCCCACAAATAAAAAAAAGGGCAGACCACCCCGGCATCGATACTTCAATGTGAGCACACCGTTTGGAAAGCGTTGGACTTCTGAATGTGAAGAAGCTTTCCATAACATCATTCAACATCTTGCTCAAGCTCCTGTTTTGGTGTATGCTGATCCCACACAGATATATGAGCTCCATGTTGGTGCAAGCTACACTGGTTTAGGAGCTGTCCTTTATTAAGAGCATGAAGGCAAACTTCAACCAGTAGCTTTTGCAAGTCCAGGCCTCACATCATCAGACAGAAACTCTGATGTGGAGTTCCTGGTGTTAAAATGGGCTGTAACAGAGAGGTTTCATGATTACCCTTATGGAGTAAAGTTTGTTGCAAAGACTGATAATAACCCTTTGACATATATCAAGACAACAGCAAAATTATCTGTAGCAGGACATCAGTGGTTAGTGGCGCTCTCTGCTTAATGATTTCACCCTTCAGTATCGTCCTGGTCAAACAAACACAGATGCCGATGCCTTGTCTCGTCAGCCTCACATTAAAGACTTGTCACCCAATTATTGGACGAATGTGGGTACCCCTGAATTGAGAACTTTATGCCAACAAGTATCTGTTGTGGAGGAACACTCCACAGCCCATGGGGAATGAGCAATTGACTGTTTGGGGGAAGCCATACCCATAGCCTACTCAAGTTTTAGGAGAGTACAGGATCCTCAACTGCCCAGACTAAAGGATCGGGAGGTGGAACATGCCCAGAGAGCTGATCCATGAATGAAGGATGTCCTTTACAGTTTGGAAAGGGGAAAGGGTCCCAAGAGTACTCAGCCGAGTCATCCAGCGGAGGTCCTCTTGCTGAAGAAATGGGATCGCTTATTGGTTCGAGGTGGGCGACTTTATCGAGGGAAGAAGCATTCCCCGAGACCTCACCTAAAGCAGTTGGTACTACCACAAAAGTATCGGCAAGGTGTATTGGAGGCTTGCCATTATCAAATGGGTCACCTGGGAATAGAATGATTAGAGGCCTTAGTTAAGGCAAGTTCTGTTGGCCCCAGATGGGGCGCGACATTGCCCACCATGTACACACTTGTACCCCATGCATCTGACAAAAGACTTTGCCTAAGCAGACAGCCCCTCTTGTCAATATCACAAGTTCAGCACCAAAGGAGCTTGTCTGTCTGGACTTTCTGTCATTAGAGCCTGATCACCAGGGTACAACAAATATCCTGGTAGTAACCGCCAATTTACTCGTTATGCTCAGGCTTATCCCACAAAAAATCAAAAAGCTTCGACAGTTGCCAAGATCCTGTGGGACAAGTTCTTTGTTCACTATGGGTTGCCTGCGAGACTACACAGACCAGGGACGGAATTTCGAGAGTCAATTAATCAAAGAACTTTGCACAATCATGGGATCAAAAAATCATGCACCACCCCTTATCATCCACAAGGGGATCCACTAACCGAATGATTCAACCACACACTGCTCAACATGCTGGGAACCCTAGAGCCTCACCAGAAAAAATCCTGGAGCCAGCACTTGGTATATGCCTATAACTGCACTTGGCATGAGGCAACTGGCTACATGCCATACATCTTGATGCTTGGTCTAGAGACAGGGCTGCCAGTTGACCTCTGTTTTGGAGTGTCTTCTGATTGGGCACTCCCTGAAACATATCTGGAGTACGTGGCTTGCCTAAAAGACCAATTGAAGGAGGCATATCAGATAGCAACACAAGCTTCTGGCCAACAGAATCAAAGGAACAAATTGCTATATGATCAGCGAGTGAGGCACCAGGAACTTCAGATTGGTGATCGGGTGCTGGCCCAAAATCTGGGATTACACGGAAGCACGAAATTGCTGATTATTGGGAGTCACACCCATATGTCATTCAGGAGAAACTGGGAGATCTATCAGTGTATCGGATACGCCTGGAGGGCAGTCATGGCCCCACTAAAACTCTACACCGCAATCACATGTTACCCATTGGACAGGTATTGTTTCCCAATGAGGATGATCCACAGTCTCTGAGACCCCTGGTCTTGCCAGTCGGACAGGATCCCAGCGTCAGAGATATAACAAGACCTTGCAAACACCCAGCTCCTCAGAGAGTGAGGATGAGGATGTTTCCACAGTTTCTGTGCCCCCCAGTCCTGCAAGTCAGACACAATCCCAGAAATGCAGCTATAATAGGACTTTGCAAACACACAGCTCCTCAGATAGCAAGGAAGAACTAGTGTTCGGCCAATGTCCTTTTTGCGAAGTTTCAACCACACCAGATCTTTCCAACATTGCACAAAGAGAAGGGGAAAGGGAAGAACCCACAGTAAGTGTCCCAGAGGGGTCAGTGGCCGAATCTGTGGAGACCCACCAAGGGCCCGATGAGGAAGAGAACCCTGTACCCCATACAGCCACTTTAGATACAGATGCCCCTGCTTTTACACCTCAAGGATCTGTCACTATGCCCCCATGTTCAGTAGTGCCACAGCAGTCAATGCCTGACAGCCAACTTAGACGTTCCTCCAGGGAAGGGAAGCCCAGGTGTGTGCTGACATATGATCGGTTGGGAGAACCCAATGAACTAAAAATCTCTGGGGTACCCCGGGGGGTGAGTTGCCTCACAGGAAACCTGTTCCACCCCTCAGTGTCCCATGAGTTGGATGATTGCGATACTCCTGACCAATGGGGGCCCTGGGTCTCCTGCTGGGAATCCATGGACTGAAACTGCCCACCTTGTTGGGGACACTAAGGATCCTTTTATTTTGGAGGGGGGAGAGTGGAACCCCTGTAGGGTTTTACAGAGCATGGTTCCTTTAAATCTTTGCCCTGTGGGAGAGGGTCTGTGGAGCTGAGGAGGGGGGCTGCAGCCCGAGGCCCTGGGAAGGAAGCAGATGGAGAGGCCCTGCCTGAAGCCAGGGAAGACAGAGTGGCTGACCTGGGATGCCAGGCCAGCACCCACAGAAGAACACTCTGCTAGGGAGAGTCGCCCAAGGACAGAGCAGCATCCAGTGACTGGCCATCTGGACCTGTGGGGCCGTGAGTACAGCACCTGGAAGTCAAGGGGGAGGTTGTAGTTAGTTAAGTGGGGAGGGTGTCGCTCTGGGTTCACAGAGAGCGGCAGAAGAGGCATCAGAGGGTTTTCTTTTGCTAGGAAAGTGCTGCCGCTGAAGACTAGGAGTTGCTGGACTGCACTCTGGACTGGAACTGTGCTGGGACTCCTGAACTCATGGTGCAGAAGCAGAGCTCACGTCTGCCTCCAACCTGCTGCATTGTTGAGCCTTACAGGGCCCTGTGTTAGCTGTTACTCTGTGTTACTGCTGCCCCATCTCCCCTGTTGGTTTCCCCTTTGCACCTCTGTAAATAAACCTTCCCCATTCCCCTAATCCCTGCACTATCCCAGTGTGTGTGTGGTCCCTCTGGGGGTTTGGAACAGGTGCCCCTGGGGCAAAGGGGCTCTCCTTGCTGTCTTCCCACACACACCCTTCGCTGGCCAGAGCCACCTTCAAGGAAGACTTAATCTGGCCATGTGGCTGTTACGCTCTGCTTCTGCACCATGAGTTCAGGAGTCCCAGCACAGTTCCAGTCCAGAGTGCAGTCCAGCAACTCCTAGTCTTCGGCGCCAGCACTTTCCAAGCAAAAGAAAACCCTCTGATGCCTCTTCTGCCACTCTCTGCGAACCCAGAGTGGCCCCCTCCCCACTTAACTAACTACAATCTCCGCCCTGAGTTCCAGGTGCTGTACTCACAGCTCCAGATGGCCAATCAATGGATGCTGCTTTGTCCTTGGGCGACTCTCCCCAGCACAGTGTCCTTCTGTGGGTGCCGGCCTGGCATCGCAGGTCAGCCACTCTGTCTTCCCTTGCTTCAAGCAGGGCCTCTCCCCCTGCTTCCTTCCCAGGCCTCTTTCTGGAGCCCCAGCCCCCCTCCTCAGCTCCTCAAACCCTCTCCCACAGGGCAAAGATTTAAAGGAACCACGCTCCTTAAAACCCCAGGGGGTTACATAGTTTGAACTAAAAAAGCACAGCTAATTTGAACTGAAAGTTAGTTTGAACTAGAAAAAAAACGTGCTTTGTTTGAACTAACTGCTAGTTGAAACTGATTTAGTTTGAACTAGCATGTCTACATTGCACTAGTTCAAACTAAATATGAAAAGTAGTTTGAACTAAGCAGTTTTTTAATTCAAACTAGGCAAACCCTAGTGTAGACAGGGTTCAAATTAGTTCAGATTAAGGCTCCTTAATTTAAATTAATTTGCTACTGTCGACATAGCTTAGGAAATTCATGTAGGTTTCTAACCATCAGAAGAGTGAAGTTGTGGAATAGCGTTCCAAGGGGAGTAGAGGCAGCAAAAGCCTTAACTAGCTTCAAAACTGAGCTGGATAAATTTATGGAGGTGATGGTGTGATGGAACAGTGTATTTGGCAATTAACTGATGCTGAAGTCTTCAGACCACGATATGAGGACATCAGTGACTTAATCATAGGTTAGCTGTCTATTGAAGGAGTCGGCGGGAGGTTCTGTGGCATGCATTCTTCTGGAGGTCAGACAAGATGACCTTCTAACCTTAGAATCTTTGAATCTATGGGCATGCCCAGGCCACTGGGTCTGTGGCTTTAGGGCAATACACGTGGCTTTCACTTTGCTTTCATGAACCACATGGAGAGCTGCAGTTATCAGGCTGCACTCTGTGCTAGTGTAGGGTGGCCAATCATGTAGTGCACTGTTTCCTTAGCACTCCCTCCCACAACAATAAGCAGGATCAGGCTCTGACAGTAACCTCAGCTGTTAGGACCAGATTCCCAGCCCACCTGGCTTCTCCCCAGCTGCAGTTGTGGAGTTTTTAAGGGAAATTATAATCCAATAACGAGGACAGCATATTCAGAGCTGTATGAGAAGTCTTTATTGAAAGAGAACTGAGAGAGGGAGAGAAGACAGACAGGTTTTCCTAGCACCTAAACAACTCTCCCATTTATCACTATGACAACCCCAATGACCCTAGGTAGTCCAAAACACCACATATTCCTCCCCCTCTAATGAACACCCCCCAACCCAGAATAAAGCCCTCCCCCCAGAAGGAATAAGAACAAAATTAGGAGATGAGGGTAGACTGCCCCATCTCCGGCGAACCCCCGGGGAATTATTCTGCCCCATGAAGAGGGGGTCACCACTAGCTAAAGATCCAGCTGATTAGGAGGCCTTTTGTCGTGAGGTGGATTACGGCAAACTTCTGGTGTGCCCACCCCACAGGGTGGTATTGGTGGTGGTGGGATCACAGGTGCTGGGGAAGTAGCTGGAACTGGAGAGGATGTTGTGTCCGGTTGGTCCAGGAAGGCTGAAGGCGTTGAAGGGGTGTCTGGAGCAGGAGAGACAGAAATAGTAGTTTCATGCTCTGATGTTGTATCATCAGTAAGGGTGAAGTCAGATATGTCTGCTGGAGATGTATCTTCTGGGTGGATATGATGGAGAAGCAGCTGATCTACATGCCGTCGCCAAACTAGGCCACTCGCTGTCTAGACAGAGTAGGAAACAGGTCCTGTCTGGGCAATGACCGTTGCTGGGACCCATTTAGCTCCTGAAGCATAGCTTTGAGCAAGAACTAGCTGTCCAATACTGAAGGTGCGGCCCTTTGTTCTTGGTGAATGTCTGCTGACCTGGTCCTGCTGTTGGCATTGAACCACTTGCCGTGTGTCTCGTGGTTTCAACAAATCAAAGCAAGAGTGCAACTGCCGTCCCATCATAAGAAAAGCTGGAGATGCCTTAGTTGTAGCCTGTGGAGTGTTTCTGTAGGACAACAAGAAGTTGTCCAGATGCTTTTGAAGAGGTGAACGTCCCTTTGCCGATTTTAGAGCGTGCTTCATAGTCTGTACAAAACTTTCAGCAAGTCCATTGGTGGAAGGATGATACGGTGCTGACCTGATGTGATGTATTCTATTGGCCTTCATAAAAGTTTCAAAATCCTGAGAAATAAATTGTGATCCATTGTCACTCACCAGCTGTTCTGGAAGACTGTAACGACTAAAAAAGCCACGCAGGGTCTGAATAGTGGCTTCTGTAGTAGTGGACTGCATTACCTAGATTTCTGGCCATTTTGAATGGGCATCCACAGCAATTAAAAACATACATCCTTCAAATGGGCCAGTAAAATCAACATGGATACGTTGCCTTGCCCTTTTGGGCCAATCCCATGGGTGAAGAGGTGCCAAATGAGGTGCGTTTCAGATGTTCTGGCATGAGGTACAAGCTCTAGCCGTTTCTTCAATGGCCCTGTCTAAGCCCGGCCACCAGAAATAGCTCCGTGCAATTTCTTTCATGCGCACTATGCTGCAGTGACTTGAATGGAGCTGTTCCAGCAAACGTGGTCTTAATGAAGGTGGGATAATGACACGCATACCACACAACAAACACCCGGATTGGGTTGATAACTCTGTCCTCCTAGACACATAGGGGCGGAGGTCAGGAGAGACCTGAGAGTCTGGTAAGAACGTTCCATACATCACAAAATCCATAACTCGTGAGAGTACTGGGTCAACCCGTGTTGCTTTCTTCACTTGAGAAGCCGTGACGGGTGTGTTTTCCACCTGTTCAAGGTAAAAGATTCCTTCCTGGCCCAGATCCTGATGGTGTGCCGGTAAGGGTAGCCTTGAAAGGCCATCAGCATTGCAATGCAAAGAGGATTGCCTGTACTTGATTTCATATGTGTATCCAAAAAGTATCAATGCCCATCGTTGCATCTGACTAGCAGCCAAATGTGGGATGCCTGTGTGTGGCCCCAAAATTGATGTCAGGGGTTGATGGTCAATGAGAAATGTGAACTTGTTTCCCCACAGGTACTGGTGAAATTTCCAAACGCCAAAAACAATGCCCAGTGCTTCGCATTCAATTTGGGCATAGTTAGTTTCTGCCTTGGTCAAGGAGCGTGAAGCAAAAGCAATAGGTGTCTCTTCACCAGAAGGCATAATATGTGACAATACAGCCCCAACTCCATAAGGGGAGGCATCACAAGCCAACTGTAGGGGCAAGGATGGGTCAAAATGTGTTAGAACCTTAGAGTTTATCAGTGAGCATTTAGCTTCATTAAACGCAATATCACAGGCTTCGGTCCAGTTCCAGGCCTTTTTCGGCCCCAGAAGCTCATGTAGGGGTTTCAGGAGTGTCGCTAATTGTGGCATAAACTTGCCATAATAGTTTAGTAAGCCTAAAAAAGAGCGAAGCTGGCTTACATTCTGAGGTAGCGGAGCATCCACAATAGCCTTAACCTTGGCTGGAGACTTATGGAGACCATCAGCATCAATTATATGTCCTAAATATTCAACTGAGGGCTGGAAAAACTTACATTTGTCTCTATGAACACGTAGGCCATACTCTTCCAGTCTTTGCAGAGTAGCTTCCAAGTTCGTAAGGTCTTCCTCCTCATTTTTGCCAGTGACCAGGATGTCATCCAGATAGCACTGTACTCCTGATAAATCACTCAAAATCTGATCCATTGCCCTTTGGAACAAAGCTTGGGGCTGAAGTAATGCCGAAAGGTAAACGACAGTATCTGTACAACCCCTTATGTGTTACGATTGTCAACAATTCTTGAGATTCTTCTTCAACATGCATCTGTAAGTACGCTTGACTCAAATCAATCTTGCTAAATTTTTGACCTCCAGCCAAACCTGCAAAGATGTCCTCAATGTGCGGAAAAGGATATTGTTCTGCACGTAACACTGGGTTGACAGTGACCTTGAAATCTCCACAAATTCGAATGGAGCCATCCTTCTTCACTTTTGGGACAATGGGTGTCGCCCACTGTCTGTGAGTATCTGGCACCAAGACTCCCTCTTTGACTAACTGCTCCAAGTTTTCTTCCACCTTCAGTCTGATGGCAAATGGCACCATCCTGGCCTTCAAACATTTTGGCTGGCAGTCAGGCTTTATATTTAATTTCACAGTGATTCCCTTCATACTGCCCAAGTCTTCACCGAAAACAGCAGCATGTTTCGTTAGTACCACTGCTAGATTCATTTCTTCTTTAGTCAATTGATGCACTTGTGACCAATCGAGCTGGATTTTCCTGATCCAAGATCTTCCCATTAGGGCTGGGTAAGTCCCCTTTACCACAAACAGTGGTAGCTTTGTGGTCTGTCCATTGAGTTCTACTTTCACATCAATAGTACCCAACAGGGGAACAGTCTCTCCAGTATATGTCTTCAAAACGACTACTGTCGGCTTAAGTGGCAGCTGTCTAAAGTCCTTCTCATACACAATGTTAGAAACTAATGAAACTGCTGCACCAGTGTCCAGTTCCATGCGTGTAGGGTTTGCCTTCCAACACAGGTGTTACCCAGAATTTACGTGGGCCAGCTGTTATAGACAAAACATGGAGGGAATCTTCATCTTCCAATTGGGTGTCACTATGATCACCTGTATGCTGCTCTACTGCATGCACAATTTCCCTCTTAGTCCACCAAACCAATGGGCCATTTTTTTCCGGTCTGCCTCTTCTGTTTGGCTCACCCTTCCTTTGTTTGCAGGCACGTTCAATGTGCCCTCTCTTACCACATTGTCGACACAGTCGTTCTTTAAACCAGCACTCAGATGCGAGGTGGTCCTGCTTCCCACACTAGTAACATACTTGTCTCCCTGGTGCCCTGGGGGCAGGTTGTACGGATACTTTACGGACACTGACCCCGATCTGTTGCATGTCTTGGGTGACGCGTTCCATGGAGACTGCAATTTCCACAGCCTTCTGCAAGGTGAGTTGACCTTCAGTCAATAGGCGTTTTCGTGTTGATTCACTGTGCAGGCCACACACCAGCCTGTCACACAGCATTTCCTCTAACATGTTCTTGAAGTCACAGTGTGCTGCCAGCTTCCGCAGAGCTGCTACAAATTGTACAACTGATTCACCTTCCTCTTGGTTCCTTTGGTAGAACCTATACCTCTCTGCAATTACTAGTGGCTTTGGGGAAAAATGTGCTCCCAGAGCTTCCACTAGGTCCCCGTAAGGTTTCTGCTCTGGCTTCTCCGGATAAAGCAAATCACATAGCAAATTATAAGTCTTAATTCCAATGACCGTTAGAAAAACTGGTACCTTCTTCTCATCAGTTATGTCGTTTGCTATTACAAAATTTTGAAATCGGGCTGTATATGTCTGCCAGGAATCTGCCGAATGATCATATGCTTCAAAGGTTGTAGTAAGTAAAGCCATGATGCCCTCTTGTGGTTATTGTTTGTCTCTTCTCTTAACAGCAGGCAGATCAGCTTTCAGAATAGTCAGCCAGCCTTATCTCTTCCTTGTGCTTAACAACAGGCAGATCAGCTTTCAGAACAGCCAGCTAGCCCTTAGGCAAACAGATCAGCTTTCACAGCTACCACCCAACCCCCATGCAAGCAGTAAAATAAAGTTTTGCTTCTTACATTGTATTCTGGTTTTCCAAAGTTGCCAGGATTGTTGAGGATAGCCACTCTATCACAAATCCCATCCTCTGTCGCCAGATGTAGAGTTTTTAAGGGAAATTATAATCCAATAACGAGGACAGCATATTCAGAGCTGTATAAGAAGTCTTTATTGAAAGAGAACTGAGAGAGGGAGAGAAGACAGGCAGGTTTTCCTAGCACCTAAACTACTCTCCCATTTATCACTATGACAACCCCAATGACCCTAGGTAGTCCAAAACACCACAGCAGTGTTAGCAGCCTCTGACCATCAGTTCTGGTTTTCTGCTGAGGCTGGGGGCAGAAGTGTGGTGAGTGGAGAGACTGCACCCTGAGAGGGCTGACCCCCCCCACACACACTAGATAGATCCCTTGCACTACCGCTCTTGTCATGCCTTCCAGGGCACATGCCCCCATCTGCTTGTCCTGCCAGACAGAGTCTGCACAGGGAAAGCAGATAGGGCCAGGCTGGAATTACTCTTCAGTGCATCTTCCCACTCCCCTCCAGACCCTGGCATGTGAGAACCACCCTGGTTGCTTTTCTGGTGCAGCGCTGCAGGGCTAGGGAGTAGAAAGATACCCCAGTGAGAACTGGTCCCTCTGTTGGAACATGGGATAGAAAGAACCCTGCATTGACTGACTACAGGAGAGGCAATTTTCTATTTCAATAAGGACCATCCCTGGTAACATAGGCAAATGGCAGGACTAGCCTGGTACCAGGGCCGGCTTTAGGGACGAGCCAGTGAGGCACTGGCTTAAGGAGCTGATGCTTAGGGTTGCTGGGACCACCCTAGGGGTCTGTGGGGTCTAGGGCTAATCAGCCTCTGGGGGAGCCCCCATTTATCCCCACACTGGGGGTGGTGAGGTGGGCTGGTCAGAGGCTGGCCCTCCTCTTCTGCTCCTCCCCCGAACTAGCCATTTTGCCCCTGTTGGTGGAGCAGGCCAGCTCATGGGCCAGACTCTGCTTTCCTGCTCTGCCTCTGGGCCAGCCCTCCCTGCTCACAGGGAGGAACAGCTCTCCCAGGGGAAGTTGGGGACTGGCTCCCATCTTCTGGACTGGCTCATCCCACCCATGGGCCAGCTGTTTTTCCTTGGGAGTGGGGCTTACCAGGCCAGAGAGCCACCTGGGTTCCACGCTCCCACTCCCACTGACTTTGGCTCTAGGCCAAAGGCAGCAGGGTGGGGGTGGGGGGCAGTGGTGCAAGCCCCACACTGCCCTGCTCTCAGTATGACACAGCAGGTCCCACAAAACCGAGAAGCTCAGGGTGATCATGCCTCTCCCCTCCTTCCCTGCCAGGGATGACCCTGGGGGATACAAAAGCAAAAGTTGGCTCCGGGCACCACAACCCCTTGAGCACCCCTGCCTGGTGTTGATGACATCAGAGCTTCTGGGCCAGAAGCTCTGAGCAGCTGGAACAGCTCCACCAGCATTACTAAAGCAATGTCAATTCAGCCTTCTGGTCTTACTGACATCTCCCACAAGTTTCCCTGTCTCTGGAAAGCCCTGATGCCTGCAGTGAGGGCTCTGGATCAAAACAGCTCAAACTGCTCTGCTTCACTCCTAGAAAACCTCCCGATAAGTGGAACATGAGTCATAACAGAGACAATTTGGAGCCAGCAGAAGGAGTTAATGAGTATTCGTTCCATGAAATTTCGTGTGCAGCTGTGAGCTAGGTTGGAAAGGGATGGTTGATTTCTCTGCACTGAATTTTGCTCAGCTTCTTGGTCTTTCTTTCCCTTGTCTGAGCAGCAGACAGCTTAAAGCAAGGAGAGATGGCTGTGCTCTTTTCCGCTCTCTGGCACTGGCTCCAGACCTTACCCAGTATAGTGGCCCTCCTGTCCACTCCAGAGAGATGGTTCCTCTGTCCAAATCCATACCAGTCTCCTTCTGGCTCCTGTGTCTCTGCTCCATTGATTTGGCTGGTAAGTGATCCCTGGTCTCTTGGATGTGCCGGGGTCCTGTTCACCACCCCAGTCTCTTTTGCCTGGGGTGGGGCAATGAAGGGTTGATGTTCTGGATGCTGGGTAAAAGTCCCTTCTGTGACAAAGTTGAGATCCTCCTATTTTCACTGAGTGGTGTGTGCACCTCAGTTTTTCCTCACGTGTAACTCATATATTTTGGTGATGGGACCTGGGTGTGTGATCATTGCAGAGTACTCTCTAGAAAACCCCAAAACATGGGCAGACCTCTCTGGCCCCCTTGGTGAAACCAGTGACAGCAGGTTGTAACATTAGGCCCAGGAAAGAGACAAAGGACTGGGGGGATAGACCAGGAGAGGGGGATCTGTGAGTAGCTTATAGAAGAGGCCAGTTCTCTAGTGGGGGTTTGCCTGGGAGCAGAGCCTAAGGATCAGGGCTCTGGGGCTCCTTGGCTGGTAGCTGCTGCAACTTTTAATTAGCCTCATAACAAAGTCCTTCTACACTGTGATCCTGAGAACTAATAAATCCATCTGGTTTCCACACTGGCTGTAAATCACTCTGACTTCAAGATGGGTTCATGACACTTTTGGGGTGTGGAAGAGCTCCCCAGCATCCCAGGCAGGGTGACTCACAGAGGGGAGCTCATGGGGACTATTACTAAACCCTCTGAAGGTGGATGCAGAAGCCACCAGCACCGCCTTGTAGAGAGTGATCCAAAGGGG
>ML682134.1:2770029-2836804 GCA_007922195.1 Podocnemis expansa
ACTTGGTTTGGCTCTACTCTCTTACCCCTCGAATGACCTGTTAGGAGCCATGGGCACAAAAGTCATTTTGTAGGAATGGCCTTCAGGTGACTTTGTGCTTTGCATAACCCGTGTAATCTCTGTCTCAAAGAAAAATGGGATAAAAAGGTCTTAACTTTGCCATCACAACTAAAATCTTGGCGTCTCTCTGGCTTCATGGGAAAAATATTTCATGGTGTTTATCCTTGTGATTCATGCATAACAGGATATTTATCAGGGATAACTGGATGCCTCAACATTTGGTTGGGGGGCTGATTAGGTGAGAGATGATCCCAGTAGGTTACCCAGCCCCTGCATTGCAGAGGAAGGTGACCTACTCCTCCCACAAGCTATCCCTCCTGTTGTTGAAAGGTTTACTTCTCTACACTCACAATTTGTGCTTTCAAGAGGGAAAGTGTTGCTCTCCAAGGCACTCAGGGGATAATGTGTGATTAGGGCAATAGAGTGGGGGGTCAAGTCAATTTGGGTTTGGATCATTGGCAGGAATCACAAGAATTAGGACCTGGCCCTTTGCTGCTGCTGGCTCAGCCCGGTAGATGGGTTACATGTGTAAATAAAATTGTAGGAGAAGATAAAGTTAGTGCTGCCTAATAGGCCAGGCCAGAGCCACAGGTCACCATAGTAATGGGGTTGTTTCATGGGCAAGCCATATCTCTCCTGTAAGTGGTATATGTCACAGAGAACCCAGAAAAGCCTCTTGAATCCCCTCTGTTCACAGCCCACCAGGACTCTGCTACGGTGGCGCCTTCTCCTGTCCAGCACCCGGGTCTCCACACTACCTGTAGCCAGCTCCCAAATCCAGTCTCATATGGTCCGACCCTTGCTCTGTCTGGTCTCCCTTGGGGGGGTTCCTCCCTCCATGAGGGTCCCAGCCGTCCCAATCAGCAGTGACACTCAGCCAGTGTAGAAATCACAGGGTTTATTAGCAATCCACTTTGCACAGCAGCTAGGACAGTTGGGTCTCAGATCAATCAGGAGGTCTGACAGTAAACCCCCAGGACAAGCCCCGGAGGTCCTGCCCCTCCACCCTCCATCTTCCTTCTCTCCCTCTTCTCCCTTTGTTCTCCTCTACATCCAGCTACCCTGCACCTGGTCTAAACTGGCCACAACCTGTCACCCCCAGGGGGTCCAGGTAAGGTTGCACTAAAGCCTCTTCCCCCCTAGTGGTACCTACAGTTATCACACCCCTGTGTCCCATCACCAGAATACCATCACCAAAGAACAGGAATAGAAAAGAACAACCACAATAGCCCAAGAGGTTTTCTTATTTTATCACAGTATAATAGTCTGGTTTAGGTATGTTATCTTCCCCTTGTTTCTTCACATCCGGGCCACCTGCATCATGAATATAATGGGAAGGAGGTGTTACCTGTTTTCCTTCCATTCCCTCCCTGGTACCATGCTTGTATAACAAATGTGTAATCATTTTTATTGTAACAAATAATGAGTTTGAAGATAAAATGCCTGTGTGATAAATGTTAAACCTGTAAACAGTGAACAGAGGCAAGGATAATTATAGGCACAGTGTAATTACTAATATTCATTTTATATGTGTCAATCTCCCCATTTAAGGGTTCACAGGGAGTTGACAGAAATTTATGTATTTCCACGGTGTTTTGAATAAAAGACCTATAAGTCAGCCCCACCCCACCCCCCGCTCCCTTATGGTATTGAGGTGGAATGAATAGGCAATAAAGGTTAACAGTCAACCCAATTAACCTCTATTTTGTTCTGTAACAACAATGATCCCAGTATCGCCCCAGTCAGGTCTACTAAGACATTAGGCAAATTACTTAGGTCAAATTACCTGTGCTCAGGTCCATTGGGCCATGACTACTGCAGTACGCTCAGTAAATAATGTTCAGCGCCTAGTGCAACGGGGTCCTAGGTCATAACTGGGACCCTAAGCACTACCAGGATACAAATAATAACTTGAGCTAGTTCTTCCCATACTGCTGCTTCAGTTTCCCCATCAGTAAAAGAGAGCTGATGACCTGTGAGGTGGAGGGAAGCTCTTTATGTTTGTGATTCTGCCCTTCTCAGGCCCAGAGCTGAGGCACTGGAAGCAAACATGCTGACCTTTACTTGGCAGGGAAGGTCCCTGATCCACATGGCTGGCCAAGGGGGAGGCCTGGCCATGAGACATTTAGACTTTCTTCTCCTCCAAGTGATGCTCAATCCCATTTGCCCTCAGCCCTCTATGTGTTCCAGGGAAGGGGCCTGAGTCCCCGTAGCATGCAGCATGATGAGTGACCCTGAAGTTGGGATGCAGCCCTGAACCTGGCCAGGTTTGTTACGGCTGGGTTTCCTTGTCGAGCAGCTGAAGGCTTCAAGTTCTGAGGGAGTGGGTCTCCCCAGCCTGGGGACGGGGAGGCTCATCCCCACCCAGAGAGTGGCTGTCTGATCTCTGCCAGGCTCCCATTTCTCCACTCATCTGTCTCAGCTGGTAAATGAGCCCACGTCCATCCCGGAGTCCTGGGTCTCATCCCACTTCCCCATCTCTGTCTGCTCCATAGAGTTTGCATAGGCAAAGGACAGAGCTGTCTCCCTATTTCATGTGCTGGCAAATTCAGGCACAAAGAGAAAAAGTGACTCATTCCACATAACTGCTGCAGAGTGTGGTAGAATTGGAAAATGGATCCAAGCATCCTGATGCCCTCTCACCCCACTCTAGCCACTACAGCCACTCCCCTCCCAGAGCCAGAGACTGACTCCAGGGGTCCTGGCTCCCAGCCCTGCCTCCTCTAACCACCCAGTCTGCCCAAATCTGCATTTCCTGTCTAGGCACCGACTGTTCACAATAGTCATTACTGAGCTTTCCTGTGTTGGCCCTTATGGTAACCACAAATGCTTCCGCTTCCTTTGCTTCTTTAGCTTTCTGACTACCTGCCTCTGTGACGCTGTCTGGGTCTAGGGCACTGTTTATGATTATTTTTCATATTAATATTTCATATTGGCAATAATCCATATGCAATGTTTGGTGTCAATAAAAAAGCTGTAATCTGCTAAGAATGATTATATGGTTTGTATATAGGTATCATGCCTGTAGTAGAAATTAGAAATCTATTTGTTTTTGTATGTGTTCCAAGTGATTTGTTCTTAAGGTAATCCCAGACTGGGTGTCTGCAAAACTATTGTTCCTCTTAATGGCCCCCATCAGGGGGCCTCCCAGCTGCAGTGGGACCAAGAAGAAAGCAGTTTGATCCAGTTACCCAAACTGGCCATGGGGCCCACCTCCATTTTGATCTGGCAAGGACTCTGAGACAAAAGGGAGGGGACTCATCTCCATTTTGTCTCTAGTCTTCAGCTTGCAACTTGCAATCAACACTCTCCTCTGAACTATCCTTCTAGGATAAACAAGGACTGAGACCCACCCAGCTACTGCTGGGTGCACACCAGAGGAGTGGGATTAACCTGCAAACTACAGGATTTTCAAGGATTTGTTTCTACAGACTCTAAATCATTTATATGTATGTGATTCACTTTGACACTTTTAACATCTCTCTCTTTTTTTTTTTTTTTTTTTTGTATTAAACCTTCAGTTGCAGTTACTAAAGGCTTGGCTGGCAGTGTGGTATTTTGGGTAAGATCCAAGCCTACATTGTTCTGGGTGATGTGGCTGGCCCTTTGGGGTCAGGAGAAGTTACTTATTTGAGCAACCCAGTGGCTAGAGGTGACCATGGGAACTGATGGGCAGTAAGGGGGCTGTTTCTGTTTTGCTATGCTTGGTGATGACCAGAGTGGGGAATCAGAAGCATGTTTTGTTACTGACTGGGAGACTGGTTTAAGTACCACCTGTCAGTGGTTTGGGGGTTTGGCCCCTGGTTTTGCAGCTTGCCCTGATTTTGGCACATTCAGAAGGTTATCATAGGAGGCCCAGCTCACAGCCCCCACACCTCATGCCTCTCAGTCTGGGTCCTGAGCACACAGTGATGCCCTCCCAGACTGCACAGCCCAGGGGCTTCCCACCTGAATGCTGCATCTGACTCTGGGGAGGAGCCAGGGTTTGATGATAGTTGCACTAGCATCTGGATCCAGCCCCTACAGGGCTGGAAGCCTATCTCCCGTGTAGTCACCAGCCCGAGTGACAGTGGGCAGAGGGGAAGGCTATGGGGAATAGGAGAAACATCAACAATATCAGAGGGAATATGAGAAATGGGGTGATGCCTCTGCCTTTGAGGTCATTCATAGACTGGGCCAGGAGTGGGGGGATAAGAAAGGGAGGGCCTGGGCCTCCACAGGTGCACTCAGCTCTGAGTAGACCCCAGTTGTGTTGGGGAGGAGTTCACATGTGGGTCACTCATCACCATCAGTGGTCCTGTAGCACTAGGACAGAGTATCAGCTGGGGCTGTGCACATCTGGGACCCTGCACCTCTGCATTGCTGTGCATGTCCAGGGCTGTGAACTCCCTTGATCTTGGTGTGTCCAGGACTGAACACCTGGGAGGCAAAACAAGAAACCTCAGAGTCCTGCTCTCTGCGGTGTGGGTGGGGACCAGCTATCTCAGCACTTGGAACTGTCACAGTGTGCACAACTATGCACCCTGGGTATGATTGACATGATTTTCCTGTTCACTTATACACTGGAATTGTATGATTTGCTGCCAATTAAACCATGCAATGTTTCTTTATGGATGCTAATGACCCATTCCACATGATTTCTATGATTATGTTTTCTACAACTTCATACTTGTGAACAAACATGTAACATGCTTTCTATGGCTCACAGATGACAGAACAGACAGAGAGGTCTCTCCCAGTAGCAGTGAGCAAACAACGAGCTGGAAGGGACAAAGGTATGCTAATAGAGGAGTCTGAAGAGAGAAAGGGAACAACTCCGCTGAGAAAGGGAGGGGTTGACAAGGCTGATAAACAGAGACACCTAGCAGATTCAGGGGCTTTGGAGATGGGACTCTCTATCCTGAAACAACTTCAAGCAAGATCTGTGCCCTGCTGGGTCTCAGGCAGCGAGACTGGCTGTGCAAACATCTAACAGCCAAACACCTTGAGCATAAACGTGTTTGGACTACGAGGTTAGTTTAAGTAGAAGTATTAGGTTAGCATGCATATTTTGCCTTTTATTTTCTTGTGGTGTCTCCTGACTTACTTATACTGTGATTCTGCCATGATTGGCCATATTCTCACTTAGAATTATAATCTGATCAATAAACTAGTAGTTGTTTTACCTAAAGCTGTGTGATCTTTAGAGGGAGTGAGTGAAGGAGTCTGGGCACAATCCATTTCTTTGTAAAATGGATGGACTTGAGTGTGTGGTGGTTGGGAGTGGTTCCCAGTCTCTGTAGACAGTTGCTCCTGGTGTAGTAACTGGGGCCAGGGGTGCTTGCTGGGGGACCATCCCTCAAGTAGCTAGAGGGCATACTCCCACTGCCTGCAACCAATTGCACATGAGAGGCTGGAGTGGACTGACTCAGGAGTGAGTGGTCACTTGGCAAAGCGGGGGGAATCAGGGTTCAGGAGTGAGAAGTGGGAGGTCACAGCGGCACACGGACTGGATCTGTGGAACAGTCTGTCACAGGAACCCCACAGGTCAGCATTGGGATGAGGGAAGGAAGAAAAGGAGAGTCACCATTTGGGGCTTCTCAGACTCTGAAACCATGCTAGGAGGAGCCATGAGCATTGTAGGGCTGTACTCACCATGGGCTCTGCCTTGAAGCTGTGCTGAGCAGGGCACCTGGAGGGGGATGGGGCACAGGGTCAACTTGCCCCATGACCCCACTGAGGAAGGGGCCCCTGTCCTGGCTGCTGCCTCAGCTTCTGCCTTTATATGTCTTGGGGAACATTGGGGCTGGGCAGGGATGTCGCTGGTGTTGGGTTTATGGAGCTCAATCCCTGAGTCCCAGTGCCTGAGCCCCCGTGGCTGCAGCAGCAGCTGCAGTGTTGGCACACGAGCCCCGAGTCCCAGTGTGCCAAGCCCAAGGTCTTTTCCAGGGCCAGCAGCGCTCCTGGTGCTGGGTAAACCAAGAGGGGCTTGGTAATTTGGAAGGTGGCTGGAGTGAGCTAAGAGAGGAAGAGACCTGCTGCCTACTGCCTTGAAAAGCAATAACCCCCCCCACACCCTTCAGCATCCAGGTGAAGGAGCAGCAGGCAGGATTAGCTGCAGCCGGGTGCCCTATGTGCTGCAGCACATTGGGCCCTGGCCCATCTTGGAGCTGTGAACACCTGATGTGGAGCTGAGCCCTGATGCAGCCTCCACTGCCCCCCTACTTCCCCACTCCATGCATGCAGGAGGTGGGGTATGTGTGTGGCTACCACTTCACCAGTCAGTTCCTGCAGGCACCTAGGTCAGAGCAGACATGGAGAGTGGACACCTGAGTGTGATGTTTCTACCCACTGGGTGGGTGTCTCAGCTCCTGGAAACTCCACCACATAGGCTGGAGGATAGGGGAAGTTAAAGCTGAGCTGGGGGCTGCCTCTTTAAATGCCAGACTCAGTAGGGGCTTCACCTAGCTGGGACCACCACAAAGCTGTGTATTGCTGGGTACCAGGCAGACATGGACTGGACCTGAGTCAGCCGCCAGCAGCTAACAACAGTCTGAGCTCTCACCCTGACTAGGTGCTAAGGAGGTGGGAGCCACGGTGTGACCAGGACTTTGCTTCTTATGAGAACCTGACCCCTTGATACTTGTCAACTGCCCCTCCCCCACAGTGTAGGTGTGTGACCTGGGGGGATAGAAAGATACCGCTGGCTGGGACAGCACCACTCCCCACAAACACGTGGATTTTGTGGAAGGGTAACAGAAATAATAAACCTGATTCTCAACACCCCGTAACCAGTTAGTCTTGTATGAGAGCTGGCACTGCCTGGAGGTAAAGGCTCTGCCTCCATTCCCCACCCACCCTCACATGGCAGGTAGCTGACTTTCCCTGATATTGAGCCCTAGCACTTGAGAGGATGGACTGGGAGTTTTAAAGGGGTTGGGGGCATTAGGAGCTCTGCTCCCACTGAAAGTTAAGGGGATTTCTAAACCTTCCTCTTGCAGATGTCTTTGAAGAGCCCAGGCTGACTGTCTATGAGCAGTGGCCAGCTGCAAAGGCCCCATGAGGAATTAAACCACCATCATAGCTGAATGGGTCTGAACTCTGTTGATGTCCACAGAGAATAATAACAAGCCAGCACAGGAAAGGGAAAAGAATCAAGGAAGCTGGGCTGCAACAGCACTGGGCAACACCACCGGAAGATGGACGGATCAATGGGGTGTGTGTGGAGGGAGGGATAGATAGGAGTCTTGGGGAGCAAGGGAGAAATGGAGGGTAGGGAAGGAGGGATGGTTAGAAAAGGGATGAGATTTAATAGTGCAAACTGCAAGGTCACGCATAGGGACTAAAACCAATAATTTTTGCTATAAGTTGGGGACACATCAATTGGAAATGACAGAGGAGCAGAAGGATCTACACTGGGGAAGGAGGACACTTGGAGAAAATGCAAGGAGAAGATGCAACAGGAGAGACAATCGGACAGGGAAAGCAGGGCAGTCAGCTTGGTATCTTAGGTGCCTGTACACAAATGCAAGGAGCCTGTGAAGCAAGCAGGAAGAATTGGTAATATTGGCACAGGCAAGGAATTATGATGCAACTAGAATAACAGAGATGTGGTGGGATAGCTTGTGTGACTGGAGCACTGCCACTGATGGTTATAAATTGTTCAGGAAGAACAGGCAGGGAAGAAGAGGGGAAGGAGTAGCGCTATATGTAAAAGAGCTTTATGACTGCTCAGAGCTGCAATATGAAAGTGGAGACAAGCCTGTTGAAAGTCTCTGGGTTAAGAATAAAGGAGAGGGCAACAAGGGTGATGACGTGGTGGTTGTCTGCTCTAGACCACTAGACCAGAAGGAGGAGGTGGATGAGGCTTTCTATGGACTACTAGTGGAAGTTTCCAGATCACAAACCCTACTTTTCATGAGGGATGTCAGTTGCCCTGACATCTGCGGGGAGGGCAATACAGCAGTGCACAGACAATCCGGGAAGTTTTTGGAGAGATTTGAGGACAACTTCGTACAAATGCTGGACGAACAAAGTAGGGGCCTTGCACCTCTTGACCTGTTGCTCAGAAACAGAAGAATTGATCGGGAAAGTAGAAGTGAATGTCAACCTGGGCAGCAGTCACCATGTGTGGAAGAAACTAAATATAGCAACTGGCTGACTCCATTTTGTCACATACTCTGCTGAGGTGGGAAGTGGGGTGAATTAGCATGAGAAAGAGACAAAGGCAGAAACTGAAACTTAGGAAAACAGCCAGGTAGCAGACCCCATATAAGGAAAGAAGAGCATCTTCCCATCATGGAAAGATAGTACAAAATGTTGCAGGACTGGAGAAAAGCCAAGTCACACGATGTGATGTATGCATGAATGTATTACCTTTATAAGGTAACTCCACCCTTTGTTAGGGGCTCTTGGGCCTTGTTGTGGTCCCAGGGTCCACAGCTGCATATAGTTTTCTAATGAACTTTTTCTCTTCTACTAAGTGTGGCCTCCGCTGACTGAACCTCCTTGAAATTTCCTCTAGAAGCTGGTGTCAGAAGTGGGATCAGCGGAACATGGGCTAGCCTGGGGTGCAGCCCGCGGTAAGCACCACCATCTACTTAGCACCAGAGACTAAGTTTCAGGATTTCCTCGGGGGTCTGGCTTCCCCGTGGTTTTGATTCAGGTTCAGTTTCAGGCCAGTCTGGTAGTCTGGTTTACCCTTCCTCCCCTGTGGCTCCCTACTCTTGTGTTACCCTGCAGGGGACGCCCTGCCTGGTTTGGCTCTGGTGAGCCATGTATCCCTTTCCTTTTCTGTCTTTTTAGAGTGGCTTGCCGCTTGGGCCTGTCAGTATGGGAGGAATGGTCAATCTAAGTGTCCCTCTGGGAACACTCCGGCAGCTATTATGTGTAGGAAGTATGGGAAATGTGCACTTATATATGTTACTAGATGGAACTTTTATGCCCGGGATGATCCCTCATTGCAATTTCCACTGGAGGGTAGTTTTGACCTGCTGATTCTGACAAATTTGCATCATAATCTCAAGGACAACCACCCTGGACAGATGGAGGCTTGGTACTTGTGGGAAGACAAGGTGGAGGGGAGATGGGAACGGGGTCCTATAAGAAGAGAACAGGAAAAGGGAAAGCCCTTGGCATTCCCTATAACTAAGTCCGCCTCGGCTCCCCCTTCTGCACCGCCACTTGTGGCGGCTACCTTTCCATGTGTGGTCCTGCCTCAGATTTTTACCAGCACCCCAGATGATCTGTTAGATAACTGGTACCCCACACCACCATCCTTGCCTCAGTCTCAGGGGGGAGAGGGATCTGGCCTGTCCAGGGGCCCACCCCAGCTGGTTCAGGTTTCCAAAACACCATCTGAGGACCCACCCTAGATGGGTGAGATTTCCTCGACCAGGGTTACAGGGGGTGGCACTTCGCCTGACAACAGCCTGCCCTAAGACAAGAAACTCCTAGGGGACCCCCTTTCTCAACTTTGGAGATGCATGCATCCAGACCTTTTAGAGCATTGGGAATCCATCGGGTACAGCTCCAAGAAGGATGGAATCTATTCGGTCCAGTGCCAAAGTTGGCAGGACCTGTCAAAACATTACCATTTTCCTGTAAACCAAACAAATCCCCCAGATTTTGGGAAAAAGGACCAGCCCAAAACACTGACACTTGTCCCACTGTGAGTTTACCCGAACCCAAATGGAGGCAACCCCAGTATAGTTCATGTGCCCTGGACCCCAGCAGATGTGATGAACTGGTCTAACATGTTTCCCAAACTGCAGGACACACCAGGAGAATTCAGGCAGAAGCTGTTGCAGCTATTTGCAGTTTACAACCCTACCTGAGGAGATGTAGAGGTGCTCCTATCTGGCATTCTGTCAGAAGAGCAAAAGGTTTCACTCCTTGCTAAGACCTGAGAGGGAGATAATCAGAATGGCTGGCCCCTAGAGGACCCTGGTCATGATACCCAAGATCAGTGTTCTCAACTAGTCGCCTACAGAAACAGGCTGTTAGAATCTATAACAGAACTAGTGCCCCCACAACATGACTGGCGAAAAATGCAGGCAGTTAAACAGGGTAAAGATAAGCACCCGGCTGATTACAAAGCCCGATTACTGTCAGCTCTCAGAAGGTTCTCTGGGATTGACCCAGCTGCCGAGTGTACCCGAGCCCTGGTAGTTAGGACTTATGTCCAGGGACTGTTACCAGTGGTCTGTCAATGACTGGAGGATGCAGTCTTGGACTGCAGAACTCAAAACCTTGACAGCGTTCAGGAGTCACGTGCTCAGATCTGGGACTGAATTGTAGTGCCGAGAGAGGACCAGCAGCTGAAAAGCCAGGAGCAAGCAGATTGTCTCTGTGCACTTCAAGTTCAGCAAATGGAGGTAAAATCAAGGAGGGCCCTACTTCATAGGTCCCAGCAACTACCCCCTTGCAATCAATCTAGGACTTTGGGACAAAATACTTGCCACTACTGTAAACAAGAGGGACACTGGAAAAACAAATGTCCCAAGCGATCCAAAAGACATTCAATGCCTCTGGCCCCCCTGCATGGCCTGGCAGCAGGCGGCGCTGCTCAGACACGACAACCAATTACTCTAAGGGCCATGCATCCCCCACTCCTACCTCAGGACCAGCTCCAAGACCCCTCCAATCATTTTAGCCCAAGCTTCTTTGATTCCTGATTAGGCTCAGATAAAGACTGTTTCAGTGTGCTCCATGATACTGCAAATGAAAGCCCCATTACCACAGTGTCTCTACCTATAAATCAGGATGGGCCCTTTCTAGAGTGCACTGTTGCCGGCACAGAGCCACCTCTGCTCGTAGATACTGGGGCCATGCGGTCCACCCTACGAGCCAACGCTGTTCCACAACTACGCCCTTCTGGGGAAAAAGTCAGCGCTGTCGGGGTGGGAGGTAAGCCTCTGTTACATGATATGTCCCAACCTGCAAACCTGCAGATTGGGCTCCTGATGTGTGAACATGCCTTTTTGCTAAGCCATTCTACACCAGTTAATCTTCTGGGAAGAGACCTGTTGTGCAAATTGGGAGCTACTATATTCTGTACTCCAGAGAGAGTGTTTCCGGACCTCCCCACTGATCAGACTCCAAATTTCCTGATGGCCCTGGTTACAGAGGGGGAGCAAAAGGGGCCTTCTGGTGGCCAACAAGAGGACCTCATCCTTGTTCTCGACTCTTTGTGGGCAGCCTACAGCAATGATGTGGGATTCCTACTGGGGGTTCAGCCCATGGAAATTCAAATAAAACCCAACTGGTCCTTCCCACAGATTAAGCTCTCCCCTCAAGCAGAGGAAGGGATAGCTCCAGTCATAGATTCCTTGTTGTCTTAGGGAATCCTGGTACCCACTACCAGCTCCATCAATACGCCTATTTTACCAGTTCCTAAAGAGGGGAGGTTTGATTCTGAGAGAGACAAATATCTGGATTTGTTCAGGATTTAGAGGCTGTGAATGATCTTATAATACTGCTACAACCTGTTGCTCCTAACCCTTCTATTATACTTGCCTCTATCCCAGTGTCTGCAGAATATGTTACTGTTATAGATCTAAGTAGTGCTTTTTTCTCTGTTCCTGTAGCTAAACAATCACAGTATTTATTTGCTTTCACCGACAGGGTGTGCCAACTGACTTTCACATGGTTGCCACAGGGTTTCAGGGATTCTCCAGATTTGTTTTGTTTGGCTTTGAAGGAGACCCTAACTGATTTTCTCTCACCACCAGAGTCTGCACTGACTTCTTATGCTGATGATTTGTTAATAGCCGCTGATACCGTTTCTATCTGTAAAGAAGCCCCCCTTAAACTCCTGTGTCACCTGGTTCACAAGGGGCATAAGGTGTCAAAGGAGCAACTACAATTTTGTCTCCCAGAGGTAGATTATATAGGTCATTGAATCTCTGCAGGTGAGTGCAAGTTGAAGGGGTCCTGGATGGAGGCTATTCTGGCTCTCGCACAGCCTGCCACCAAGCAACAGCTTTGGCGTTTCCTGGGGGCAGCTGATTATTGTCAGCAGTGGATTTCTGAATATGCAGTCCTAACCTAGCCATTGTATTCCCTCCTCATGGACACCTCACCGGACCCACTCTGTTGCTCAAAAGAAGCAAGGGAAGCTTTTGGGACTGTAAAGCAGGCTCTAGCATCTCCTCCTGCCTTAGCTAGACCTGACTATGGTAAGCCTTTTACTTTGTATTGCAATGAGTCGAAAGGTTTTGCGTTAGGAGTTTTGACAGACTCTCGGACCCTCCATGTGCCCAGTTGCATACCACAGCCCGGAGCTAGATCCTATAGCACAGGGCCTTCCTCCCTGTCTGTGGGCGGTTGTGGCTGTGGCTGAAATTGTCATGAACGTCTCAGACTTGATCCTGGGGCACCCTTTCATAGTGGCGGTCCCTCATGCGGTACAAGCCCTTTTAGCTCAGCATAAAACACAGCACCTTTTGGCTGCAAGGCAAACAAAGTACGAGCTTTCCCTATTGGCACAGGAAAACATTTCCCTTATCCACTCTCCACCCCTTAACCCAGCCTCTCTACTGCCCACTCCTGAGGAAGGTTTAAAGCATACCCTGCCGCACAATTGTCTGGAGGCTGTTGACTCTCTCATGACTCCCCGTTTAGATCTTTCAGATGTAGCGCTCCCGAATTCGGACTTCTCCCTTTTCGTGGATAGAAGCTGTTTGCATACTCCAGCAGGAAAGCTATCTGTGGGATATGCAGTATGTACTGAAACAGATATCCTGGATGCTTTCACCCTACCTGAATTGTCCTCCACTCAACCTGCTGAACTGATTGCCTTGACATGGGCCTGTGTTATTGCTGAAGGTCTTAAAGTTAATATTTTTACTGACTCAGGGTATGCCTTTGGGGTTTGCCACTCTTTTGGAGTACTGTGGCGGGAGAGGGGTTTCCTTACCTCTAGTGGATCCCCCATTTCTTATGTTCCCTATGTTCAGGCCCTGCTGGAAGCTGTCCTGTTGCCCAAAGTGCTGGCAATCATTCACTGTAAAGCACACACCTCTTCTTCCTCCCGGAAAGCAAAGGGAAACCATATGGCAGATGTTGCCACTAAGGCGGATGCATTGCAGGGCCCAGCAGGCACCATTGTGTTAGCTATCTCTTCCCCTATACAGGTCACCGCTCTCTTAGAGGAACTGTGGGCCCTTCAAGCTCAAGCCTCACCTGGGGAACTAAATGTCTGGGGAAAGGCTGGTTGTACCACAGATGAGCGGGGTATATGGAAGCACCCTGACGGCAGACCCATGGCCCTATGGACCCTAGTTCAACACCTTGTCCAAATTGCCCGCATGGGAGCTCTTTCCAGGAAATGTGGGATAAGCAAAAATATTTCCAAATTTTGTTTTTTTCCTTTCGCTAGTATGGAGGCAAAATGACTGTGTGATTCCTGTTTTATCTGCCGGTTGTATAATGTAGGAAAAGCAGAGCCTACTCGTATTTGGACATGATCCTGGTCCAACGGGCGATTCCAGCATCTCCAAATTGATTTTGCAGAGTTGCATCCCTCCCGAGGCTATCATCATTTATTGGTAATAGTGTGCCAACCCTCGGGGTGGGTAGAGGCTTTTCCTTGCAGAAAAGCAGATGCCACTTCTGTGGCCAAGGCCCTGTTGCAAGAACTCATTCCCCGATATGGACTTCCTATTTCCATTGACTGTGATACGGGAACTCACTTCACAAGCCACGTAGTCAAGACTATTTGTTGAGCCCTAGGCATCTCTCTGCAGTTCCATTTGCCTCACCACCCAAGTAGCAGAGGTCAAGTGGAAAGAAGAAATCTGGGTATTGAGACTCAGTTAGCTAAATTAGTCCAGGACTTGGGGATGCCCTGGCCCGGTGCTCTTCCATTCACCCTAACGTCTATCCAGAATCACCCCAACAAGAAGCATGGTCTCACCCGGGGCATCGCTGGCACTGGGCACTCCGGGGCACATGCCCCGAATCCCAGCGCCAGTGCCCCGGATCTCCAGCCGAATTGGGCTGGAGATCTGGGGCCCAGCTGCCGGCGGCTGCGGTGGCCCCGTCCCTGGTCGGGGATCCAGGACCCGGCCACCTGCAGCCGCGGCGGCCACGTCCCTGGCCGGGGATGTGGGGCCTGGCCTCCTGCGGCTACTTCCAGCCCTGTTCCCAGCCGGGGATGCGGGCCTTAGCCGCCCGTGGTGGCACCGTGGCACCTGTCCCTGTCCTTGGCCAGGGGGCAGGGCCTGCAGGCTGGGGCGGGGCCTGTGGGCAAGGGGCGGGGCCTCGGCCCATGCCCTGGGTCCCTCCCTAGCCAGTGATGCCCCTGGTCTCACCCCTTTTGAAATAGTGAGAGGGCGGGGCAGGCAGGTGGGATTGAGGAAAGTTTAAGGTTTTTCAGTTAGCAGAGGCCACACTTAGTAGAAGAGGAAAAGTTTATTAGAAAAACTATACTCAGCTGCAGACCCTGGTTCGAAAACAAAGCCCAAGAGCCCCTAACAAAGGGTGGAGTTACCTTATGTAGGTAATACATGATCATAATACATTCATGCATACATCACATAGTGTGACTTGGCTTTTCTCCAATTCTGCAATGATTGTACCATCTTCCCATGATAGGAAGATGCTCTACTTTCCTTATTTGGGGGTCTGCTACCTGGCTGTTTTCCTAAGTTTCAGTTTCTGCCTTTGTCTCTTTCTCATGCTAATTCACACCCCTCTCCGGCCCAGTGAAGTACGTGACTCCTTGCTCTAGGTGAAATGTAATCTGCTGGTTACAAAATGGAGAAAGCCAGTTGTTATACTTAGTTTCTTCCACTGCCATCAGCAGTAGGAATTTGTGTACACACCCACACCCACGGTCATTTGCTGATGTTCCTCACTGGGGATCTTAGTAATGCAGGCAGGACCTCCAGGGATCTATGGAAACAGCTCCCCTCCCAATCCTCTGCCCACTGGCCTTCCAGAGTCCCAAGGATTCCTGCACTGGGAAAGCAACCCCACACTCTTTCCATGAGCTGCAAGCAGGCTATGCTACAAATTGAGTCCCCCCCCCCCCATTGTTACTAACTTTGCCCACCAACTCGGGGTATGCTCATTTATTAGAGTTACTTTCTCTTGGGGAAGATGGTAGTTTTATTAGCATGCTGCTTGTGTCACTTGTGTTTCTATATAGGTGCGTCTGAGCGGACCGGGTCTATCAGCACTCTCAGCTGACCCCTTATGTGTCCCTGAACTCCGTAGGCTGGGTCACACAGCACTTCTCTACTGCTACCCTTATGTGCCTCTGTACCGCACCAAACTAGGCTTGATTATGGATCTTGAACAGGCTGGGTCAAAAGAGCACTTCTCAGCTGTCACCCTTATATGCCCCTGGAGTCAATCAGGCTACTATTCCTATCAATGAGCAAACCTTACAGGGTTGTGGGCATTACAGGGATCTTTGGCTAGGTAATAGAAGCATTGCTGCAAAGCAATATAGAAAACCAAGACCACAAAGGAGAGGGAATGATGTCTTAGGAAAGTCTGGAAACTGGCTTGATAACAAAAGGCATTTTATTGCTAGATATCTAAAACTTGCACTAATAATTACAAAAGGAGAGAAGACTACCCCCAAATACCCGGTTACAGCATTGATAAACATATAAGGAAAGAAAAACACCTAGCTACAATATTACCTAGATTCTACTGTATCAGGCCTAGAGAGAGTTATAATTAACAAAAAGGGGGAGAGAGAGAGAGAGAGAGAAGCTGGGGGGGGGGGCTCACTTCTCTGTGTAGAAGGAAAGTTTCCAGGTTGTGCAGATCAGGGTCAGAGGCTGGATGGAAACAAAGCTCCAACAGCAATCAGCAAGAAGAAGGAAAGCCAGATCCCAGAGGAACTGATACAGCTTTAGATCCAAGCATCAGGACTCAATCCAGACTCACACAGGATTCAGACAGGATCCAAGCAGGACTTGCACAGGATACACACCCCTGTGTCAGCACTTGCACAGGACCCACACCACTACTACTACTGGATGCGGGTAAAGGTTTTTTATAAGGACTTGTTTATGTGGCCAATACACATTCCTGGCTGGGTGTAATGGTTCAGGGAAGCTCACAATACAATCAGGCAGACTCAGTATTTTGGGTATTAATTATCATGTCTGTGACTAGAATGGTCTGATAATTGCTGAGTTTGTTCGTGTTGGTGTGAGGTCCCCCATCAGGCAATGCTTCCCTGCTTCTTCAATCCCAGAATTCAGTGCGGTTCCTGCTTCTTCAGTCCCAGGGTTCAACGCAGTTCTTGCTTTGGAGCCTGGCTCTCCATAGTCAATGCAAATGAAGCGCCATTAACTGTGCTGATGGCTTTTGGATATCGGTAGATAAGGATGTCTCCCATTTCCTACTGTTTTTGGTTTTCAGTTCAAGCAGAGATTGGGGGATGTGTGTGTGGGGGGGTACAGGCTGGATACTATGCTCTGATTCCTCAAGAACACAGAGCTAACACGTAACACCATCACTAGCAAACCCAAGCCTAGGAAGGTAAGAAAATGGCTAAGGGGAGAAGCAGCAATAGCAGCATTCTCTGCACCAGATCTGGGAAGGAGAAGGGGTTTCTTACACAGCTCTGAGGGGTGAAGGTTATAGACACAGCTGGATGACAGAGGTGGAGGACATGAAATCTCAGGGTCAAATTCTCTGCTTTTGGCTCCCTAGAGGCCTCCCAGTAGGGGCTGGGGGGGAAGGGTTTGTCCCTGTATAGCTGGGCTTCCTCCTCTATCTGGATCCCAGTGGAGTTTAGGAGGGATCCATGTCCCCTTGTCTTCCCCCAGGCCAGAGGGCCATGGGGCTGGATCCAGGACCCTGAAACCTCAGGTCTCCATGCACAGGTGTAGCGGAGCCGGGTGGGGGACTGTGAACCCTGATGACACTAGATGCTCAGCTCTCTCTCTGCCTGTTGCACCAGGGGCCTGTGGTTACCCTCAGCTCATCTCAGCAGCAGGTGGGAACCCAGCCCTTTGATCCTTCCCAAGCATCTCCCCCACTGGGTGTGGTGGTGGGAGGAAGCAATGGAAGTGTATGGGGTTAAAGAAACTAGACACTGCACGTTGCTGCCTAAGTGACAGTGCTGTAGCTGAGGAAATGTTGTATCTGATTCTCAATGAGCTACTGAACTAGCCAGTTACTTCCTGGAGACCAGGCTCCAGGTAATGGGAATTGCCCTGGAGAAAGAGACCTTGGTGTTTCTATCAGGAGTGTTGCTCCTGAAAAAAAATGATTCATGGCAGAGGCTTCCTTCCCAGCCCATCACTTTTCCAGGTGCTGTTCAGGAAGCCCCACACCCAGCCCCATGCTGTTCCTGGCACTGCTCTGGCAGGAGCCCTGCTGCTCCTGCTCCCCCATATACCTCCTGTGGTCTTCTGTGCTACTCCCAGTGCTGCTCCTGGGGGGCCCCCTGCCACTCCCAGAACTGTTCCTGGGGGACCACTGCCACTTCTGGTGGCCCTCTCACAGTTCCCAGGGACCCAGTGCCTGGCTTCTACACACAGCTCCGAAGACCCCCATCCTCCCCACACAGCACTTACCATTGTTGGAACAGATGCCAATGTGGCCTTTATATATCCTGCTCTGCTACACCCTGGGCCATGTGCCTGGGAGCACAGCAGGGTGGGAGATTTAAAATGTCCCCTGTCATGGGATGCACATCTGTGCACCCCTGGGTTATGATCTATATATGATCATTCTGTTCACTTGTTCACTGTGATTGTGTGATTTGATGCCAATTACACCAGGCAAGGCTTCTTTATGGATGCTCTTAACCTATTCTAAAGGATTACTATGGTATCATGTTTCCTGCAGCATCATGTGTGAGTACAGATGTGTAACATGTTTTGTATGGCTCAGGGGCAATGTTCCCTCTAAGCTGAAGATGCAGCTGAGCAACTACCCCACCACCCACTGGGCCCCTTCCCCCTGCCCAGTGACTCTCCAAGTGCATCCATAACTTGCTTAGTTGCATCAGTTTAGAGGCAACATTGGTTAGCCCTCTGGACTGCAGTACAGACATACCTAGAAACTAGGAACTGCTAACAGAGTGTTGATCAGTAAAGCTCAAAACAGTAAAAGAGCCCTCTAGCTCTAAATCAAATTGGAGGGTAGTGTGCCATTTGGAGCAGGGCACACCAGTCACTCATCAGTTTCACACATCCCACAAGCCACCCCTGAACTCCTACCGTTGTCAGAAAGAGGAGCAGATCCTCAACTGGGATGATGGACACAGGTGCTTCCCTGACCCAACCTCAACAGAACCATGGCACTATACACCAGCTAAGATGCCCCACTGTCTGGATGTGGATTCTACAACTGCAGAATCTCATGGTTAAGAGCAGAATGCAAACTCCAACTTCTTTGGATTTGTCCAGCCTACTTGTGATTAAAGAACGTTTATCATTTAAGTTATAATTATGTATTTATTGTAACTGACTATAAAGCTGTTTCTCCCTTGATTTTACCTAGAGATTTAAGTTTTTAGTTCTTAACTCATGAGGGAAAAAAATGGCCTCTCTTCCCAAAAGTCACTTTTCTGCAACAATTAGCCTCTTCTTCAGACAGACCTTCCTGAGACTTCCCAGTGATCCAGTAAGCAGCACACACAGCTTGGTTTGGATGGTGAGGTACAGCCTGAAAACAATCTGAGGGTCCTTGTCTGAGTTTTTGGTGTTATTTAAAGAAATTAATCATGAAGTGCTTTTTCTTTATAAATACAACAGCAAATTTAGATGTTTATAATTGTTCAGGTCAGGCTTAACTGGGCATCTCTTTCTGCAACTGAAATTTTGTGGTGCAAGTTACGAAGATGCAAGTTCAGTTATTTTGCCATCTAAATATCTGATTACATGTTCAGATCAGCTATTTGGACACGTAAATTACCTTACACTGCAACTGCAAATAAAAACAAGCACAAAAATGGTAGGAAGGGTCTGAAAATCTGTTGCTATACACTTGGGGCTCTAGCCAGTGTCCAGTCTAAGGTAAACATTAGACACGTATAGCTTTCTTCTGAGCCAGGAAGTGACCTTCCTAACAAACCAAAAAAAAAAAAAAAAAAAAATTAACCTGTAACAAAATTTCTGTCCCCATCTGTCACGGAGAACCCAGAAAAGCCTCTTGGATCCCCTCTGTTCACAGCCCACCAGGGATTCTGCTACGGTGGAGCTTTCTCCCATTCACCAGGGTCTCCACGCTACCTGTAGCCAGCTTCCCAAATCCAGGCCCAGAGAGTCCGATCCTTGCTCTGTCTGGTCTCCCTTGGGGGGGGTTCCTCCCCCTATGAGGGTCCCAGCCGTCCCAATCAGCAGTGACACTCAGCCAGTGTAGCAGTCAGAGGGTTTATTAGCAATCCACTTAGCACAGCAGCTAGGACAGTTGGCTCTCAGATCACCTAGGAGGGCAGATAGTAAACCCCCAGGACAAGCCCCGGAGGTCCTGCCCCTCTGACCTCCATCTTCCTTCCTCCCCTCTCTCCCCTTTGTTCTCCTCTCTATCCAGCTGCCCTGCCCCTGGTCTAAACCAGCCACAACCTGTCACCCCCAGGGGGTCCAGGTAAGGTCGCACTAAAGCCTCTTCCCCCCTAGTGGTACCTATAGTTATCACACCCCTGTGTCCCATCACCAGAATACCATCACCAAAGAACAGGAACAGAAAAGAAGAACCACAGTAACCCAAGAGGTTTTCTTACTTCATCACACCATCAAGGAATGTGCCTAACTAGGTTTGTAATTTAGTTTTATAAGTCATTATTAAACTGAGCAATAATAAATGAATACAGTCCCCAGTAGTAATAAATGCTATATTATATTACAAAGACTGAATAGCCTGCTTTAGGAGTTATATTTCAATGACAGTATCACATTCTGGCAGATAGGATGCTCACAACACATATTAACTTCTCTTGCATTTCTGCCTTGCCCTGATGTGCCTATGACGTTCTAATAACTTGAGCTCCCAAATCAACTCCCTTAAGACTGCATTGCACTGTTCTGTCCTTAACTCAATGGATGCAGTCCCCAGTTGATTTGCCCTGTTAAGAGGTTCCATGGAGTATAAACAGGTGCTGTATTGGGTCCTGTGCCACCCCTCCCCCCAGCTATAGGCATAGGAGAGGTCTCTAGAGAGGGGAGACCATGGCTAGAGACTTCCCAGAGTCACCACAACCCCTTGCATAACAGCCCACTCTGCCGCTGGCTTCCCTGAGTCACCCCCAATGCCCTCCCTAACCCCCATTCTGCTGCTAGCTCCCTGTGCTCCCATGAGTGACCCCAACCCTTTCCCTATCCCACCACCCTGCCACCATATTCCCCAGCTGCCCTGAGGAACCCCAACCCCCTCCCTAACTCCCACCCCACTGCCAGCTACCCCTGCTGCCCCGGGCTGAACCCCCACACCCTTCCTCTGGTGGTTGCCCGTCCCCAAGTCCGACCCCCCCCCGGGCCCTCTTACCCAGCCACTGGTGCCAGAAGTGGCCACGCCACAGGCTGCTGCTTGCTCCCACCCTGAGCATGATCAGAGCATGCTCAGGGTGGCACGAGAGTTTTAAAAACTCTCAGCTTGGGGCAGGGTAACTCCCTGCCAACTGGAAGACTGTGTCTTTCAGCTGGGTTGGGGACACAGCTGCTGGCTGTGCGCTGCTGGCAGTATTCTCTGCGTGGGTGATTGACAGGAGCTGTGCCCCCACTCACCCATACAGCTTACAGGGAAGATTGCTCAGGGGGATGGGTGACAGACAGAAGGCTCTTCCAGCAACATGTAAACAACCAAAGCTGTGAGCAAGTACATACGTGGAGGAGACAACAATGACTATGCTAATTGAAGACCCTAGCTCAAACAGGACAAAGAGATCACCTCTGCAAAGAAAGGGAGGGGTTGAGGGGGTTTGGAAACAAAGAGAGACACTTGGAAGAGCTTGGGGATTTTTGCCTGGGAATCTCCATCTTGAAACAACTTCAAGCAAGATCAGGGCCCTGCCTCATCTCAGGCAGAGACTGACTGTACAACCATCTTTCAGCTCATAGAATCATAGGGCTGGAAGGGACCTCATGAGGTCATCTAGTCCAACCCCCTGCCAAAAAAAAGCAGGACCACTGCCACTAAATTACTCCAGCTAGAGTTTTATCCAGCTGGGCCTTAAACATCTCCAAAGACAGAGATTCCACCACCTCCCTAAGTAGCCCGTTCCAATGCTTTACCACCCTCCTGAACATCTTGAGCATAAACTTGGACAATGAGGTTGGTTTAGGTAGAGATATTAGGTTAGTATGTGTCTTTTACCTTTTATTTCCCTGTGGTCACTCCTGACTCTTTTATATTATGATTTTGCCTTGGTTGATCATTTTAACACTTAGAATTATAATCTGATCAATAAACTAGTAGCTGTTTTAGCTAAAGCTGTGTGCTCTTTAGAGGCTGTGAGTGAAGAAGGCTGGACACGATACATTTCTTTGTTAAATGGACGGACATGAATGTATGGTGCTTCGGGGTGGATCCCAATCCCTGTAAGACAATGGCTCCTAGTGAGGTAACTGGCATTGGGGGTGCTCACTTGGGGACTGTTCCTGGAGTAGCCAGAGGGCATACACTCACTGCTTGGACTGATTGTGCGCAAGAGGCAGGAGTGGATCAACTGAGGAGTGAGTGGTCGCTTGGCAAAGCAGGGAGAATTGGGGTTCTGGAGTGGGAATCGTAGGTTACAGTGGCACATTGGATCGGATCTGGGGAGCAGCCTGTCACAGCCCCACAGGCGCCAGTTCCCACGCACAGCTTGGGGCACTGCATGGCACATTCAGGGCCCATGCCCCATGTGACCAGTGGCAGGAAAGCGCCTAGTTTCTGTCACGTTCATGCTGAATTGTTCCCAGTGCTGGAGAGGCAGAAAGAAGCTGGAGGGGCCCATTAAGCCATCTTCTCAGCCTTTCTGGACAGTAAGGGCTCGAGTGTCCACCCTGGATTCAAATTCCTTCAACAGCTGCACCCAGAACAGCTTCAAAGATGCTTGGTTGGATTCCCCATTCCTGGCAACATGTCTCTCATGCTAGAATGTGTTTCTGACAGCTTGTCCTTTGTTCAAACTGGGATTGATTTGGGGCAGGCAGGAGTTGGATGGTATGAGCCCAATGGTCTCTCTGGACATGGAGCAGATGAATCTGTTTATGGATTGTGGATCTCTTAGTGGACTGGGTTGGGGTGAGGGGACCCAGGGCATCTGAGGCAGCTCTGGGAATTTCTTCCAAACAACTCTGGCTTTAGCCTGACAGAGATTGACGAGATGGTGTAGCTGGTGCAGGAGGCACTGGGCAGTGCTGTGCCTGCTACCAGTTGGAGGGATAGCCAGACAGAGGAGGAGTGTGGAGATGCATGGATTGTGTCTCCCTGTGTTGGTCCCACAGCCAGTGGATCTGAGGGTAGCTCTAATTCAAGCCCTGAAGGTGTTAGAGTTCCAGGTCTGTAACCAGAGACCTGCCCTGCTTGGGGGGACCCAGTGTGACCCGAGCCGCCTGGGTAACTTTCTGAACGAGCCAAAATCAGGGCAAGCTGCAAAACCAGGGGCCAAGCCCCTAAAACACTGATGGGTGGTACACAAACCAGTCTCCCAGTCAGCTTCTGATTCCCCACTGTGGTCATCACCAAGCATAACAAAATAGAAATAGCCCCTTTTATTGCACATCAGATCCTATGGTCCCCACGTAGCCACTGGGTCTCTTAAAGAAATAGGTTCTCCTGACTACAAAAGGTAAGCCACATTCTCCAGAACAATATAGGCTTGGATCTTGCCCAAAATGCCACACTGACAGCCAATCCTTTAGTAACAACAACTAAAGGTTTAATATAAAAAGAAAAGAAAGAAAATATGAGAGATGTTAAATGATCAAAGTGACTCACATACATACAAATGATTTAGAGTCCATAGAAAGCAAGTCCTTGAAGGATCTGTGGTTTCCAGGTTATTCCAATTCTTCTGGTATGCACCCACCACTTGTGTGGGTCTTAGTCCCTTGTTCAGTGCAACAGAATAGTTCCAGAGGAGTTTGTTGGCTGCAGATTGGAGACTGAAGACAAAATGGAGATGGGGCCATTGCCTTTTATCACCTCTGCTTTTCTCATGTTCTCAGAGTCCTTACCAAATCAAAGTGGAGTTGAGTCACATGGTCAGTCTGGGTGACTCATCAAACAGGTTTCTTCCTAGGCCCGTCTCCCATGGCTGGGTGTTCTCTTGATGGGCCATTAAAAGGACAATGGTTCTGTAGACACCCAGTCTAGGACTGCCTGAGAATCAAATAACTTGGAACACACATAAAACAAATAGATTCTTAATTTCTAGTACAGATATGATACCTACATATAAACCATATGATCATTCCTGGCGGATTACAAACCTTCTATTGGTAGCAAACATGGCACATCACATATGAATTATTGCAAATATGAAATATCAATGTAAAAATAATCATAAACAGTCCTCTAGACCCAGACAGCATCACTCCCAGCACCTGCCCCAGACTATGTGGTCAGGATTGAATTATGGGCTTATAATCATTCTATCAGATTGCAGTAGATTTGAGATGGGAAGTGAAGTTAACAATCAGTTGCCGAATGACTGGAGGGCCATGGGGGTTGTGGCTGCCTGAATGAGGGGCTGTGAGTTGGGGTCAGCAGTGTTGCCTAGTGGCCAGAGACCAGGCCTGCATCTCTGGACATTTGAGTCCTGTGTCTGGCTCTGCTACTGGGAGAATCACAGTCCTGCTCTGCACCTCAGTTTCCTCATCTGGGTTAAAAATCAGGACCATCTTGATAGAGTGCTTTGAGATGGTATGAGAGAAAGAATTAGGGCCCAGAACCTCAAAGGTCTCTAGGCTCTTGATGATGGCAAATAGATTCAGGCACTTAAAAAATTATGAAGATCTGAACCTAGGCATTCTTATCTAACTCTAATTTCTTTATGGATTGACCCAGCTTCCCTTCATCCCACCATCTGCTCAATTATGCCCCACACAACCCTCATCCTCATTGGCAGACACCACAACACATCTACACATGAGGGAGAGAAAGGGCAGGGCAAATTGTTCAAACAACATGATTTTTATTAAAAATAAAGGCTTTTTTATCCCAATAGAGAGACATTTTATTTTCAAACAACAGTCTGTTTTCGATATTTTCCAAACATTTGGAAGTACACATCCTTCATTTAGTCCCAGTATAGCTCAGTGATGCTTTCCAGGTTCCCACGATTTGGGTTTTCCCAACCTCCAGTCAGTATTAACATAATAAATAATAAATAATTAAATACTTGTGGAGTGGAGAGAGGAAAAAAGAACATCTTGATGGCAAATTAAAAATTGAGTCCAGCTCAAAATGCAAGAAACAAAATAAAATCTCATTATTTTTCCTACAATCCTTTTGATGTACAATCAGCAGGGGCTGTGTGGCAACCTTGGGGAGGAAGGGGTTAACTCACTGGTCAGTGAGTCCCAGAACAGCCAAGAGAAACAAAGTACAGGTTTTTGAATTGGAGCAGCAGCCTTGCCTGTTTCTGTTTAGTGACAGCAGAGCTCCTGGAAGGATCAGGAGGAAGCTAGAGGGACAGGCCTGAAGGATCCAGCAACAGCCTTGCTAAAGATAGGCTCAAGTTTGTAACTGCCTAGGTGTGAGTAGAACAGGGAATATTTAGCTAGATGTGATCAGGGTATTTCTTTGTTTTTGGTTTGTTTTTGGATTTCTCTGTGGCGAGCACATATACCCGCTCCCACTATCCTCTAACTACCTAACTTAAATCCCAGAGAAGTGACTCTGTATGTGTCTTATTTGTTCTTTTTAATTAAAGATTTTCCCCTTTTTAAAATAAGCTCTGGTTCTGTGTCCTAAAAGTCAAGAGGTTTTGTGTGTACGTGCCACAGACTCCACAGTCAGCTACAAAAGGGGATTCTGTCCCATTTTCGGTTGATATCCCAGCTGGGGTTCAATCATGCTCCTGAGGCGGGAATAAAACTGATTGAGGGTACCTCACAGGGAAGAGTTCCCAAGTGTGTGTTCCTGAGTTTTCAAGAGGTTTTGCATTTGGGTGGTGGAAGCAATACCACTCCAAGGCCTGGAAACTGGTAGCCTTGGAGAGTTTTAAGAGAAGACTTTAGGTCCAGTGGGTTTTAAGTCCTGTTGCAGGCCCCCACTTTCTGCACTCAGAATGCCAAAGTGGGGAGACAGTCATAACAGGCTGTTTAAAGTAAAAAAAAACAACAAGCAGTTGTGTGGCACTTTAAGACTAACAGATTTATTTTTTGCATGAGCTTTCATGGGAGAAGATCCCACTTCCTCAGATGCTTCAAAGATGGGTGAACTTACAGAAAGGAATGAAACTAAATGCAAGGGGGTGTAAAACATAGGATCAGGTCATAAAGTAACAGCAAATCAGAGCAGTTTACAGGCTTAAAGAATGGGAAGCCTGAAGTGAAATTACCCTTTGTAATGTGAAAAGAACCCATAATCTCGATTGAGTCCTGCTTTCACAGAATTTAGCTTGCATATTAATTCGAGTTCAGCTGTTTCTCTTTGGAGTCTTGATGTCCCAGGTACATCTCTAACAATTCTTTAAGCCTGTAAACTGCTCTGATTTGCTGTTACTTTATGACCTAATCCTATGTTTTACACCCCCTTGCATTTAGTTTCATTCCTTTCTGTAAGTTCACCCGTCTTCGAAGCATCTGAGGAAGTGGGATCTTCTCCCACGAAAGCTCATGCAAAAAATAAATCTGTTAGTCTTAAAGTGCCACACAACTGCTTGTTGTTTTTTTACTGGACTAGACTAACACAGCTAGCCCTTTGGAAACTGTTTAAAGTGACTAGCCATGCTTCGTAGTGAAGGATTGGTCAGCTAAGCTACACGGCCCTTTTCATGCTCTCTGGTTACATGGAAGAAAGTTTCTAAGCTAGCCAATAATACTCTGCAACTAGGATTTTTGATAGTGGAAAAAATTTGAAGGTAATTGATGTAAAAAGTATCAGACTTTGTAGAAGGCCTATAAGCGATGTCTACACTGGCAATTTAGTTCCGATTAAGGAGACCTAATCCAAATTAAATTAGCCCCAGTGTACATCAGGCTTCAGTTGGTTCGAATCAAGGAATTCCTTAATTTGAACTAATAAGTACTGCCATTTAGTTCAAACTGGCAGCTAGTTCAAATTTCTTAGTTCGAACTAAACCAGTGTAGCCACATTAGTTCAAACTAATTGTCTATTTTGAACTAAATCACATTTTGACCTTCCTCCCAGGGCACATTGCACCAAGAAGTGCCTTCCCTGGGCAACGCCCCTCCCTACTTTACCAACCACACCCAGACAGGAGAGACAGTCCTGCAACATGGCTGAGGGCACAAGCAGCTGGCGGTGATGCTGGGCTCCAAGCTGGAGCCATGAGGAGGTTCTTGCCCTCTTGGCCATTTGTGGAGATGAGGCAATCCTCTCCTGGTTGTGGAGCAGCTACCACAACCAGGAGATATATGCTGATATCTCTCAGGCCCTGCCTGCCAAGGGCCACACCCGGAGCACCAACAGGTGCATGTGAAGATAAAGCGCCTCCAGCAGCAGTATCACAAGGTCTGGGAGGAGAGGCAGCACCAGGGGGCAACTCGCACCACCAGCTGCCCCTAATACTGGGAGGTGGATGCGTTCCTGGGGGGCGGGGAGAGCACTGGGCTCCTGGCCCAGAGCGTTGACTCAGATGAGCTCCCCTCCCTGGATGACATCCAAGAGGAGGGCTCAGTGGAGGAAGATGTGGTCCTGGAGTAAGCTGACACCAACCAGCAAGAGGGCACCCCACCAGCCCCTGACACTGGAGTCAGCCTCGAGCTCTTTGCTGCCTCTGCAGAGGGCCCAGCTGCCCTGGAGGAGTAGGAGGAGGAAGCCCACCCTGCCAAGGAGGACCTGGGAGAGAGGACGTTGCAGCCGACATCCACAGTGCCTGTAGGTGACTGCTCCCTCCCTCTCTCCCTGCAGGTAGGGTTGGGCATGCTTGTGGCTCAGGCACTATGGAGGGGACATGGCTTGGGGACAGGCAGGGTCCCTGGAAGGGGAAGGGGGTGCAGAGGCCCTCCCATTGGGCATAGGGGCCAGGGACCATGTAATGGTGGGGGGACCCTGACCTGCGTGGTGCGGGGGCCTGTCAACAGAGGGGGTGGTGGAATCAGAGGTGGGAGTGTTGGGGCCAGACAGTATGCAGTCAATACCACTGGCACATGGCCTCAGGACACACCCCAGGGCAGGGCTGACTGCTGCTTGCCACTGTAGACACTGCATCTGACTTGGGCAGCAAAGCTCAGCCATGTGTACATTGGGGGCCGTGTCCCACAGGACAGAGATCCGGAATCAGGGGGACAGTCAGGGCACAGTAGCTGCGATCAGGCTGCACATAGCAGTAATGAGGTAGCTAATGGGAGGAACCCTGTTCTCCGCTTCCTTCCAGCAGCTCAGGTGGCCATGCCATGGGCCACTCCCGGGAGCCCACCAGCCATGACCAGGCAGAGGAGAAGGACCCACCGCTCCCGAAATGAGCACCTAGGGGAACTTTCCACCTCAGTGAGGTGGAGGAGGAATGCCTCAAAGCCTGGCACAAGAAGGTGGATGCTGACCAGAGGGCCAGATGGGGGATGCTCCAGCACCTCCTGAAGCTTGTGGAGCACCAAACTGTCACCCTTGAGTGCCAGAGCCTCACCCTTCAGTGCCAGGCAGACAGCCTTGAGTGACTGGAGGCACACTTGTACCCCCAGTGGGATGAAGGTGATGCTCCCATGGACCCTGGCATCCCTTGCTGCCAGCACCCCAGGACCATGGGTGGCTGCGGGAAGGGCTCGCACAAGCCCCCCACTGCACTAGCAGTGCCCCCAACCCTGACTTTCCCACCCCCTGAGCCTTCTCCTTCTTCCCCAAGCCTGCAACCCCATGCAGCTCCCACCACCTACCCCCCTCATTGCCCCCAAACCCTCTAAAACCCTTGGAACTGGTATCTTTGTTCTCATTTTTATTGGTTTGGGTATGGGGCATGGGTGGGTGGAGGGCAGGCATGGACAGGGTGTGGAGATGAGGGTGCCTGGTAGCAGGCCTAGACCTCAGCACTCCTCACTGAGGAAGTGGTTCTTGAACACATCTCATGTGATGACTGCTTGCCACTGGGCTCACTCTGTCTGGGGCATGACATTGGGCTGCTCGAACTGCCCGGTGAGACATTCGGCTTTGGCTTCTCAGACATGGGGGCCCTTTCCCCCTGCAGTTCACTGAGGTTGTTAAGCACACAGCAGGCAGTGACGACCTTGGGGATGATTCACTGGGCAAGGTACAGGCACATCAGGAGGGCCCTTCGTTGTGCCTTGAGCCATCCAAAGGTATGCTCCACAACTTGGCAGCACCTGTTGAGCCTTCGGTTGAAGAGCACCCTACTGGTGTCCAGGTTTGCAGTGTAGGGCTTCATGAGCTAGGGGAACAAGGGGTAGGCAGCATCTCCCATGATGAGGACAGGTACCTGCATGTCCCCGAGGGTGATGTTGTGGGGAGGGGGGGAGGAGATGCCCGCCTGCATGCACCTGTACACAGCAGAGTTCCTGAGCACCTGGACATTGTGCACACTCCCCAACCAGCTCACATAAATGTTTGTGAAGGGCCCTCGGTGCTCCATGATGGACTGCAGGACCATGGAGTGGTAGCTCTGTGGTTCTTGTGGTCCATGGCCTAGTATTCTGCAGCTCAGATGGGGATGTGGGTACCATCCTTGATGCCCCCATAGTTGGGGAAGCCAAGTGCGGTGCGGCTGTTGATGCTGTCCTGCAGGTTGCCCTGCTGAGCTGCTGGAGGGCGGTCACCATGGTGGCCCTGCTGATGCCAAAGTGGTGGGCAGTGGAGCTGTAGGACTCTGGGTTTGCCATCTTCCAGACCACAATGGCCACTCTTGTCCACAGGGAGGGCTGTTCTTAATCGCTCTGCATGACTGAGGTTAGTTCACGGACCAACTTAAGGAAGGTCTGCTTGCTCATGTAAAAATTCTGGAGCCAATGGTTGTTATCCCAGGTGGTGAGGACAACGTGTTCCCACCGGTTGCTGCTGGTTTCCGATGCCCAGAAATGATGGGGTACAGAGGGCACCAACAGCTTGCAGGGCCAGCAAGGTGGTTGTGCTGCTCTCTGTCTCCCTGCTGTTGTGGTCCGTAGAGAGCATGTTCCAGGCTAAGAGAGCACTGGGCAGTGTATAGCAGGTACTGGGCACCCCACTGGCACTGGAACTGAGTGCAGTCCATAACCTCCTTGTTCTGCCTGTTGCCAGTCACAATGTGCACAGGGCTGAGCTCACTTCTCTTTTTATGGAATTGGCTAGGAGTTTGGACCCTTCTCCCGTGCCATGTTGGCACACTTCCCAGGATGCACCCCTCCTGAGCCAACCTAGCAAGTGCCTGCATGGACATGCTGGTTCGACTTAGGCTTCTGGCAGGGACATATTAATTTGGGCTAAATTAGTTTGAATGAAGCCAATTGAGTTCGAACTAGATCCAAAGGTGTAGTCATGTTAGTCTAGTTCAGCAAAAACAACAAGGAGTCCTGTGGCACTTTTAAAGACTAACAGATTTATTTATCGCATGAGCTTTCATGGGAGAAAATCCCACTTCGTCAGACACTTTAAAGAAGTAGTTAATTCTAACTAACTAGTTCGAACTAGCTGTTTTAGATGCAGACACGGCCATAGAGTTCAAGAGAGAGAGAGATCTCTTCTTGCTCCATAACCCCCTAAACTGATGTAAAATCCTGTTCACCTATGGAAATTTTAAAAACTCAGAAAGAAAGATTCTCACTGAATACTGCTCTGGGGTTATAAGACATATGGATGGAACAGGTACAGCCCAAAAGTAGAGACCTGGGAACCAGTGGCATTACTGTCATTGGGCACATGTGGCTCGTTCCCCAAGTCGTAGCACCAGTGCCCTGGGCCTGGAAGAGATCCAGGGCCCAGCCACCACCAGCCCAATATGGCCCCTACCAGGGTCTGGCTGCTGCCAGCCTAATGCAGCTCCCACCAGGGCCCAGGATCCGGCTGCAGCTGGCCCGATGTGGTCTCCCTTTGGTGCCTGGTGATCTGGGGCCTGGCCACCAGCCTGATGTGGTCCCCACTGTGGTGGGCCAGTGCCCTACAGAGCCCTCATTACATGACGGCCCACCCTGCCCCCTGGATGGACCAGCCTGTGGCAGGGCAGGACAGACTCTGCTGCTTTCAGAGAAGCACAGGGAGAGAGGAAGGGGAGATGGCTTCTGGCCCTTGGTCCTGGGCCCCCTTCAGCTCTGGATGGGGTCTGAAGGAAGATGGGGGGCGTGGGGCCCATTCACCTCTCCCTAGGGATGGCTTTGCCCCCACCAGAGACCCAGGGGATGGCTCGCCCCCCATCATGTATTGTGGTAAAGACCTGGGGCTTGGACTCCAAACTTATTTTGGGGGCAGCAATGCCCCTGCTTGGAACAGAAGCAAGGCAGGTGCAGAGTGAAAAATCAAGGCAGACACAGCCTGGAAACCCAAAAAGGTGGCCTTGAGACAGCTAAGAGGACAAGCTATTTGGACATAGAATTTTGGCTGGAAAGACAGGCTGGGGACTGTGAACAGAGCAGGTCTCTGCTGCTCTTTGACTAACTTTGGAGAGTTCAGCTAAATAAACCAGACTGTATCAAAAGAAATAGCCAAATTGTATAATACATTTTGGCTCCCAACCAAAATGCCTGCATTGCCTCGAATGTTGACTGACCACTTGGGGTGACAGTACAATATAAGAAAATTTCTAGCTGCTAGACAAGTTCTGGGCTGAGCTCTTCATAGCATTTCTCTAACAGCAGAAAAATGTATTCTGTTTTAAAGCCCTGAGGAATTCAAGGCAGGCACAGAACTGGTACAGTCAAATTGGTCCTTTAAAGGGGAGTGTCTCCTTTAACTCAATCTCTACAGAGTTTCACTGATCAAGGGGATGACTTTGGAGATTCTTGTGTATATGCTGGTGGGGGGAGAGGCATCCAGCTGGATCTCCATTGGAGATGATGCCCTGGACCACTCCACTGCATGCCAGAGGTCCACCAGAACCCCCTTGCCAATAAGGAGACTAACATCAATGACTGACATTACTCAGCCTAGTCTGCCCCCAAAGATATTTGATTGTGTGGGGGACAATTGATCTCTGCTACCGAAGACCTAGTCCTTGCCATCAAACAGAACTGTCCTGGAAATGGGTCAGCATAGAATGAAATCTAGAGTTGGGCAGAAGGATATGTCCACGAAAAAAGGCAGTATCCATAAATTGTAACTTCCTCAGAAAAAAATGATTTCTCCAACAATCAATTTTTTTCACTGGGAAAAACAAAATGAAATATTTCCATTGTTGTCAGTTCCACCCAAATTAGAATACTTAGGGTTTTTTTTTTTTAAATGCTTGTGATGTTCCCCTCCTGAAATCTGGTTTGCTGTGCTGCTATGCCTCCCTGCTTGCCCACTCTTGGACCCCAACTGGCATTGCTTTACCAGGTGGACCTCCACTCCTGGGTCAGGCCACACCAGCCTCCTGTGTGTAATTTGTCCCAGCGGTGGAAGTGTACTCACTAGCCACTCAGGGGATGATCCCTCAGCAAGCATCCCTAGCCCCTAATGCTACACCAGGAGCTGCCATCCTGCATGGACTGGGACCCTTCTGAGATCACTACAGGCTCATATGCTCCGCTCCATCAGTTTAACAAAGAAACTGATACGCATCACTTTTCCTGCAAGTTAGGCATCCACACCTTCTCCAAAAGCCACTTTGCTATAGATAAAAAAACCATTAATTTTAGTCATTAAGATGTGATTTTAAGTATATATCAAGGTTGCCATGAGGACAAAGGAGAAAAATTGTTCTCCTTAACTGCCGATTATAGGACAAGAAGCAACAGGCTTAAATTACAGTACGGGAGGTTTAGGATGGATGTTAGGAAAAAATTCTTAACTGTCAGGGTGATTACCCACTGCAATAAGTTGCTTAGGCAAGCTGTGGAACCTCCATCATTGGAAGTTTTTAAGATCAAGGTAGACAAGCACCTGTCAGGGATGGTTTAAGAGGGTACTTGGTCCTGCCATGAGTGCAGGGGACTGGACTTGATGACCTGTCAAGGTCCCTTTCAGTTTTTATGGCTATGTCTACACTGAAAAACTTGAGTCAACTTAATAAGGTTGACTTTAAGTTGAGTTAAAGTCGACCTTATTAAGTCAACTTAACAAAGTGGACTAAGTTGACTTAAAGTTAAGACGACTTAGTCCACTTTGTAAAGTCACAGGATCATAGAATCATAGGATTGGAAGGGACCTCATGAGGTCATCTAGTCCAACCCCCTGCAAAAAAGCAGGACAATACCCACTAAATCATCCCAGCCAGGGTTTTGTCTAACCAAGCCTTAAGTATCTCCAAAGATGGAGATTCCACCACCTCCCTAGGTAACCCATTCCAATGCTTTACCATCCTCCTAGTAAGAAAGTTTTATCTAATATCCAACCTCGACCTCCCCAGATGTATCTTGAAACCATTGCTCCTTGTTCTGTCCTCTGTTACTACTGAGAACAGCCGAGCTTTTTCCTCCTTGGACCACGCCTTCAAGTTGTTGAAGGTTGCTATGAAATCCCCCCTCAGTCTTGTCTTCTTCAGGCTAAATAAGCCTAGTTCCTTCAGTCTCTCTTTATAAGTCTTGTGCTCTAGCACCTTGATCATTTTTGTTGCCTTCCACTAGGCTCTTTCAAATTTGTCCATGTCCTTTCTGTAGCAGGGTGCCCAAAACTGGACGCAGTATTCCAGATGTGGCCTCCTGATCCTTTTTGCTCCAGAATTTCTGCATGAGGCAATCCACTGGACTTCCCATTCTCTGTAGCACAGGGATCTCCTTTTCAGTGGCCTTTATCTTTTTCACTTTAATCAGGCACCCTGGTACAGTGATCTTTTGCTGCTATCCAACAGATGAATTTCAACAGTGGTTCATACTTCATCAGAAGACATGAACCCATTTGTTTCCCAACAGGGTAGAAACTCTAAGAGAATTGCATACCCACGCTTAGTGTGAAAGCAGACAAATGCTTTGATTTGTAATGATGGAGAACTTCAGGCAGTTCTTCAATACATGTGCTGCTGCTGCTAATTCAGTATATTGGGCCAAATGTGGAGTGCATGAATATTCCTTATCCCAAGGTTCTCCTTTTTCACCCCGGAAGGCAGTGCAGGGAAAGACGCAAAAGCCACTGGATATAAACTGGCTATCAGGAAGTTTAGACTTGATGCAAGTTTCTATCCATCAGAGGAGTGAAATTCTGGAAAAATCTAGCTGGTTGCAAAACTGCACTTTATAAATTCATGGAAGGAATGGTATGATGGGATAACAATCTGCAAATTGTCTGATCTTTGGTTCCTGGTGGTAGATATGATGATGGGACGCTTGATGGGTGGCTTCTGAGTTATTACAGAGAATTCTTTCTTGGGTGTTTAACTGATGAGTCTTGCCCACATGCCCAAGGTTTAATTGACCTCCATATTGAGGTCAGGAAGGAATTTTTCCCCAAGTCAGATTATAAAGGCCCTGGGTTTTTTTGCTTTCTTCTGTAGCATGGGGCATGACTCAATTAGTGGTGGATTCTCTGTACTTTAAAGTCTTTAAATCATGAGTTGAGGGCTTTAATATCTCAGTCATAGGTTAGGGGTTTAATACAGAAGTGGGTGAGTGAGGTTCTGTAACCTGTGTTGTGCAGGAGGTCAGACTAGATAATCATAGTGGTCCCTTTCTACCTTAGAGTCTAAGGGTGTGTTCACACAGCAGTCTTATTTCGAAACAACAGAGGTTGTTTCGAAATAAGAAACGCCATGTTCACATGATGTACTGTTGTTTCAAAACAATGGGTTCCGTTGTTACAAAACAACAGTGTTGTTTTGAAACAACTTAAACCCCATTTGGTGATGAAACAACGTTGTTTTGAAACGATTGTTTCGAAACAATACCATCAGAACATGTTATTTCAAAACGACGGTGACTTGTTTTGAAATAACTGTTGTCCAAACTTGCTATTTCACTTTGAGCTTTTCCTTAATTAGAATTAACATTTTCTTAATACGAATTAACTTATTTTGAAATAATGCCTTATTTCAATACAAGTTGTTTTACAAGCCTATGAGTCTATAACAGATGTGGTCAAACTGCAGCTCATGAGCTGCATGTGGCTCTTGAAAGAAAAAATGCAGCTTGCGGAAGAGCATGGTGAGGAGAAGCATGGCATAGTTGGGAACAGCGTGGGGAAGTGGCAGCATTGTTGGGGATGGTGAGGAGAAGCATGGCACAGTCAGAGATGGTGGAGAAGTGGCGGTATGGCCAGGGACAGTGGGGAGAAGCATGGCATGCTCAGAGATGGTGGGGAGAAGTGCAGCATGGTCGGGGATGGCAGGGAAGCAGTGGCATTGTTACTGTAGGCCTCGTTTTCATGGTAAATGTAAGCATGGGTTCAGTTTGCCCCACCAGGAGGGCGCCCCCGGTGGGCAATGTGGGGAGTTCTTTGCTCAAGTCATCTAGACAAATCCACCTTGCCTCAGAGGGGAGGGGCAAGTAGTTCGTTCTACCCCCAGGAGGGGGTGCACCCAGTAACCCAGGGGCTGGGCACAGCATTTCTCTCTGGGCCCCCAGAACCCTTACTAGGGTGGCCAGTCAATGAATCTGGTGGCAGTCAGGGGTTCAATGAGATTGGAGACAAATTGGGGTCACCATCTTGATGAAGGGGGAGAGGAGGAGGGGGGACACAGGCCCACCCTGCTCCACTGTGTCCCAGCCCAGGGCCCTAACAGCGGCCGGACCTGCAGGCGGTGGGGTCAGCGGGGTCCCAACCGTAACACGCTGACCCTGGTATGGAGTAAACTTCCCCTGGGCTACTGCCCTCCCCCTCTCCCATCAGTACCTGGTCGACACCCTCCTCGGTGTCCTCAGGGTACTCGCTGAGGGGCACAGAGTAGAGAACTTTCCAGGCATCTGGGGGCCGCAGGTCCAGGAGTTCTGTGGCAATGACCATCTCTTCTGGGGGTGGTTCCTGCGGCCCCCCCCTTGGTGGGAGCAAGGGGCAGCTCCTCCACGTCCTCCCCTGCAGGGGGGTCCACATCGGGTGGCGCCAGGGGCAGTTCCTCCAGATCCTCTCCGACAGGTGGGGAGGCCCGTCCCTGGCATTCCAGATCTTCATGGTTGGTTGGGGGGTGCCGCAGTTTGAGTGGCCACAGCTTGTCCCCCTCCCGTGGCAGGGGGTCTTCCCACTGCGTACCCACCATGGGAGGCCCGAGCCAGCCATCTCGGTACAAGGCTGGAGGCTGGCGGGTCGACCCAGGTCTCCTCGGCCGGAGGAAGGGCTGGGGCTGAGGAGCCTGGCCAGAGCCATCTTTCTCCTCCAGCAGCCAGGCCTGAACTGAGCTCCTCTGCCTTCCTTTTATACTTCCTGCCCCGCCTCTTCCCCTCCTGCTTGATTGGCAGGTTTGTGGAGGCAGCCATCTTGGCCCCTGAGGGGGCAGCCATCTTGTGGCCTCCTTACAGTAACCTTAAGTAATTATGAGAATCTGACATTAGCAGGCTCAATATTTGCCCTCTTTTTATGATAAAATTAAAGTGTGCAATGAATTTTAAACTTAGTGATTTTAGAATAGGTAAAAGTATATGGCTATATGCCTCAGTGCAGCTCACGAAGGTTTAATAATCAACCTATGTGGCTCTTGAGTTCCCTAAGTTTGGCCACCCTGATCTGTAAGATCAGAAGTGGTGAACCTGGATCAGAGAAGCTCACACAAATACACACATCAATAGTAGCACCCTGGCTCTGCTGTTTTCTATCCTCACAGATGCTCAGGGGACCAGCAGCAGCAGGGTGAAGTTGGGCAGGTTGTTTTCTTTGGTGCACTGGATGTCCTTGCAAAGCAAGACTGTCTCCTGGCCTATGCTGTGGTGATACTATATATGGGAGTATCGTCAAAGGGATCTACCCTCTCGCTTCACAGCTACTGCCATATGAGGGTGGGTGGAAATGGAGAGGGGGACTTTCCCTGCTAGGTGGCGCCAGGTCCTATACAGGCTAGCTGGCTCAGGGGGGGCATGCATTAGATTTATTATTACCGAGCCCTCCAAATCTATGGGGACCAGGACTGTTACAGATGGAAGTAGCTGGAGTCCCAGGCCCAAGTCCATGGCCTCAGCTCGCACCCATCCTGCAGGGAGAGGGCGGCTGAGAACTCAAGGGGCTGGCTTCTCCTGGGAAGCAAAGTCTTAGTCACATCATGGCTCCCAGCTCAGCAGCATGAAGTGGGGCAAAAGCTCAGACTGTTGTTAGCTCCTGGTGGCTGCCCCAGCTCCACTCGAGACATGTCTGCTACTCAGCAATACACGACTTCTTGGGTTCCCATCTAGGTGCAGCCCCAGCTGTGCCTGGCACTCAGGGTATGTCTACACAGCACTTTTATTTCGAAATAACACTGATTATTTCAAAATAAAAGATATTTGGTGCACATGACGTTTTCTTATTTCGAAAGGACAGATCCCGTCCTTTCGAAATAAGAACTGCTCTTTCTAAAAAGGTTAAACCCGGATTGTTTCGAAACGGCTGTTATTTCAAAATGGTTATTTCAAAATAAGGCCATTTGGACATGTTGTTTCGAAACAACACCATCGTTTCGAAACAACTGTTTCAAAACAACATGTCCAAACGGCTTTATTTTGAAATAACCATTTTGAAATAACAGCCATTTCAATAGCAGGCTTTCCCTTAATTTGAATTAACATTTTGTTAATTTGAATTAACTTATTTTGAATTAACTCATTTCAAAATCCTTATTTCGAAATAACGATGTGTGTGTAGACATAGCCTCAGAGAGGCAGCCTCTAGCTGGGCCTCATCTTCCCCCCCCCACCCTCAGTCCATGTAGTGAGGATTCCAGGAACTGAGACAGCCACCCAGTGGATGTCACACCCAGGTGTCCCTTCCCCATTTCTGCTCCAACCTGAGTGACTGCAAGAAGAGGGCGACAAAGCTGTAGCAGTGGATTTCACAGCCCTAGCTGCACACCCCACCAGCCCTGTGCATGGAGCAGTTGGGGGTTTGTGTGCAAGCTGCACCAGGGCTCAGCTCTGCCCCAGACATGCAGGGCTTCTGGCTGGGGCAGGTCCCAGATGTGTCATGGTCTGGTGGGCCCCTGGCTGCAGATGATCCTGCAGTTGGAGGTTGTGGGGGATGTTGCTTTGCAAACTGCAGGCAAGCAAGTCTCCCAGCCAGGGGCTTGTGATGGTCACAGCTGGAAATGGAAGATCTCACTGTGCAGAGGGATGGTCAGATGAGGCCGGATTATCCACAGCATAAGCCTTAAACTGGCTCCTCCTCTTAGTGGCTGGGCCACGTCTCCCTGCTTGTCATGGATGCAGTCTTCCGGAGAGAGTACTCCTGCAGTGCCCATGGCCCCCTCCCAGAATGAACTCTGGGGCTGAGGGGTCCCAGATGGTGACTCCCCTTCTCCTGCATCACCCCAAGCTGGCGTGGTGGGTGGTCCAAGCACTGATTCTGACAGTCCCCCATGTGAGGGATGTGCAGGACCCAGACATCCACGGCCACACTGATTGCTCTCTGATCGCTCTGCAGAGTGGCTGGTGAATGATTCACCCCTGTGTGAACTCCCCAGGGGCTGTGGTTTCCCTTTCCTGTCTCCCTTCCACCCCAACCAGGTCTATAAATGGTCTCAGAGGCAGACATATCTCCCCCATCTCTGGACTTTCTGATGATGATGATGCTTCTTCTGCTCCCTGTCATCTTTCCCCTGTCCCCTGGTGCTCTGGCTGGTGAGTACACAGAGGATAGCTTTCCAGCACCATTAAGAGTGGAGTCTGGTGCCATGAAAACTGTCTGCAAACCCTGGTGCCTCCCCAGAGCCAACCTCATTCACCAGGGCCGTTGGAGTGTCTCCAGCACTCATCTGGGGAGTCCCTTGACCACACAATCTGAGGGGGCATTGTTGTGTTCCTAGAGCCCTGCAAATAGTGTAGTGGCTAACACCTCTGCTTAACATGCAGAAGGTCCTGGGTTCAATTCCCAGGGGGTTGGACTCGATGATCTCATGAGGTCCCTTCCAGCCCCATGACTTGACTTGACTAGAACCCAGCTGGGGAAACAAGAGGTGTAGGGGTAGGTGGGGGGCCCTAAAAGGTAGAGGAAGGGGTTGAGGCACAGTAATAAATCCACTCAGGTAGACTGGCAGAGAGGAGCTCAATAATGGATGATATGAACAGTCGGTGCCTAGACAGGAAATGCAGATCCGGGCACATTGTGTGGTTAAAGGAGTTGCGGTGGAAACCAGGATTCCTGGGTGAAGTCTCTGGCTCTGGAGAGACTGGTGTGGTGTCCCCCACCTGTAATCTGGACTGGTGTAAAGCTGTGCTCCCCAACTCTCCACTTGTGCCACGTGGAATGTAGCTGTGGACGTGTTTAATATCTGTACAGCTGTATGATGTTGCAGGACACAAGCTACTATGACAGTAATGTGGAGCCTGCCATGGCACACTTTGCATTCAACCACACAGTTACATTGCAAGGGTAATCAGGACAGTTAAAAAGTGAGATTTTATTGCAAGAAAGTTCAAGCAATACATTTGTTAGTCTTTAAGTGCCATGGCACTCTTTGTTTGTTTTCGATCACATTATAGGAGCATGGGGGTGCAACACCTCACAAGTGGAGTTTGGTAGCTAGAGGGGAGATGCTAAGACAGGGGTGTCAAACTTAAACCCTGAGGGCCAGAGCCCCTCTGCCAAGCACTTTTATCTGAACCAAGGAGCTGCTGCCTGTTCCAATGAGTCAGTTTCTCAGCCTATCTGCTGCTGCTGCCCCAGCAGTGAGGGAGTAGCTGCCAGACCCTCGTCCCTGCATCACATAGCCAGGGCAGAGAGGGAAATTTTAACCCCTCCCTTTTTGGTGCAGTGTCATCCGCACTGCAGCTTGCAGTAACTAGGGTCTCCAAGGGAGAGGGAAAGAACTGGGCTGGCAGTGGGTGTGAGGCCCCATAGAGAGGGAAGCCCAGAGCCAAGCATGAGCTGCAGAGTCTGGGGGCTCCCTGAGCCAGGCACAGGCTGCACAGCAGGGTACCCCAGCTGGGAGCCAGAGCAAGGCACAGACTGCACAGGGTGCCCTGGCAGTGGGCCAGGAATTTGGCTTGGGCCAGTGGATGTGGGGGGCAGACTAGGTGGGCCCTGCAGCAAGTGAGTGCAGTGGACATGGGGGACTTGCGTGGCAGGGAGTGGTGGATTCAGGGTGTGAGCATGGCTGTGGGGTGCTGCTTTTGAAGGGAAGCACGGCCTGGGGATGAGGATTCAAGAGTGTTGGGGATGGGGGATTCAGGGGGCTAAGCATGGCTGGGGGGGGTAGGGGATGCAGGGGAATTCAGTCCAGCCCCATGCCAAGGGCCATGCCCCGAGTGATTGACCTTCTTTGAGCCAGGTAGGGGAGCCAGCCCCACAGGGGCTGGTGAACAAGTCAGGGAGCCCACATGGTACTCTGCTAGGAAGGTGTGGGAGTGTCTGTGTGGACACATGGCCCCTGTCAGTTGTCCTGCCCTTCAGTGTATTCCTCCACATAGAATGAGGTTGACATCTCTGGGCTAGGACCACAGGACTCCTGGGCTCCTTTCCAATTCTACTGCCCTCAATGCCAGGGATGTGAAGTGAGTCACTTTTTCTCTTTGTGCCTGGATTTCCCAGGGCATGAAAGGGGGAGATGGCTCTGTCCTTTGCCTGCATAAACTCTCTGAAACAGGAACTCTCACACTGGGTCTGGGCAGTGTTAGAGAAATTGTTCGTTCTCTGCTCTGGTTAGTTAAGGAGCCGGATAACAGGAGGAAGAGTCACAGGTTTATTGGCACCAAGAGCTTCTAGGTGCAGCCGGCCCCTAGGGACCATTTTTATGGTATTCATACACACACGCAAACAATTTACAGGATTACATCAAAGGTTCCAAATAAGTCTAATAATATGCTTCAGAACTGCATATTACTGGTTAAAGGGGCTCGTACGATACTACCATATAGGGCTTAGGGCAAGGAACAACAGGAAAGACCATTGGACTGGTATTTCAGCTGTTGTTCCTGCTTTTCTAGCTGACCAGCTGAAATTGCTAAATATTATCAAAATGCTTTTGCTTGAGCCAAGGTCACTAGGATGACTGCACTTGGGCTAAGGCAATTAAAATGGCTTGCTCTGGTTTTTTTCAGAAATGCTATCACATAGCATTTTTCCCCTCGCAGCAGTGCCTGGCACAAAGGGGCCCTGATGTCAAGCAGGGATGGGTACACCAGCTTGCTGGATTGGGGTCAGAATTAACTTGTTGTCTTGGGGGCTCTGCCAGGGGAGATCACTGGGGGACATGAAGTCATCCCTCACTGCCGACCCTACATGGCCTTTGTGAAGATGGAGACAGGAGGAGGAAGAGCTACAAGTAGGTGCGGAGGTTTCCTGATCCGGCAGGATGTGGTCGTGACAGCGGCTCATTGTAATGTGGGGTAAGATGTGCCAGATTCACTGCCCCTACTTTCCTTTTCCTTACCCTAGGGCCAGATTAGAGCCATGCCCCTGGAAGGGAGAGGCCCTGGAGCACTAGCTCCGTGCATTCAGCCTGAGACCAAGACAGCTGTTAGACCCTCCCGCTCTGATAAGGTTAATGGCCCATCGCTGTATGCACAGCAGTGGCTTGTTTGCAGCTCCTGCACCCTTTGTATTTCACAGCAACATCACTGTGCTGTTGGGCGCCCACAACATTGCAATAAAGGAACCCAGGAAGCAGGAGATCCAGATACGTCGCCGAATCCCCCACCCAAAATACAATGATGAGACGAATGAAAATGACATCATGCTGCTGCAGGTGCTACCTCCATCCCATCCCCAGTGACCGCACATTATTCTAAGGTCTGCCCCCATCCTGTCCCCTGCTCCCAATGACTTTACACTGCTTCTGGTGCCAGGCCCTTTGCATCACCCCACCTCCAATGGCTCTTCAGTAAGTGCACCCCCTGATACACCAGGCAGACTGTGGTCAGGCACTTCAGGCAATATGTATCCTTGCCAGTGTTCTTAACAGTGTTGTTCTGTGTCTGGCGCTGATATCAGTTTGGCTGCATGTGTGAATGCGTGAGTGAATCTCTGAAGGTGTGCTCCCTCAGGACTACCCCTGGCTGAAATCTCTAGTGGGAACTTAGTTAGCCCAGTGATTTGGAGCCTAGGGGTAACCCTGTGTGCAAGAGGTAAACTGAGGCATCACTCACGATTGAGGAAACCATCATGACCACAGATCCTTGTAGAAATGAAGGTGCCAGGCTAGGGTTTACTGCAACATCACATCATGGTAAACAATCTATATCAACAGATTTGTTGATAGGATTGGTGGTCTCAATACAACAGAACAGCTCAGCTGATGGCAGGAGTCACCATCATCCCTTAGCTGCACACTGTCTGGGTGCTAGGGCTCCTACTTTTATACTCTTATCTACATTCACACTGATTGGTCCATGCACCCCCTCTTTGGTGCCACATCTTAATTTGATTGTATCCCTGGGCATCACCATCCATCAAGTGTCATGGTTTGGCCAAACCTTACCTTTGCACAGGTCACTTATATAAAACATACCTCATCTCTTTTGGAATTTGACTGAAAACCACTTTCCTCCAAGTAGGGTTGGTACCTTCAGTTCATGCCCAATGCACATTCCATTCAGACTCACTGTTTTGGATTACTGTGTTAGGTCCTGGGCCAATACCTAAATGCTTTTACTTATCTTTTTATTATAACCATTTACTTTCCCCTAAGCACTCCAACCCATCCCTCCACCCATAACCTCACAGTGGTGTGAGCACTGCCCCATTCCATTTCCTCACCCCCAGAGACCTCACACTATTGCAGGTCCTGTTCCCAGCTCACCACTCTGCCTCCAGTGACCTCACACTATGGGAGGTACTGCTCCCATTTAATCACCCTTCCTCGATGACTTGATATGGCTACAGATTTTCCTCCATCCCATGCCCCCACCCTCCGAGAGCTCACACTGCTGTAGGTACACCCCACCCATCCCATCCCCCCACCTATAATGACCATAGACTTTTCCCAGGGCCTATCCTCTATGAACTTTTCATTGCTCCTTTCCCTGTTTGACCCCCATTCCTGATGCTACTCAGATCCCTTCTGTCCTTCCTCATCCATCTTCCCCTCTTTCTCCTTGGCAGCTGGAATGCCTGGCAAAGCTGAACGACTGGGTGAAACCCATCAAGCTGCCAAAGGCAAAGCAGAGGGTCAGGTCGGGCACTCAGTGCAGTGTGGCTGGATGGGGACTGACTAGCTCAAAACCTGAGAAGAAGGCGAATGTGCTGATGGAGTTGGAGCTGCTTGTCAAGGAGGACAAATTCTGCACCAAATACTATGACAAAGACTATAAATCTAAGACCATGCTCTGTGCCGAGGGCATGGGAGTCCATAAAAGAACTCTACAGGTAATTACCCTTCTGGCTTAGTATGTGATGGAGGCCAGCTAGGCACATCTCCTATCAGCTTGGCTCAGGGGAGTCAACGCCCGCTTGCGTCTAGCTATAAGAGCCAAAGAAAGGTACTCGGTCAGATACTCTTCACCCTGCTCCTTATTTTCTTTTGTAGGGTGATTCTGGGGGGCCCCTGGTTTGTGGTGATGTGGTCCAAGGGATCTGCTCCTGGGATGTTCCTAAGTTTCCTGCTGAAGTCTACACAAGAGTCTCCCACTTCGTCCCCTGGATACAGAGAGAGATGAAAAAGCTACCATAGTAAAAGAGAGCTTCGCAGCATCTCTCTAGGGCTGTGCCGTCCGTTTCCTGGGCTCCATTACTCACCAGCCTGCCCCTCACGCAGTGGTTGGCTCCAGCACAAAGATGCTCTATGGCTATGTCTATATCTAAAATCTTGGTTTGGACTTGGTTAATCCGAACTAAGTAGTTCAAAAGTTAGTTAGAACTAAGTGGTTTTTTTTTATTTCGAACAAACTTTTAATTCAAACTAACTGAGCTTTTTTTTTTAGTTCAAATTAACTTTTTAGTTTGAACTAAAAAAGTGCAGTTAGTTTGCACTAAAAGTTATTTTGAACTAAAAAAAAGCCACACTTAGTTTGAACTAACCACTTTAGTTCGAATTAGCATGTCTACATTTTGCTAGTTTGAACTAAATGTGCAAATTAGTTCAAGCTAAGCAGTTAGTTCAAACTAACGTCAAACTAACTAGTTCAAACTAAGCTTTGCTTAGTTCAAACTAAAAATATTTTTAGTTCAAACTAGGCAAAGCCTGGTGTAGACAGGGTTCAAATTAATTTGAATTAATGCTTCTTAATTTGAACTGATTTGCTAGTGTAGACAAAGCCTCTATTATTACTCATCTGATTTAGTGGCCATTGATAGTCTCTTTGCACTGGTGCATGAGATGCAGGGCAAGGAAGAGTCAGAGCTAGAGAGACTCTTCCTGCTCCAACAGTCTTCGTGCAACTTACACTGGTTTAAATTTCATCCAGCTGGTGCAGCATTGCATGTGAATCTGATCATGGAGCATCTGCCGATCTCTGAATTGCCCTGAAGGATTGGTGTTCAGACCCTCATTCATTCTCCTCGCTCCAACAACTGTCATACCTACTGTGTTTTTTTTCTTTTTGGCTGTCTGTTTTGTATCCCTGCAGTGAATAAAAGAGGAGACAACAAAATCCCAGGTTTGCCTTAGAAATGAGTAAGTCTGGAAATCCAGAGCAGCTGCCACATGAGTGGTTGTGAGGCCGACTGGACTAAATCTGAGTGAGTGAGAGGGCTGAGGGTAAGATTTGGAGCCAAGCCAAGCCCAGCCAGCCCCACCGGACAGTAACTGTTTCAGTCAGCACTGAGAGTCAACACAAGACGGTCTTGTGCTGGGGTCGTCCACCTGTGGCTCTTTAGCTGCCGCTTTGTGGCTCCCTGGCCAGACAGCTCAGGCTGAGGAGGCCATTTAAATATCCCACCCTGATGTGCTCTATTTGGAGCAGCCAGGGTGGGAGATAACCGGTGGCAGCTCACAGCTGGAGACTCCCCTGTTCAAGCACAGGTAAGTGCTGTGCTGGGTGGCGGAGGGCCTTGGCAGCTGGGTGTGGGCTGGAGGGGCAGTGAAGAGGCTTGGGTGTATGTGTAAGGTGTGGGAGGGGCTACGAGGAGCCAGCTGCATGGGGCTTGAGGTTGGGTGGGATGGCTGCCATCCCGGTGTTGGGTGGTGAGCAATGTTCTCTCTAAGGGGCTGAAGCAGCTGAGAAATATGTGTTGCTCGCTGCGCCCCCCCCCCCCCGTGCGGGCCTGATCCTGCCCCCCCAAACTCTGCTCCCTGTCTGGCCTCACCACAGTGGAGCGGAGCAGAGCTCAGCCCACCCTCAGCCAGCAGCGCCTCCCTGGGGGTGGAGGGGACTGGTGCTGAGCTGCGGTGTGCAGGGTCAGGGTGCTGGAGTGGCCTGCCCCACTTCCAAAGAGTTTTAGCTGCTTTTCACCCAGGCCCCCACCAAGGCCATGGAGCAGGCCCATTCAGGCCGGTGGAGGGGTGGGGGGCGAAGCGGCTGAAGCTCTCTGGGACGGGGGCAGGCCACTCCTGTGCCCCGACCCCACAAGCCGCAGCTCAGCGCCGGTGCCCTCTGCCCCTGGGGAGGCACAGCTTGCTGCTCCGCCCTGCTGTGATGAGGCTGGGTGGGCAGAGCAGGCTCCAGCACCCATCGCCCCCCCACCTCCGTGAGAGTTGGAAGGGGGGGCTTAGGGTCCCCTTCCCTGGCTGCCAGAGTGGTGCTACCAGGCCCCCGGCCGCTCCTCTGGCCGGGGGAACTCTCACTGAGCCTGCGCAGAGAGTCTGCGCAGGCTCAGTGAGAGCTGACTCTGAGCAAGAGTTTTAAAAACTCCCAGCTCAGAGTCGCTGCCTGGGCAGGGACTGTAGCTGCTGGCCGTGCGTGGTTGGCAGCTTTCCCTGCACCAGGCAGCCCTGGAGCCTGGGCGGCCACGTGGCCGTGCAGCTAAAAGGGAACATTGGTGGTGAGGGAGGGGCCGCCAGAAGGCCAACTGCATGGTGCCAAATGAGCCAGGCACTGGGAGGCCAGCTGCACTGGGGAAGGCGCGCACAGCATGGGGGTTGGGGCACCAGGAAGGCCATCTGCATGGGGCGGGGGCCCTCTGGGAAGGCCACCTAGGTGGGGAGTGCAGCCTATTGGGAAGGCCAGGGGTGCAGCATAAAGCAGTGATTTTAATGGGTGGACAGCTTCCCTGGTGAAGGGGCCTCACACCACTACTGCTTTTAGAATGGCCATTTTAAGTATCCTGGCTGGCTGCTTGCGTGTTCCAGATGTGCACCAGTCAGAAGAGCAACAGAGAAATGGTACACTACCCGCAGTACCGAAACAGGGGAGGAGCTGAGGTAGGCTGCAGGGAAAAGGGAGGCAGCAGGGGGGGCTGGGTGGAGGCTGCAGGGGCCTGGGTAGCAGCAGGGAGTCCTCAGGGTTGAAGGGGAGGCAGGGGGAGGGAATGCTGCGGGGTGGGAAGTGGTGAGGGGAGGGACCTGAGCTGGGAGGCTGTGGTGGGGGCCCCAGTGAGGCTAGGAATGGTAAAGTGTGTTATCTCCCCTTTCTCATGCTTTTCTCCTGGCCATCTGGACAAGGAATGTGGGCTGGACTGTCCCATCCTTGTTCTAAATGAAGAGGGAGTATTACCTCTTATCTCCTGCTCACCCTCTCTGGCACCATAGCCTCTCAAGAATGTAAGGTCCGTGTTTCCAGGCAGAAAATAATAAGTTTAAAGGTAATGCGGCTGCCCAAGATAATGCAAATAATGTCAACAGTAAACAGAGGCAGAGATAATTATATGCATTCTTTAATCATTAATATGCATTAATAGATGTTAATGTAACCATATAAGGGTTTCTAAAACGTTGTCAGTCATGTATGTGTAACCTGCTAGGGCATTATCATACTGTATTGGATAAAAGTGTTGTGATGCTGTCCCTTGGGGCTCTCTCTCGCACTTGAGTTGTTGGGGGGGCCTGCTCGGAGGGGCTGGCACTTCTTTGCTGCCCTCTGATGCAGTTCCTTTTGTTATTCAGCTGAATAATAAAACCTGAACCACATCTCATTCTTTGCTTATTCTAGTCTCAGCTGGGAATGGGCCTTCATCACTGGGGAGGATCGGCGGTCTCTCTTTCCAGGTTGAGAGCCCTGATTAATTTGCCCCCCACAAAGCACAGAAAGTAGTGGTCTACCTTGAAGAAGTCTAAAAATTTTGTGTAAGGCTGTCATAGAGCCATTACCATAGAATCATAGGGTTGGAAGGGACCTCATGAGGTCATCTAGTCCAACCACCTGCAAAAAAAAGCAGGATCACTCTCACTAAATCATCCCAGCTATGGTTTTGTCTAACCAAGCCTTAAACATCTGACAAGATGGAGATTCCACCACCTCCCTAGGTAACCCATTCCAGTGCTTCATTACCCTCCTTTTTTATGGAAAAGGATAAATATCCTTTCAATGAAGATTGTTAATCTTATTTCTCAGGCTCACTTTTATTCATAGTCTTAAATTACTATTTTTTTTTTTTTACTATTACTGAACTTCAAAATATTCTTGGGACTATGTGTTTCTTCATTGTAACGTTTTTGATGGCTCTGGTGGTGTACTCAGCTTATGTTAGGGAAGATGAGTTATGGTGGAGAAAATTGAAACTGACCTTTGAGGAAGAAAACAAGGCAGTGTTGGCTGAAAAAGGTTTTGTTTGTTTAAAGGGAAGCTATATAAAGGAAGAGTACATAGTGACAATTATGACTCAAATATTTCAGTTTAGTGACAGATTTTCTTTGAGCAGGGGTCTAATGAAATTGGATACTTTAATGGGTAAAAAGAATATAGAACCAGGTTATAGTTGATGCTAAAAAAATTTTGTAAAAGAGTGGATAGCCAACCCCCCAGGCTTCAAGGATCAGTACATTTTGTACGTATTGGATGGAGCTTGTTTGAGGAGATTACCCCACATCTGTGTCCTGAAGTGTTGCTTACATCTTTCTCTTGTACATCTGGTTCTGAGCCAAAGCAGAAACAGGACACTGCTGTTACTGCTAAATGCTTTGTTTCAGTTCTCTGTGTACCCAAAGACCTCTTTATAGCTAATAAGTAATATATTTTAATTACTTTTTGTTTGCGAGGACCCTCAAGTTTCTTTGAAAATACAATGTATGTAACACTGAATATTAAATTAAGAATTACATTGACAAAGCTAATGAAATGAGTACTGTGTATGTAGGACCTTGACATTTTGTTTTTTCCAGTACTGAAGGCACTTCTTCCTCTCTTCTCCCCTGTTCCCTCCCAAGAATTAGAGCTCACTTTATTTCTAAATGTTAAGCAAAAGTAACTTCTAATTAACTTACTTCCACAAAGCCTATATTCTGCAATGTGTCCTCAGCCAATTAGTTTTCAGTAAAGATCTAAAAGCTGTGTGTTTTAGAAAGCGAACTGTCATTAAAACACATCATACATTGCTAAAATGTATATGTAAATTGTTTGTTGGCATCAGTAAACATAATTTTTTGTTATTAAAAATCAATATGCATCTCTGCTCTGTTTTTCAGTTTTTTAACTAGAAGACTACACCCATTGGGACCTTTAAAACACTTGGTTATTGAAGAAATTTTAAAAAATGGCTCTTCTTATCTTTTGAGTTGCTGACCCCCGGTCTTGGGGAACCCAGGACTGCTGGGAGATCTGTCTCTCTTTGAGGCTGTCCTGAACCCTTTGGCTGTGTTCACACACAGCAGGTTATTTCGATACGGTTGTTTCGAAACAACCGTATATCAAAATAACGCTTATTTCGAAACAGCTTATTTCGAATTAACAAAATGCTAATTTGAAATGAGAAAAAAGGCGGGAAATGAAATAGCAAGTTCACACTGTGAACTTGCTATTTCACTTCCGCAGGGGGCTGCAGGCACCGGCTGGCTTCAGTGCTGCCCAGCGCTGAACCCCACCGGTGCCTGCACAGCTGGGCTGCAGGCACCGGCGGGCTTCAGCGCTGCGCAGTGCTGCTCCCCGCCAGCTTAAAGCCTGGTCTGCCCCCAAATCCGCCGCGGTCGCAGCCCCTTTTGCAGGCACCGGTGGTGTACAGAGCTGGGCAGCGCTGAACGCTGCCGGTGCCTGCAGCCCGGCTGTGCAGGCGCTGGCCAGGGGACACCCCTCTGGCCAGGGTGCTGAGGGGGCACCCCTTGAACTGTTGTTTCGGAACATCTTGTTCCTAAACAACACGTTCGCACGGCGTTGTTTCTAAACAACCGTTGCGGAACAACGTTGTTTCGCCCATGGACTAGGTTTTACTTGTTTCGAAACAACGCGGTTGTTTCGGAACAACGGCTTCCTGTTGTTCCGAAACAACCGTGAGTCGTGTGAACAGCTGAAACCTTATTTTGAAATAACCGCCGTTGTTTCAAAATAAGGAGGCTGTGTGAACACAGCCTTTGATAGCACCCTTCTTTGGGATGGGATTGATTTTTCTCCCTGCACATGAGACATAGGGCTAGGTATTCAAGTCATAGAGTCACCAGGAAAAGACAGTGCTGTCTGTGATTCTACCTAAGAGACTGTTAGTCAAGGGGTATGGGGAGGGTGTTTCCTTCTGAAACCTCTCTCTAGCTCCAGGGAAAGATAACGGGGAAGGGTACTATAACAAAGCCTCACTTAACAATATGCATATCAGAGGTGTTCAATGTTTTTTTCCTTCATTTCTTTATTTTTAATCATAGAATCATGGAAACTGGAAGGGACCATGAAGGTCATCAAGTCCAGTCCCCTACACTCATGTCTAACCAGCTCTTAAAAACTTTCAGTGATGGAGATTTCACAACCTGCCTAGTGGTTAATCACCCTGACAGGTAGGAATTTCTATGTTAAACAGTAAAAGGATTTTTAAAGCTACAACTGCCCTGGTGCTAACCAAGCTGTCTGTACACCAAACTCCGAATCATTTTAAATACAAGAGAATGTTGGACAGTGGTACTGTTCCCTCTAACGTGCGCGGCCGCACGGCCGTGCACGTAAGAAACCCCTCCCGGCGCAGGGGTTTCCAGTTCCCGCGCACGGGGAGGGGCAGGACTGGCTGGGACAGCCCGACAGAGCGGCTGAGGCTCAGCCAAGAAACCGAGGAGTGGTGTATGGCTTTAAGAATGCTCCTCTTCGCCCTGCCCTCCTCCGTCCTCCAGGCATTCCAGCTGCAGTGCTACACGTGGTTTCGCTTTGTTTTGTTGCTTCGGCTCCTCAACCCCGGCTTCTTTCCAGGCTCCAGCTCAGGTCCTCTCCCCTTTCCCTGCACCTGATTTTGGGGAAGGTTTAATCTTATTTTTTTGGAGGGGTTGGGGCTTTTCTTCACCCTGATGGGGTCTCTGAAGTGCCCAGAGAGAGAAACCTGTGACTCCTTCTTTGCTTTCTGCTTTGCTTAAAGTTTCTGGAGAGGTTTGTTTCTCTAGTGGCTGGGCTAAGCCAGATCTTTATTCCTGCTAATGAATCTTGGCTTTTGACAACAAATCTTTTGTTTAGAGGTCCAACAAAGTTCACTTTTGATTGTGAGGAGGTTTGAATCTGTAAGATTTTCCTTTTCCCAGTGTGATTTTTTCAGTTTGTTTCTCCTTTCCAAGAAGAGATTAGTCCACTGTAGATGCATCCTTAAATTTTAGTAAGATACACAGATGTGCAAGTATTATCCATTCTAAAATAGCTGCTAGGCTGGGCCTGATCCGATAGTTTAAATGAAGTCAGTGGGAAATTTGATGGAGTAAGGATTGCAACATTTGTCCCTTTGTTAGTTTATCAAATCATAGAAAACAAGCAGCTTGCTTTTGCCTATATACTCTATGCTTATTTTTATTTAGGTATATTTAGGAAAAAACTGATCATTGCATTCAAGAATAGGTGCTGTCCTCTTGGGTGGAGCATTTGATAGTCACAGACATCTACTTCTACTCTGCCCCCCCCCCCCATTTGATGTGTATTTCACATAAAAGCAAACAACATGTCAACTGTCATACAATAGATATATATCCATCTGTGGTTTATGGCAGACATCGTAGGATATGATGTTTCCAGAAATTTTAGCTAAAAGGTTGTTTCAGGCAGGTCTGTATACAAAAACCAGGAGCTCTCATTTTTTCTGACTTCTCCTTTCCTGTGTGTATAAAATCTAAAGAGCTTGTCTGTGATTTTTTTTTTTAAATACTGCACAGTGAGCCTCAAAACTGAGGCTAGACAGGGATTTCTGTACACTCCGCCTGCAACCCCCAGTTGTCGGCTAGTAACTGTGTTAGAGCAAATGAGTGAGCACCCCCTATACCCCCCCCAAACATCCCCCTGCACCACACCCCTAATTTCAAGTCATGGGGAGAATACTGCTGACAGAGATTACTTTTCCTTTAGAAGCCAACACCTCAAATTCTGTTAGACTTCATGTTGTCAAGGGCCCATCCCTCTGTGTGTCAAACAATGAGTGAATTCTGTGAAGGAACTTACTGTGTTAAAACTGGTTTTAATCTTGTCCATAATTACTACATTAAATTTATTGGCGGTGTGCTTCCGTTTGCAACTCACAATGTAAAAACATCAGTCTGGATAGGAGTTCTGCAGTGTGATTCTCCTTGCACCTTGATATAAAGTATACTGTGATCAAGATTACTAATAGTGACCAATTAAGTAAAACAAATAAAGGGTTGCATTTGAACTGGCTAGGAACAATTTAGGACCATTTTTTTTAAATTGTAAAATGGGCTGCTGTGCAAAATGAAAAATGAGAGGCAAGTTAATTGCTTTCACTTTAACTTTTTAATGTGCTTATTCATTTTGGAAAACCGACAAAGGCAGACAAACAGGACTTGATGAGACAAAAGTCAGATAAGCATAGAATACATTCAAATTATTAATAAAAAATTTAAATAACATAAATTTTTCATTGTTGTATATTTTTCAATAATTTACATCACGTGAAGTTGCACAAATAAAATAAAGGGGAATTGTGAGAAGCAATGAGGGCCCCCCCCAACCTTGCTGAGCTAAGGAGTCCCTAGGAAGTTTTGCAACCTTTCTTGAACGTGGCTGCCTGAGGGGCTGGGTGTCCCAGCTCCCACAGGCTCCTTGGGGCCCCTCTGCCAATCTGTGCTCCACACGGGGAGGCGGGGCTCATGGCTAAATGGCTGGACTGGGTCCCAAGAGATGGGGGCCTTCATTTTTGCTAAGATCAGCACAGTGCTTGGCACCATGGGGGCCTTATCTCAGCTGGGCTCAGCGCAGCGCCTGGCTGAGCTATAGTGAAAGTGGTGCTGATACAGTGATCCTAGTTTAAAACCCTGTCTTTACTATGTTTTTATACTATGAGCAGCCCAAGGGGAGAGCTGGGTAGAGTAAGTGGGAGGCATTTTGGTTATTTGACTCTGGGCGATGTTGACTTGTTGTTAAAAATCCCAAACAGGATTATTTTCAATGAGTGAACACCCTGAGCAGCAGGCCTTACTATCCCAGTCCTGAACTATCCACTTCTGTGTACCCCCACAGCCAGCTCTCCTACCTGGTCAATGCCCTTGGCTGATTTCAGTCCCCTTGGGGGCTGGAAGAGAGTCCTTGGGTGGAACTGGGAGGGATGAGACCTCAGAGAAGAGTGAAATCAGTCTCCACTGTCTGCAGTTATTTTTGCATTTCCTGTGGGTGAAGCAACATGTAAGTGATGGGGCCGGAAGACTGATGTGGTTTGTGAGTGGGTCAGGAAATGGGTCATGGGGCTTCTGCCTTCTAGGGGGCTCCAGCTCTGATGAGGCTCCAGGATGGGGGCAGAGGAAAGAACTGGGGACTTCTGGAGATGAGACCAGAATATGGGGCCTTTCCCATCCATGTGAACCAAGGATAGAGAATTTAAAGATCTAACCCAGGGGACAGCAACCCAAAAGATGTGCCATTTTAAAAAATTCCTTCAATAACCATGTATTTTGAGAGCCACAATGGGTAGAGCCTCTGGGTGAGGGATGCTGGGAGTGGGAGCTTGCTGCAGGGTCTCCTGATGGGGTGTGTGGAGTAGGAAGTGGCCCCCTGTAGGGTCCCCCCCCAACTGATGGGGGTGAGGGGAAGCCCTAGAGCCTGGTGCAGGCCATCTGAAGGATCCTTTGCAGGTGGGGGGGGCCCACAGCCATGGGCATAGAATCCACAGGGTCTCCTGGTGGCAGAGCAGGCCCAGAGCCACAAGGAGGCAGCTGAAGAGCCATAAGTGGCTCGAGAGCTGTGGCTTGCAGACCCTTGATCTAAACCAACATTGACCAGCACACTTATAACACTTGCAGCCCTGTATGAGGAGAATGATTATAATCCAGATGGGAAACTGGTGGAGAGTTAAGAAGGAAATTCATGGAAGAGGTCAAAAGTGGCTGTGGGGCTACCTTTGGGCAACAATTGAAGGTTGTCTGAGAACTTGCGAATGAAATTTGGTCTCTGGAAAGCATATGTATATGTTTCTTTTATTTGGAGCCATTTGTCTGTGAATCTCCAGCCTTCCTTGCACAAACATCCTTACTTTTTGACACTGACCTCAAGTGGTGTGTGTGACACAGTGTGTGGGGCTGAGGTAAAAGATGAACTTGGGGTACACCGTTCCTCTGTGCGCCCTCTCGGATTTCTGGGGGACCTTGTGATCTGCAAGTTGCTGTTCGTTGAAGGCCAGCAAACAGCTGGTGCATACAAGACCTGTCTCTCTGGAGGCGGGTTAATGGGGTGACAAACAGGCCTGGCTGCATGGAACACGATTGTATCTGGACATCAGCATGCGATCAGGGCACAAGGAGCCATTTGGACTAGTCTGAGCTCTATTTCCAGACAGAATAGGCCATGGTAAGTGCTGCCTGGGCTGCTGTGTGAAGTGCCTGGGTGGTGCAACCTGGGAGGCAGGAACAGGGCGAGGGGCTGCTCTTGGACCTGCCAGTGAACTGCTCAGGGCAGCTGGGGGTCTGGTGCTCCCCACAGTCAGATTCTTGCTTCCCCTCTGGCCAGGGCAGGGCCTCATGGCAAAGAGGAGGAGCAGGGAGTGAGGACACAGGTCCAGTGATTCTGAAGGGCCCCCAAACTGACTTGTGGGCATGTGTGTTAATTTGCCCCTGGTCTGAGTCCTGCTTAGCACAGGCCAGTGAATCCCCCTAGATTTCTCAACTAGCCCTGCTGAATTATGATTCCAAACCCACCCTTGTCTCCCCAGAGACCCCTGTGCTCAGGACCTTCCTAGCAACCTGCTTCTTTTGTCTCCATTTTTACACTTCTATTGACCTGAGCCATGGACTAACCCAGGTATTTGGTGAATGCTGAAAAACTGATTCTTTATTCAGGCTTGACAAATTCTTTACAGTTTTCGTAACAGACCCCCCCTCCCATGATCCCAAAGCAGAAGTCAAGCTGTGGGTTAGCTTGAGGAGACGACGTCATGAAATCATTTGTCTCAGTAACAAGTTTTAGAGAGAAAATAGGAAGTGGTTAGCTGTGTTTGCAAGCTAGAAGTGGGGGCACTGGGAAGCGTTGAGCATGTATTAGAAGGGACTGAGTTGAAACCTGTGATCTTCAGGAAGCCAACAGAAGGCAACCTAAGAAGCTCTGTCTCCTACGGACACCCACAAAACTCCCACTGGGCATCCTCCTGCACCTTCAAGCACCTCAGCACCTTCAGAAGTGGCCTCGTGTCCACCACGTTTACATGAACTAGACCAGTGGTTCCCAACCTTTTCTCTGCCGTGGCACACCATGATACCTTCAAATTTTTCAAGGCACACCACAATTAAAAACCTCATGTATATTCAAATTAGCTCCAAAATAACATGAATATTTATGAACCATGGTACAGTGGTTCGGAAATGCTGCTGTGTGGGTTGGTAGGGCTAGCAGAGCAGGGGTACAAAAGAGTGGATGTCAGGAGTCATGTGCAGTGGCAGGAGCAAGTGTGAGGAGCAGGGCAGGGCAGGGGTGGCAAAAGATGACAAGGGCAGCCATGTGGGGAACAGCACAAGGGGGGCAAGAGAGGAGAGAGGAAGGGAGAACAAGAGTGGCTTTGTGGGGGGGACAGGGGAACATGGCACAGCACCCACTTCCCCCTTCTCCACAGTGGCTCCCTGCCACCCTGGGCAATCCCTTACCCCGCTGCTGCTCCCTCCCACCCCAGTGGGTCCCGTCCTCCCCTCCACCAGCCCCCTGCTGCCTGTGATGGACCCTCCCTTCACTGCAGAAGGCAGAACTAGCCCTCTAGCCCCCATTACACCCAACCAGCTACACTCCCCCCAACCAAATAGCCACCCTGCAACCCCAGCTACACACCCTCTGCTACACATCCACTCCCATCCACCTCTGCTACACACATACACCCTGCCCCACACAACCCCCAGCAGCCCCCCTCAAAGCCCTTACCTGGGCTGTTTGCAGGCTGGCTGACAGGTTGGGAGCTGCTTCACCCCCACAAATTGCTTTGCCCTGCAGGAGGGAGATTCACACAATGGGGGCATGCCAGCTTTCTGCTGGCTGGGCTTAAGGTGGAGCAGGAGTTAAGGTGGAGCCACTAGAATGCTGGGTTCTAGCTGCTCCTGCTATTTTTAGCGGGGCCCCTAAACTCTGCATTCGGGTGCCTTCCTCTATTTTTAGGGGGGCTGGAATGCTGCCAGGCTAAAAATAGGAGCCCCCTGAACTGTGTTTGTTCCTCCTTACTTTCACCCCTGCCTTTTTTTCCCAGCCCTGTATAGCCCATGTGGCTGGGCTGAGCAGGGAGAGAACTCTAACTCTGGCTCTCCTGGATTCTCACGGCACACTTTGGGTGTTGCTGTGGCACACTGGTTGGGAACCACTGAACTAGACAGTCTGACACAGGAAGGTGTGATGCTGCCTGGATTTAGGGGACCATTGATGATAATATTTAATATCTATATTTCAAAATTACAATAATCCATATAAGATATGCCATGGTGGGTGTGATGTTGTCTGTATTTAGGGAGTCATTTATCATTGATTTTCATATTAACAATGTAATCCCTCTCTTTTCTTCCAGGTTTACCTGGGAGTAGGCAACAATCACATGTGCACAGGCACCTATCTTTGAGGGCAAGGAGATCCTGAGTATTTTACTGGTGATGTGGTTTAAGTAGGAATCCTCTATCCACTCCTCTGCTGCAGTCCTCTTTGCTTTACAGGAAATTCAACTTGATGGTGCCTCCATTTGGCTGGATCCTGTACATGCTCAGTAGTGTGCCTTGGGAGCCTCCAGGACTAAGCCCATGCTGATAAGAATAATAATCTGTGGCATAGGTCTAATTCAAAATTACTAATTATATATACAATACATTCAATGTGCTTGAATTCTAGATAACAAATCTGTACTTAACAAAGAAAACTTGTCATAATAGGATGAAATTGAATATTGCTCCTATTTTAAATACACAGGAGCAGTTGAATAAACCAATGAACAGACACGGAATATAGTCTAAAGAAAACTTATCTGTCATTTATACTATGCATTTAGCCCACCTCCAGAGTGCACACTTCCCCAGAATTCAGAACCCTGACCCCTTCCTTGCATGGGGAGCGCTTGAAGATTTGATGAAGGAGACTGGGCAGCACTCTGCTGGTTCAGTGTTTCTGCTCATTACTGCCCTGAAGATCCGAGTGGGCCCAACCAAATGTCACTGCCTCCCCTCAGGCCCAGTCATAGAATCATAGAATAATAGAATCATAGGGTTGGAAGGGACCTCATAGGTCATCTAGTCCAACCCCCTGCCAGAGACAGGACCACTCCCACTTAAACCATCCCAGTCATGGTTTTGTCCAGCCGGGCCTTAAACACCTCCAAAGATGGAGATTTCACCACCTCCCTCAGCAGCTCATTCCAAGGCTTCACCACTCGCCTGGTAAAAAAGTTTTTTTCTAATATGCAGCCTCGACCTCCCTAACTGCAACTTGAGACCATTGTTCCTCGTTCTGTCCTCTGTTATTACCGAGAACAGTTGAGCTCCATCTTCCTTAGAGCATCCCTTCAAGTAGCTGAAGGTTGCTATCAAATCCCCCCCTCAATCTTCTCTTCTGCAGACTAAATAAGCCTAATGCTTTCAGTCTTTCCTCATAGGGCTTGTGCTCCAGCCCTTTAATAATTTTGGTTGCTCTCCGCTGAACTCTCTCTAGCATGTCCCTGTCCTTTTTGTAGTGGGGAGCCCAAAACTGAACACAGTATTCTAGATGTGGCCTCACCAGTGCAGAATAGAGGGGAATGATCACATCCCTTGATCAGCTGGTAATACTTCTTTTGATGCAGCCCAGTATGCCATTGGCCTTTTTGGCCGCAAGAGCACTGCTGACTCATATCTAGCTTCCCATCCACCATGACCCCCAGGTCCTTTTCTACACTGCTGCTACTTAGCTGAACGTTTCCCATCCTGTAGCAGTTCATGGGGTTTTTTTGTCCCACTTCCAGGATTTTACACTTGTCCTTATTGAACCTCATCAGATTTCTATTGGCCCACTGTTCCAATTTATCTAGGTCTCCCTGAATCCTGTCCTTGCCCTCCAACGTGTCTACTGTCCCCCCCCTAGCTTGGTGTCATCCGCGAACTTACTGAGAGTGCAGTCTATTCCATCATCCAGATCATTGATGAAAATGTTGAACAGAACCTTCCCCAGGACCGAACCCTGGGGCACACCACTCATGACTGGCTGCCAGCTAAACATGGAACCATTGATTCCTACACGCTGAAACCGTTGATCTAGCCAGTTTTCTATCCACCTTATAGTCCACCTATCCAACCCATACTTCCTTAATTTGCCAGTGAGAATCCTGTGGGAAACTGTATCAAAAGCGTTGCTAAAATCAAGGTATATCACATCAATGATTCTTCCTGCATCCAGATAACCAGTCATATGCTCATAGAAGGAAATGAGATTGGTCAGGCATGATTTACCCTTGGTAAATCCATGCTGACTGTTCCTGAACACTTTATTTTCCTCTAAGTGTTTGAGGATGGCTTCTTTGAGAACCTGCTGCATAATATTTCCAGGGATTGAGGTGAGGCCTACTGGTCTGTAATTCCCTGGATCCTCCTTTTTCCCTTTCTTGAAAATAGGCACTATATTTGCTTTTTTCCAATCCTCTGGCACCTCCCCCGTTCTCCATGAGTTTTGAAAGATAACGGCCAGCGGTGCTTCTATCTCATCGGCCAATTCCCTTAGCACCCTTGGATGCAGTTCGTCCGGCCCCATGGACTTGTGCACATCCAGCTTCTTTAAACAGTCCCTAACCTGACCTTCCATCACCAAGAGCCTCTCTTCTTCTCTTCAATCTGCCACACCCATGGTAGTGGGCTGCGAGCTGACCCTGCCTGTGAAAACTGAAGCAAAAAAAGCATTGAGCACTTCAGCTTTTCCCTCATCCTCTGTCACGAGGATGCCTGCCCCATTCAGCAAGGGACCTACACCATCCCTGATCCTCTTGTTATTAACATACTTGTAGAACCTCTTCCTGTTATCCTTTACATCCGTTGCTAGCTGCAACTCCATTTGTCCTTTGGCCTTTCTGATTTTATCCCTGCAGTCCTTAGCAATATCTTTATATGCCTCCTTGGTCATCTGACCAAGCTTCCACTTTCTGTAAGCTTCCTTTTTATGTTTAAGCTCAGAGCAGAGTTCTCTGCTAAGCCATTCTGGCTGCCTCACATGTTTGTTCTTTCTCCTAATAGGAATGGCAACTTCTTGTGCCCTTAGCAGAGTTTTTTTTTAAAATATAGCCAACTCTCTTGGACTCCTTTCCCCTTCAGATTAGCTTCCCAAGGGATCCTGCCCATCAGTTCCCTGAGGGAGCCAAAATCTGCTTTTTTGAAGTCCAGGGTTTTTGTTTTGCTTCTTTCCTTCCTTCCTTTAATCAGCATCCTGAACTCAACCATGTCATGGTCACTACTGCCTGGCTTGCCATTTACCTCTACCTCCCTGATCAATTCTTCCCTGTTTGTGAGCAGCAGGTTGAGAGATGCAAGGCCCCTAGTTGGTTCTTCTAGCATTTGTACCAGCAAGTTGTCCCCAACACTCTCTAAAAATTTCCTGGACTGCCCATGCACTGCCTTACTGGCCTCCCAGCAGATGTCAGGGTAATTGAAGTCCCCTATCAGCACCAGGGCTTGCGATCCAGAAGCTTTCGCTAGTTGTCCATAGAACACCTCATACACCTCCTGCTTCTGGTCTGGTGGTCTATAGCAGACACCCACCACAACATCCCCCTTGTTGCTTTCCCCTCTCAATGTAACCCACAGACTTTCTATTGGCACGCTTCCACTTCCATAATGGAGCTCTGAGCAGTCATAGAGCTCTTTTACATATAGTGCTACTCCTCCCCCTCTTCTTCCCTGCCAGTCAATCTATCAGCAGACCCCTTTCCTTTACAAGCCCTGCTCCAAAATGAAGGAGGGGAGTCAAACACTCACACCACTCACTACATGTCCAACTCAGCCAGCTCTAGGCTCAGACCCTACATTGGGAGACTCTGCTCTCCTTTTGCAGACTGCCTGGATCTTGGCATCTTCAGGTGACTTTCTAAGAAGGCATTTATTTTCATTCCATTCTGTAAGTTCACCCATCTTCGAAGCATCTGACAAAGTGGGATTTTTCTCCCATGAAAGCTCATGCGAAAAGTAAATCTGTTAGTCTTAAAGTGCCACACGACTCCTTGTTTTTTTAATCTAAGGAAGGGTGGGTCAGAGAAGGGAAATGAATTATTAAAAGGCAGAATCACATGACAGGTGTGATTTTGAAACTTTAAAAGCGATTACTTTAATAAGGGGGTGACCGAATTCATAGGCTGGAATAATCCAGAAAAACAGCATCTGAATGATTAACAGATAGCATCTCCTAGAACAGTGGTTGTCAAACTTAGGGTTGGGACCCAGTACTGGGTCACGGCAACCCTTCCTGCCACTGCCAAAAGACTGGAGTGTAATGCTCAAAAATGTAATTGCTGGGTCGCAGGCATAATGATTTCTTTCAACTGGGTCCCATGAAAAAATTTTGACACTGTCCTGGAAGCAAACAATAAAAGAAAATGCTGATGCATGAGTGCTGTCTACTGGACAGTGCTGGAAACAGCAGAGAAACTACAGGTAGTCCTCACTTAGTGACCGGGTTCCGTTCCTGAAACCCGGTTGATAAACAAATTGGTCACTAAACGAGGAGCAGCCCTTACCGGTATTTCAGGCATAGTGTACTTTACTGGTAGTGGGTTTTTCAACCATCGGTAGATAGTTTTAATGTCACCTTTGCATCATTTATAACATTTTTCATATATATTTTAAATGTTTTAAGCTCTAATGTACTGAACTTAGTTTGCATAGTGTACTGTAAATATAGGTAATCTGAGAGAGTTGATGCGAGTTCTCGTACATCGCCATAATACCAACTCATCAGAGAGCCGGTCATAACTCTGAGGGGTCACTAAACGAGTAGGTCACTAAGTGAGGATTAGCTGTAATGGGAAATCTAGGAGCTCCTGACAATTGTTAATTAGAAGAGTATCAGCATCCTCCATATCTCCTAAAACAGGGTTATAAACAGTGGCCAGCATGGTGACCTCACAGTTAACCAAGCCCATCAATGAAGCTGGTGAACCTAGAAGTGCAACCAGATCCTGGGATTAGCCGGTCGTTCCAAATTCTTCTGTACTGGATTTCCCAAGCTGAAAGAACTGGTAAGGCTTCCTTTGAGAGCTTGTATCTCTTGGAGTTTCTTCAGTCTCAATATCTGAATGTTCCTCACTATTGGGTTGGCTTCCTTTGTAGCATATTGCTGAGGAGCTATACCCTGGATTTTAACTAATCATATTGTCATTTACACGTTTCTCCTTCATTCATCTACACCAATGGCCTAAGACAGGGGTCTCAAACTCAAATCACCATGAAGGCCGCATGAGGACTGGTACGTTAGCCCAGGGGCTGCACCACTGAAACCTTTCCATACAACAATATTGCAAATATCAGTAACAGTAGTGTTGTTGCAGGCCACAGGCTTTAGGGGCCGCGTGTTTGAGATCCCTGGCCTAAGAGAAACTTCCAAGAATTACTTGAAGCAATTATTTTTATAGTTTAAATGAGTCCTACTCAGATTCCCCACAGGAAAGTACAGGGACCAGATTAGTAGAGTAGAAGGCCTTTGGATAAAATCCTTCAAAGAATTACTGAAGGTGTAAAAATGCGTTCAAGATACTGAAGATATAATGATTATAAATAAAGCTTGGTCTGTATGAAACACACTTTAACTTTGTTATACAGGAGTGTGAAAAATCCATACCCCTGAGTGACAATTAAATCAACTTTCACTCCCTGTTTAGAAAGCACTCCCATAGACATAGCTACCAGAAAAGGCAGAGGTGGAGTACAACTCTCCATGGATTTCTTTGGTTTATAATGGACTCTTGACTGTGACTGGGGCCAAAGCAAATTCTAGGTTGTGAGTAACAGTAAGAACTGAAGAGAGTACACACCATTCAATCACCTATGGTACAGACAATATTTGGAAGGAGGCTTGGGAAAGAATGTAAAGGAGATGGCTGAAGGATAATGGAAAAAAATCAGCAAATGTGGTTGAGGGAGAAATTTGGAAGCTGTGTCATCCTCATAAATAAAGCTTAGGTTAGGCTAGAAAACTGGATTTTATTTTGCAAAAGTAAAATATTTATAGCAGGCTTTGGTTTCCCTTCAGAACTGTCTTTTTTGGTGGGGAGGGGGCAGAAGATATGATATTGCATGGCTACCAATAAAACTTTTTCCAGTTCTAAGCAAACACATTCTCTTTGTTTTGGCAGCTGTTTACTACATCAAAGAGGGAATTAGTTGGGATGAAGTGGAAGAAATTTTGAGCAGGGGAAAGATCTGAAGGAGCAAGACTAGGAGAAAAAAATGCTCACATGAAGAAATCTGTCATATCTTCATAGTGCTGGAATTCTCCATCCTCAAGGATGCTCAGGGACCAGAGACAGTGGGACAAAGTCAGGTGACTTGTTTTCATATGTGAAACTGATGTCCCTGCAGAACAAGATGGGCTCCTGGCCTATGCCAAGGCAGTAGTGCCAGGTATACAGATTCTTCTGGGGTGCAAGGCTCACCTGGATTAATAACTCTTCTTTTTGGGCTTCTGTGCAGTCCTCCTGCTGTGTGTGGACATTTCTCCTACTGTACTGAGTTTTCAGGGATAACTGGAACTTGGTGATTTAGCCAATGAGCTCTCCTGCCTCGAGGGACAACTCAGTAGAGATGCTTCAATTGTGCTCAATGCTGTACATCTGCTGCTTCGCATGGCCCAGTTTGCAAATGACCTTATCAGACAAAGGGATGGAGGAGTCAGAGATGTTGCACAGAGGCTTGATGCACTCCCAACTAGTGATGGAGGTGCCCTTGGTGAGGGTCAGACCCCCCAGGGAAGAAGCTCAGCATGTTGGGGAGGATGGAGTAGAAGGATGTCTTCACTCACACCAGGTACATGTAGGCCTGAGCCTCCAAATTTCATCCAACTTGATCAGGGTTAGGTAGCCACCAATTGCAAAGTTGCAGAGCTCTTGCAGGACTTGGGGTGCAGGTCAAAGGTTGGCTCATCTTCAGCTGAGCTCAAATCACTCACCCTCATTTTGGAAAATGATATAGAATCTAGTACTGTATCAACCCTTCCATAGCAGTCTCCCTGTGGCACATGGGATGCAATGCGAAGCCCCCCATGGTTCCCAATACATGCTTAGGTTCTTCACCACCCAGCAGGAGCTGCCCTTGATTATGAACATATTGGGATCTTGATTGATGCCAAAGCACTGGTCCCCAGCCTAGCCTGATGGGTGTAGCCTGTGGATCTTGATGTTGTGGCCCTGCTCAAGGAGCTCCAGGTTGGAGCAGACAATGCAGCCTCCACTTTTGTTACAGAAGATGGCCATACCCATGAAATCCTTCCAAGGGACAGGTGTGACTGGTTCGGAGACCTGGAGTGAGGACAAAGGGGAGGAGATGGGAGGAGAGTGGTTGGCAGAAACATCAATGCAGCCTCGGAAAGCCATGTGCATGGGAGATTCAATGGAGAGATATCAGGAAATTTCTCTTTTTCTATCCAGGGGAAAACATTTCAGCAACACCAAGAGTGAATCCTTCAGGGCAATGACAGCTCTTTCTTACTCACCCCTCACCCCCAGGGAGCTGTGTCCAATACACTCCATGTGGAATCTGGCCCAATGACACCAAAGGAACTAGGGACATTTCATCATAGCTCATCTGATCTGCTGTGACTCTCTAATGCTTTAAACCAATCCCTCTTCTCCCCCCACCCCACAACGAAGAGCACCCAGCTACCTTGGTTAGGAAAGGGGCAGACCTGGGATGTATTTGCAGTGATGTCTCCTACGTGTACCCTTGGCCTGCAGCTCTATCTCCAGGGATGGGATTGTCCTGAAGGAGGGAGGGGAGGGAAAGCCCAGGGTCCTGCCCCTCATGCCCCTGGGGGGATCCTAGCTCACATGTGCTCTCATTACCATTCCCCTTGTGCTCTGTCCTCGTCATGTGTCTTCTGCCTCTCACTCATCGGGAAGAACCATCCTGCATGGAGACAGAAATCAGGCCAGAGAAGAAATCTGGGGTAGGTGGGCTCTGTGAATATAGCTCACAAGCCAATCAAAATGACACAGAATTGCAGACAGACAAATTCCTCCCATCCTGACCTATAGTCTCTATATTCCAGATCCAGGCTTCCACTCCCACCTCCCAAAGCTCTGCTGGTGCCCATCATTCCTGACTTACAACACCCTGCCAGCCCAGGTGTGATATTTCTGCTGTTCCTGCAGGCACTCATTGTTAGGGATGGACTCTAAAGTTGCTGCCCCTGGTGGAGTCTCTTCCCCTGGGGTGGATGGAATTGTCCTTCCTTAGCAAGGACCCTCCACAAGGCGAAACACTCCAAAGGCATCTCAGTTATATAAGGCAGAGCAGGGTGTGCCTTCCCCATCCTCATAGCTGCCTTGTTCTCAGCCTGTTGCTCACTGAGTTTCTCTAATCCCCTTGTGACAGTGAATGTGACTGACTCATAGGCTATGTTCACACATAAACTCTTATTTTGAAATAAGTTACTTTGAAATCAGTTATTTCAAAATAAAATCCTTATTTTGAAATAACTTAAATTGAAATAAGGGAAAACCTCAAAGCAAAATGGCATGTCCGGACACAGGACTTGCTATTTTGCTTCAGGAGAGGGGCAGCATGGGAGGTGTGGCAACATGGCCCCCTCGCTGGCCCATGCTCCCACTCAATCTATAAAAAAAGGAAGGCACCCTGAGAAGGAGAAGGGCAAAAGTATTATTTTGAAATAACTTATTTCGAAATAACACGTCTGAACGGCATTGTTTTGAAACAACCGTTTTGAAACAACGGCTATTTCGATTTCAAGCGAGGTTTTATTGTTCTGAAATGATGGACATTATTTCAAAATGACAGGGTCCTGTCATTTTGATATAAAGAAATGTCATTTGGACATCTCAACTTTCATTTAGAAACAATGGTCGTTGTTTTGAAATAAAAGCCTCGTGTGGACATAGCCATAGACTCTTAGGTCAGGCCGAAGCATCACAATCACCGTCTTTGATCTCCAGCACATTTCAGGCCACAAAACCTCAGCAACACCCTCCTGAAACTGTCCCCTGCCACTAGCTGAGTTCCTGATGACCTCAGACAATTGCATAAAGACATAAAGATACAGTGGACCTGCCACTCGCTAGTTTAAACCTTCAAATAACCTCTTCCCCTTGCTGCATTCGGAGGCAACAACCCCCATGGTCTGTGGCAATCTAATCTTGAGGGACATTTTTTTACAATTCCAATTCAGGCGGTCAGTTAGGCTCTGGGGACCTGAGCAAGACTCACCAGGTAGATTCCAGGGAAGGAATTCTCTGTCATAACCTGGAGCTTGACCCATTATGTGTCCCAGCACTGGCCATGTAGATATTTGCACCTGGCCTTCTTTTGGCGAGGCTAAGCAAGCCAAATATTTGGAATCTCCTGTCATCAGGCACCATGATGAGGCAGTTTTCCTGAACTGGTATAAAAGGGGTTAAGAGGGCCTAGGAGGTGCAGCCAATGGGCAACTGCAGCAGAGAGCCAATCAGGGGCTAGTAGCCCAGTGTAAAAGGGAGCTGCAGGGACAGAAGAATCAGTTGTGTCTTAAGGCTCTGGCAGGAATATTGGTTACCTGGAGGACTGAGCATCTTGGACAACTCAGTGGTTGACTGCTGGTGGGAGCCAGGGCCCTGGGGGAAAGGCCAATCCAGTGCTGAGGCTATGGGGAAGCACTACAGGAAGAAACTATAGCTGATGCTCCAGGAAAGTGGCCATAAGGTGAGGGTCTGCATGAAACAGACTGCAGAGGAAGAACACTGAGGTGACTATATGCGTGAGACTTGGGCTGTGAGGAAATGGCCCAGGAAATAGGAGTGCTAGAGCAAAGTAGTAATGTAGAGGTCGCTGCACACAGTTTCCCTGGGCTGGGCCCTGGAGAAGTGGGTAGGTCCAGGTCCATCCCTGCTTTCCAGACTGCCAGGGGAGTGGCAGCAGATTTGCAGTGACCATTGATAGAACAGTGGCCAGGCTGAGTGAGCAGGACTTTACAAATGGTGGTCGTGGCATGAAGAGCAGCTAGATCAGGCTTGAAGCACTTTCCCCCAGAAGGGTGATGAATGGACAAGTGCTCAGTAGGGCTGAGCAGCTAAGTCTAAAGTGACAGAACGCAGGCTGCAGACAGGGTTGCCCAATTAAGCAATTCCCCAGTACCATTACCAGCCTGTCTGGTAGGGAGTGTGGCACCCTGTCACAGCATGTTTTCCATTCCTTGTATTGTTCTACTAACTCTTCTCTGATCCAGTTTGAATTCATCTTTCCCAAACACAGGGACCAGACTTTCACATAGTATTCCAGCCAACACTGCAATGGAGAGTAAACATTTCTGCATGGGGGGCTGGTTGGATGTTAGTCGGTGATGGGGGGCCAAGGAGCTCTGGCACCATCATAAGTCATGGGGGAGGAGCAAGTGGGAGTTGGTGCCAGTCCCAGGGCAGCTCTTCTGGGCTCTGGAAACCAGGTACAGACCCCTGTCTGGATCTAGCTAGGGATGGTTCCCCAGGGTGCAGGGGAGCTGAGACCCAGGGGCCAGCAGGGCACAGGGCAGGGAAGGAGCTCAGGGGAACAGCACAAGAGGTCAGGGGGATGGTGCCTGGGACTTAAATTCTGTGCTGCAGCTGATGCCCCATAGAAGTGACTGGCCTCTTGTTTCCCATTCCAGCCCTGGGGCTGGAAGGCAGCCAGAATATGTACAGTGGCTTAAGCAATTTCAGACCAGGAGCTGAGTCTGAGCTCTCAGCCTGAGAGCCCCAGACTGTCCTTTACCCCATACCACTGCCCCTGTGTACCTCCCACAGCCCACTGCCTTACTCCTAACACCCCACCCATTGCTCTTGGCTCCTGTATTGAGATCATAGTTTATCTGGGGGTCTGTAACATTAGTAAATGGAACAGGGGCAACAAGTGAACCTCGTGCACTGCCAGATCCCACACCCACAATATGACAAAAGGACCCATAACAATGACGTCATGTTTTTGCAAGTAGCGCCCCCATCCAAATCTCCCTGCACTTAGTGACCTCACACTGCTGCAGGTACCACCCCCATCCCACCCTGGCACTTAGTGATCTCATGGTCATGACTCTTCTTTTTTCTGGGGCCAGGGTGTGTCTGGGTCTGTGAGTGTGACCCTCACACTGAACATCATTCCTGTCTCTCAGCCGGTGAGAAGAGAGAATCTGAATGGATGAGGGAAAACCATCACCCTGCCTAGCACAGATGAGCCAGTAGAAAGGACCATGTGCGGCATTGCTGGTTGGGGCAAGACAGGCTGTGAATTGATACCAGACACACTGCAGGAGGTTAACATGGAGGTGCTGGAGGATAACGTTTGTTCATATTGGCTGTGTTCTCACACAGCGGGTTATTTTGATACAGTTGTTTCGAAACAACTTATTTTGAATTAACAAAATGTTAATTCGAAATAAGGAAAAAACGGGAATGGAAATAGCAGGTTCACACTGTGAACTTGCTATTTCGGTACCTGGTTCAGGGGGCCACAGCCCCCTGGGGGTTAGCCGCTGTGGCAGCTCACCCTGCAACCCCAGAAAGGGGGCTGCAGCCCCTGAAAGGGGGGTGCAGCCCCTGGCGGGGGGGGCGAGCCACTGCAGGGCGCTGGAGCCCGCCGCCGGAGCTGCCTCCAAACCCTGCCAGCGGGTGGGGGGCGCGGGGCTCAGCCAGCAGCCCGGGCTGCCTCCCCGACACCGCCAGCGGGTTGGGGGCACCGGGCTCAGCCGGCAGCCCGGGCTGCCACCCCCCCAACGCTGCCAGCTGGTCGGGGGCGCCGGGCTCAGTCAGCAGCCGGGGCTGCTCCCCTGACACCGCCAGCAGGTCGGGGGCACTGGGCTCAGCCGGCAGCCCGGGCTGCTCCCCCGACACCGCCAGTGGGTCGGGGGCGCGGGGCTCAGGCGGCAGCCCGGGCTGCTCCCCCGACCCGCTGGCGGTGTCGGGGGAGCAGCCCCGGCTGCCGGCT
>ML682134.1:2836904-2872525 GCA_007922195.1 Podocnemis expansa
TGCAGCCCCCTTTCTGGGGCTGCAACCCCCTTCTGGGGCTGAGGGCCAGCCCTCAGCACCCTGGCCAAGGACCTGAGGGTTCCCTGGTCAGGGTGCTGAGGATCCAATGTTGTTTCGGAACACTTTGTTCCGAAACAACATGTTCACATGCCTTGTTTCAAAACAAGGGTTTCGAAGGAAGTTTGTTTCGACCCGAAATGGGGTTTAACTTGTTTCGAAACAACTGTGCATCATGTGAACAGCTGAAACCTTATTTCAAAACAACCTCTGTTGTTTCGAAATAAGGAGTCTGTGTGAACACAGCCATTGGCTGTGTTCACACACGGGGTTATTTCGATACAGTTGTTTCGAAACAACTTGTATCGAAATAACACCTTATTTCGAAATAACTTAATTCGAATTAACAGTTTGTTAATTCGAATTAAGGAAAAAAGCTCAAAGCGAAATAGCAGGTTCAGGCAACAGTTATTTCAAAACAAGTCACTGTTGTTTCGAAACAACATGTTCGCATGGCATTGTTTCAAAACAATCTTTTCGAAACAACGTTGTTTCATCCCCGCATGGGGTTTAACTTGTTTTGAAACAACCATGCGTCGTGTGAACAGCCTAAATCTTATTTCGAAACAACCTCTGTTTCGAAATAAGAGGGCTGTGTGAACACAGCCATTGTCTCTAAAACTCCTCCACAATACTGTGAGGGGGGGATCCAAAGAAGGGAATAACCTGCACACGTGAATCTCCTTCTGGTTTCCCTTGGTAAGTTGGGATTATCAGTGAGGCTGCAGGTATCATAATCAAGCAGAAAAGGCCCCACTGTGGTTGGTGCTATACAAATGAATGGGAAAATAACAGCTCTTTTCCCAGGGAAAGGCAGAGACTGTTTTGGGGAAGAGGGAGTGAGGGGCAGAGGTTGAATGGGCTATATATGAGGGCAAGAAGAGCTGGGGGGACTGAGACCAGCTACACCATGGGGTGTCACTGAGCTGGTCTACTTCCAGAAAATGACTTATGATGCTGTTCTTCTGTGGCTTGTTCCATTTTTCAGGGTGACTCTAGGGGTCCCTGGTGTGTGGAAAAACAGTCAAACACATTGTCACTAGGGGCTTCCCTGCCCCCCCCCCCAAGGTGTACACAAGAGTCTCCACATTCATCCCTGGATTTAGAAGATGATTAGGAAGCTGCAGCCCTGAGCCCCACCAGGAATCTCTGCACATGCACCACTTCTTTCCTTTGGTGAGGCCCAGACAGAGATGGGGCTGAGGTCCCCATACCAGCCCTCATCCAGTCCATGTGCATCAAGGCAAAGAACTTAGGACAGTTAGGAGCCTGCTTCAAATTGTGCACTGAACTAACTGCAGTGGAAATGAGTGTTAATTGCCCCCTTCAAATGGCCACTCTCCTGCCCTGCCTTCTCTCACAGCCTGTAATGATCCTGAGGGTTCATTAAAGACCATACCACTGAATGAGTAAGGAATAGAACTTTAATCACACAGGCAGGTATCCAGGCATGTAGCTAGGAGCAGCCAGGTTCGGTCTATGGGGCATGCCTCCCAATTCACATAACACTGGCCCATGTGAGGAAGGGTCTCTAAATTCACAACTTTCTACAAACATATCTCTATACTGAGTGGTGCTTTTTCTTCATAGCCCACAATGAATAAAAATGAAATTATGGAAAAATGAAATGGTGCTTTCCTGGGAATTGAATGAATGCCCCAGATCTAGACCCCACCCTTAAAGATATCTGTACCTAGCAGGTATAACCAGGGTCTGGTTTGGCCCCATCAGGACTACACCTCACGGGATTGGAGTGGTTCATGTCAGGTCTGGTATAGACATAAGGAAAATCACATGTGAAAAAAAACCTGTTGTCAGTTCTCCTGACTCTGGTATCCCTCCACTGAAACCTGGCTGCCTCCCTGTCAACAGGAGTGCACTTTACACCCACTGGAGGAGAAACTGGTGCCATATTATTCTTAGTTTCCTTTGTACGCTATTCACCTTCCACTCTGTGCACCTATCTTGGGACAGAGAGGTCACAAACTGAAGACAAGTCAGTCCCCAAAGTCAAGCATCACAGCCCTGACGTAAAGCCCCTGTGCCCTAGCCCTAACTAACTCCAGCCAGAAGCTAATCCAGGGGACAGGTGCTGGAAGGTGTGAACTCCATTACTGTTTGCAACAGCTGTCTTGTGAGGCATGTTCATCACACACCTACACCAGTGCCATATAGAGCCATGGACTCAGCTCTGATGGGCATGGAAGGGAAGTCTCAGACTTGGACATGGTGCTGCCTACCAGTGTCACATCACTGGTCCCTGCTCCCTGTTTGGCCAGGCATCTTTGCTTCTTTTCTGTAGCTAGCACCTTGCAGCTAGGAGTCCTCTGTTGCTCTAAGAGGAAATCCAGTGCCATAAACTCTGAACAGGTCCAGAGGCACTTGCCCCACTAAAGGGTCTCTTGCCCCTTCCTAGGAGGAAGTGGATAGACTGGGGTCTGTCAAGGCTGTTTCCCCACTCTGGCACTCTAACAGCAGAACGTGGGGGCCAGCAACAGGCCTTAAAAGCCACTGGCCTTAAAGCCTGGTCTTAAAATTCTCCAAGGCCTCCAATTCCTGGCCTGGGAGTGGTATCGCTCCCAAATGCAAAAACCTTTTGAAACCCAGGAGGGTGCACTTAGGAATTCCTTCCTGTGAGGTATCCTCAATCACTTTTATTCCTCCCTCAGGAGAGTGACTAAACCCTAGCTGGGATATCAGCTGAAAATGAAACAGAATGCCCTTTTAGTAGCTGGCTGTGCCGTCTGAGGCACGTGCACACAAACCAGGGCTTACTTAAAAGGTAAAATCTTTAATTAAAAAGAACAGATAAGAAACACAAAGAGTTGCTTCTCTGGGAATTAACTCAGGTAGTTATAGGGTAGTGGGAGGGCGTACATGTGCTCAGCACAGAGAAATCCAAAAACAAACCCAAAACAAAGAAAATACCCTGACCGCATCTAAACAAACATTCCCTGTTCTACTCATGCCTGGTCAGTAACAAACTTGAGCTTATCTTTGGTAAGGATGTTGCTGGATCCTTTTTCAGGACCCTCTGGCCTCCTCCTGATCCTCCCAGGAGCTCTGCTGCATCCAAACAGGCACAGGCAAGGCTGTTGCTCCAATTCAAAAGACTGTGCTTTTTTCCTGTTGGCTGTCCTGGGACTCACTGACCAGAGTGTTAACCCCTTCATCCCCAAGGATTATTACAGGGTCATGTGGGGCTTAATGTCACTTCGAGGAACAAAGATCCTAAGTTTCACGTGGCCAGATCCCCCATTGCCAACAATGTGTATTGGGGGCCTTCCCTGCCAAGCAAAGGTCTGAGTGTCTGACAATTGGCTTGTCACCTGCCCCTGGTACCTCAGTCCTGGGCCAGAGGGAGGCATGGTCACAACAACAGAGAGTTTCCCTCCATCCCATAGATTAGGGGTCTCAAACTCAAATCACCGTGAGGGCTGCATGAGAACTAGTACAGGGGCGTGTGAGGACTGGTACATTAGCCTGAGGGCCGCACCACTGAAACCTTTTCAGACAACAATATTACAAATATTGGTAAACAATAGTGTTGTCGTGGGCTGCAGGAAACAGCTTGAGGGGCCACATGCAGCCCATGGGCCGTGTGTTTAAGACACCTACCATAGATCATCAACCTGATGTTACAGATGTGGAAACTGAGGCACCAGGCACGGAAGGACTTGTTCAAGTTATTTGCTTTCTGGTAGTGCCTAGAGCTGTGATCAAGGTCCCAGAATCCTGTTGCAACAAGCACTGAATATTATTTATTAGGTGTATTATAGTAGTCGTGGCCCTGTTGGCCTGCACATAGGTGATGACACAGGAAATTTCCCTCATTTCTTCTTCAGCACGACTGGGGTGGTAAATGGATCTGTCTGCTGAGGACAGGATGTCTGTATTAGCTGAATTATAGCAAAACCCTGGTAAAATCTGCAGGGGCCAAGATGATCCTGGAGTATATGATGAGGTAAAGAAGTGTCTGGAGCCTGCTGGACAAGGACGCATGTGAGGCAATGTTTCTTTAAGCAAAGCTCATGACTGGCACATGGCAGAAAAGTGCTTGAGGAAAAGTTTGCTGTGTCACTTGGGATGTGTGGGGTGCTCTATATCCACCCCTTATGCCTAAGTCTTATCAACACAGCTTTGAATGTCATCTGCGAAAGAATGGTGATGAGGCTGGAGTTGAACTGAGCTATTGAGGAACCCAGGGACTGCAGAGTTGGTAAAATACAACATGCCGTATTAAGAAACTAAATTTTCATTTTCTGTCAATGTAACCCTAAGCCATTTGTTGCATTATAGTGCAATCCACTCTTAAATGCTGTTGTTTAATGATATTTGGTTTATTATTCTGCAAACTGTAAAATTTCCCCCCTGTATTGTCACTATGTTCTGATCCGCAATGGTTGCAAACTAACAAAGACTGTGGATAGAAAAGTGAAACTTCTCCAGTCCAGGGGTATGTCCACACAGGCTTCTTATTTTGAAACAACAGAGGCTGTTTTGAAATAAGAAGCGGCATGTCCACACGACACACCGTTATTTCAAAACTGTTAAACCTCGCATCTAATCGAAATAGCCGTTGTTTTGAAATGGTTGTTTCAAAACAATGGCATTTGAACACGTTGTTTTGAAACAACATGTCTGAATGGCCTTGTTTTGAAATAACCATTTTGAAACAAGGGCTATTTCGAAAGCAGGCTTTTCCTTAATTCGAATTAACAAACCGTTAATTTGAATTAACTTATTTCAAAATAAGGACTTTATTTCGAAATAGCTCATTTTGAAATGGGTTATTTCAAAATAATGATGTATGTGTGGATATAGCCCAGGAGTCTGGCTTGCTGGGGCAGAACTGAAAGTGAAGGCAGTTTGGTGGACTCAGCAGGGATGTCTGGAACTGGAGAGTCTCTCTGAAAGCAGACAGACAGATGCCTTCAGAATGTGACCAGGCATTTCAAGAGAAGCCAGCAGCATAAATATTTGAGCTGTAACATGAGCAAGGCTTTCAGACTGAGTCAGCACAGGAATCATATTATGAGAAGCAGCAAAACAGCATGTGTTAATAGCGAGCTTTTAACTATTTTCTATACCTACAATGTTGCAAATATTTGCTAAATATACAAGTTAATTTCCTGACACAAAGGGGGAAAAAACAAAACAAAGAAGCTGGGCTCCACCCACTCCCATACACTCAAGAGCTATGAAGAGGAATCATAGAATAATAGAAACTGGAATGATAGAAACTGGAAGGGAATAAGAGAGGTCACTGAGTCCAGTTCCCTGCACTCATGGCAGGACCATGTATGCTCTTAAACCATCTCTGGCAGGTGCTTGTCTAGCCTGCTCTTAAAAACTTCCAGTGATGCTGTCACAGGACACCCAACTGTGCACCCTTGGTTATAACCTATGATATTTCTGGTCACTTACACAACTGAGATTGTCTGTTTTTATGCCAATTACACCATTAAGGATTTTTTTATGGATGCTCATAACCTATTCTACATGATTCCTAGGATATGTTTCCTGCAGCCTCATGCATGCATACAGATGTATAGTGTAAGCTGAAAGGGTGGGGTATAATCCATTCACTTGCCCCTCTCCAGTGTCTAAGAGAGGTAAACTCCTACCAAAAGCAGCTGGAGAGCCAGGATCCAGTCTGTACAGGACTCACAATGAAGACTGCTCAGTGTCCCATCCCACAACAAAATACTGTATTACTCAGAGTAAACATAACAAGGACCTTTATTAACTAACTAAACAAACCTTATCCTAAGAACCAAAATGCAAAGTTCAAGTGGAGCCTCCCTTATCTCAATTGCAGTCTTTTAAGTTCTTGAGGCTTGAATGCAAGAGAACCAATCCTCATCTTCTCTGGCTGCAGGAATCTTCAGCTGGAATCCATGCAGTCCTTCCTTTCCTCTCCTCAACAAGTACCATGCAATCAGGTCACTGGCCATCCAGCTTTCAGGTCCACAACAGAAAACTCCCCTGTAAAACAGTCCAAAGCAGGGAGAAAACATCCTGCAGTCCACTCTGGGCTCAGCACCTGTCAGTCAATCATTGAGCACATGGACTCTGCAGCTCTCTGTGGTCACTCCTCTCTGGGCTGCTCCTTTCAGTTTTCTCCCAGGTTTCTGACTCCAGCACAACAACAGAAACTTGTAGAGTATGCTCAATATGCTACCACACCTTAGTTCCAGAAACTTCTGGTTTCTGGGCAGCTAAATCTGCCCAGCAACATAACCTAGCTTAAGGAGATCCCTAAAAGAGATTGCTCCCTTCTTAGGCAAATTGGTTACAATAGCATGGCTTGGGGGGGGTGGGAGACAAACATAACTCTCTTTCAGCAGCATGTAAACAACCAAAGCTCTGAGTAAACAAGTACCTGGAGGAGGCAACAAATATATTAATGAAGGTCTCTGGCTCAGACAGGACAAAGAGATCACCTAGGCCCAGAAAGGGAGGGGTCGAGGGCAGGAGTGCCTCTGGCCCAGGAAAAGCTCTGGGGCTTGGACACCGGGTCTCAGGGCTTGAGTGCTGTGCGCACACCGCTGCTGCAGCTACTGCTGTGGCAGACTTGAAGCGCTGGTGCTGGTACTTGGGGCTCAAGCCTCGTAAGCGTGGTGCTAGTGATGCCCCTGGTTGTGGGTTTTTGAAACAAAGAGAGAGATTTGAAGGGATATGGGGTTTTTTGCCTGGAGAATCTCTGTCTTGAAACAACTTCAAGCAAGATCTGGGCCCTGCCTGTTTTTAGGCAGAGACCAGCTGTACAAAACATCTGACATCCAAATATCTTGAGCATAAACTTGGACCATGAGATCGCTTTAGGTACAGATATTAGGTTGGTATGTGTTACTTTTTATCTCCTTGTGGTCATTTGTGACTCATTCGTATTGTGATTCTGCCATGATTGGCTTTTTTTTTTTTCACTTAGAATTATAATCTGATCAATAAACTAGTTGTTTTATCTAAAACTGTGATCTTTAGAGGGTGTGAAAAAGGCTGGGCATAATCTATTTCTTTGTTGAATGGATGGACTTGAATGTATGGTGATTGGGAGTGGGCCCCAATCTCTGTAAACAGTGGCTCCTGATGTGGTCACAGGGGCTGAGGGTATCTGCTGGGGGACCATCCCTCGAATAGCCAGAGGGCATACACCCACTGCTTGGGACCAATTACATGTGAGAAGCTGGAGTGGACTGACTCAGGAGTGAGTAGTCACCTGGTAAAGTGGGGAGACTTGGGGTTCAGGAGTGGGAATCAGGGGGTCACAGCGGCACACTGGACTGGATCCAGAGAGCAGCTTGATCACATTTTAATGTTTTCCCAATTGACACCTCACGGCACACAGACAAGCTAACTTTATCAGATAATTCTGTGAGAATCGAAGCTTTTTGGTATCCAAAAATCTCAGGCTCAACACAAAGTTTTTCTACAGAGATGAAGTTTTCTTTAAGGCAATCTGTCTCTTGGTGGCCAGGAATCCAGTCATCACAGCTGGGTGTTTCAGGTGTTGTAGGAGGCTCTGGAATACCTGGAATGCCTGCCTCCCTGATTCTCTGGTGATCACTTTCTCCAGCTTTTCCAACTGCATCATAGACTCTAAGGTCAGAAGGGACCAATATGATCATCTAGTCTCACTTCCCGCACAGTGCAGGCCATAAAACACCTCATTGACCCTCAAACCCATAACTGAGCTATTAAAGTCCTCAAATCATGATTTAAAGACTTTAATACAGAGAATCAACCAACAAGTGAGCCATGCTCAATGCTACAGAGGAAGGCGAAAACCCCTCAGCATCCAAGCCAATCTGCCGTGGGGGAAAATTCCTTCTCGACCCCAAATATGGTGATCAGTTAAACCATGAGCATGAGGGCAAGTCCACAACAGCCAGTGAAGAAGAACTTCTCTGTAATAACTCAGAACCCGCTCCATCTAATGCCCCTTCCCAGGTCACTATCTTACCCATCACAAGTAGTAAAAGACAGACAATGGCCAAGCTACACTGTCCATCATATCATTCCCTCCATAAACTTATCAAGCTTGGTTTTGAAGGCACCTAAGGTTTTCACCCCCACCACTTCCCTTGATAGACTATTCCAGAACTTTATTCCTCTGATGGTTAGGAATCTGCGTCTAATTTCAAGCCTAAATTTTCTGAAGGACAGTTTGTATCCATTTGTTCTTGTGTCCACATTGGCACTGTATTCAAATAATTCCTCTCCCTCCCTTGTATTTATCCCTCTAATGTATTTATAAACAGCAATCATATCTCCTCTCAGCCTTCTTTTGGTCAGACTAAACAAACCAAGCTCTTTAAGTCATCTCTCATAGGGAAGACCTTCCATTCCACGAATCATCCTTGTAGCCCTTCTTTGTACCTGTTCCAGTTTGACTTCATCTTTCTTAAACATGTGTGACCAGAACTGTACACAATACTCCAAGTGAGGTTGCAGCAGCACCTTGTATGACAGTACTAACACCTCCCTATCTCTACTGGAAATACCCCTTCTGATGCACCCCAGGACCGCATTAGCTTTTTTCACTGCCACATCGCATTGGCTACTCATTGTCATTCTGTGATCAACCAGTACACCCAGGTCCTTCTCCTCCCCCGTCACTTCCAGTTGATGCATTCCCAACTTATAAGGAAAATTCCTGTTATTTGTCCCTAAGTGCATGACCTTGCACTTCCCATTGTTGAATTTCATCCTATTTCTAATGCTCCACTTTAGAAAGTCATCCAAATCATTCTGTATGCTATCCTGATCCTCCTCTGTATTGGCAATACCTCCCAGTTTGGTGTCATCTGCAAATTAATCAGCACATTCCCACTTTTTGTGCCAAGGTCAGGTTGAATAAGGTGGATCTCAGGACTGATCCTTGGGGAACTCCACTAGTAAACTCCTTCCAGCTAGGCAGTTCACCTTTTCTATGACCATCTATAATCTCCCCTGTAACCAGTTCTTTATCCAGCTTTCTATTTTCATATTAATCCCCATATCCCTCAATTTAACTAATAAATTCCCTGTGTGGAACTGTATCAAATACCTTGCCAAAATCTAAGTAAATTTGGTCCACCGCATTCCCTTTATCCAAAAAAATCTGTTATCTTCTCAAAAAAGATCAGGTTGGTCTGGCATGATCTACCTTTTGTAAAGCTGTGTTGTATTTTATCGCAGTTACCATTCTCCCCAATATTCTTAAGTACCCTCTCCTTCAAAATTTTCTCCAAGACCTTGCATACTGCTGAGGTCAAACTAACAGGCCTGTAGTTATCTGGATTACTTTTACTCCCTTCCTTGAAAATAGGGACTACATTAGCAATTTTCTAGTTATAAGGTACAACCCTTGTGTTCACCGATACTTTAAAAATCCTCGCCAAAGGGCTGACAATTTCATGTGCGAGTTCCTTCAATATTCTTGGATGGAGATTATCCGGACACCCTGATTTAGTTTCATTAATCAGCTGAAGCTTGTCTTCCACCTCAGATATGGTAATTTCCACTTCTACATTCTCATTTCCATTAGCTGCTCTGCCTCTGTTGCCAATCTCACTATCACCCTCGTTAAAGACAGAGGCAAAGTACTTATTTAGATATTCAGCCATACCTAGATTATCCTTGATCTCTACCCCATTGTCTCGAGCGGGACTTGAGGGAGGTTCGAGGATTCTGCGTGAAGACAACAACTGAGTCAGGAAAGAAGCAGACTACAAACTTTATTGGATTACAGACAAATTAAACCCTAACACTCACCATCACATAACCCAGGGGAGAGCCGTGTCCTGATATGAGTGGCTACACTGCCACCTTGGGGTGAGTGGCCCCCTTCAAACAGACCGAGCCCCCCAACTCTCGGCATCTTCAGACCCGAGAGAGACTCTGGCCCCTCCTTTCTAGTGGCTTCCCTTTTATATCCTTATACAAATAAGCCAGGGTTATTAAAGAGCAAGAGCCAAAAGCAGAACAAGCCTGCCGCTTGAGCCAGACTCCCCCTCCACCCCCCCGGGGCGGAGGGGGCTGCCACTTGTGTTTCAGCAACTTCCTCTTTTTCCAGGGGAGACCAGCAATTTGCAGTTTCGACTGGCAGCTTAGCATAATTTTACTTTAATTCAGGCTTTGGGGCCTGCCATCCCTCTAGCCACCCTAAACTGACGCGTGACAATGTCTTCCAGAAGGTGACCACTAGACCATCCTTAGTGTATAGTGGTCCAGCTTCATCCTTCTGTGTTTTCCTTCTATTTATATGGCTGAAGAACCTTTTACCATTGGTTTTGATTCCCTTTGCAAGGTCTAACTCTGAGTGGCTTTTGGCCTTCCTCACTTGATCCCTACATGCTCTGACCTCTAAAAGGTAACCCTCCTTTCCTAGCCCTCCCATCTTCCACTCCTTGTAGGCCTTGTGTTTCCTCCTAATCACCTGTCTAAGATGTACATTCATCCAGCTTGGTTTAGAACCCATGCCTGAACATTTGTGCCCCTCCTTTGGAATGCAGGCTTCAGACAGTTCCTGCAGCTTTGTCTTGAAGCAGTTCCAAGCATCCTCAATGTTCATATTCATGAATTCTTTGGTCTAGTCCACTTCCCTAGCTAATTCCCTTAATTTTTTGAAGTTAGCCCTTTCGAAGTCAAAGACTCTTGTCACAGATTTAGTTTTGTTTACCCTTCCATTCAGTTTAAATTGGAGTAGCTCACGGTCACTAGAACCTAGGTTGTCCCCTACAACTAATTCCTCTATGAGGTCCTCACTACTGACTGATACCAAATCTAAGATTGCATTGCCTCTTGTTGGTTTGGAAACTGCTTGATGGAGAAATTTATCTGCTATCACCTCCAAGAAAATTTGGGCCCTTTTATTGCTGCTAGCACATATCCTCCAGTCTATATCTGGGAAGTTAAGATCTCCCATAATCACACAGTTCCCAGTACTGTTTACTTCCTTAAAGGCCTTAAAGAGTTCTCTATCCATGTCCAAATCAGATCCCAGCAGTCTGTAAAACACCCCAAGCACTAATCCAGGAGAAACTCTAGTAGCTTTCTTCTCCAATGTGATTTTGCGCCAGATAGACTCTGTCCTGTTAATTTCATCACACTAAATTTCTTTGCATTCTATTGCATCATTGATATACAATGCCACACCACCACCTTTGTTGTTACATCTGTCTTTCCTAAAGAGCACGTAGCCTTCAATGCCCGTACACCAGTCGTGACTACTATTCCACCATGTTTCTGTTATCCCTATAATATCTGGTTTCAATTCTTCTACCAGTAGTTCCAGTTCCTCTATTTTATTACCTAGGCTTCTTGCATTGGTATATAAACATTTTCACTTTTGCTGCTTGGCTGTGCTCACATTCTTTACCCTATGTGGCCTTTTTTTACTACTGCCAACATTGCCCGTCAGACCAATATTTGTGCTTGCCTCCTTTCTAACATCCATACTGCCTCCCACATCTTTGTCTTTTCTGAATTCAGTTTTCTGCCTCTCAATGCTAGTATCAGGCATAGAGATTGTCCAAGCATCCCCTTACACTCCCTAGTTTAAAGTCTCTTAATTAGTTGAGCTAGTCTCCCTCCCAGAAGTCCGTTTCCCTCCCTACTCAGGTAAAGTCCATCCCAAGCAAACAATCTTCTGTCCATGAACGACTCCCAGTGTCCATACATCCGAAAGCCCTCCTTGTAACACCACTGCCTGAGCCATCTGTTAACTGCCAGAATCTTCTCACAGCTGTGTTGCCCTCCTCTAAGGACAGGCAGAATCCCACTGAAGATTACCTGAGCCTCCAGCTCTTTGAGAGTCCTCCCCAGCCTGGCATAGTCTCCTTTGATATGTTCCAATGAGAATCTAGCTATATCATTTGTACCCACATGAAGGATAATCAGAGGATTCTTTCCTGCTCCCATTAGGATCTTCTTCGGCCTCAGATCCACGTCATGTATCTTAGCTCCAGGCAAGCAGCACACCCTTCTCTTCTGAGGGTCACTTCTAGTTATAGGCCTGTCTGTCCTCCTCAGCAGAGAATCCCCAATCACATACACTTGTTTTTTCCTGGAAACAGTGTGCTTCTCCAGTCTATCCCCAGTTCTCTCTGACCGGGAGTCATGATGTCTACAGCTGCTGTTCACAATCCTCTTCATCGGCTCCTGAATGCTCCCTGGGCTGTTATTTATCTCCAGAGGCTCAACTCTACTTTGAATGGGACTAGCTGCTCTCCTCTTCTGTCTCGCATTCCCACTTTCAGTCTTCACCTTGTGGAAGCAGGCTCCAATAGGCAGAATCAGATTTCAGCAAAGCACCTTTACTACAAGTGGCCACAGGGAGAGAGACTCACACTGACAGGGAGAACCCTGTCTGGTTAAGAGCACTCTGCCTGGAGTCCAAAAATTAACAATATTTATAGGGATAGAAATCAACAAAACAGGGGTGATGTTTCTAATTGGCACAATTACAATTCCTTTACATGATTGGCTATTTTCTACACTATAGATTACAACAAACAGAATAGAACAATAAATTCAAAACAAGCAGATAAACACACATTTGCTCTAGCAGATTGTAGTTATAGTTAAGTTTTATACATATGATGCAGTTGGGTGTTGTTTTTACTGAGCAGAAACAGATAAAGGCTATTATCATGGTCTGAGTTGCTAAAACTCACAGTGCTTCTAGCAGGACTGAGGTAGAAATGCTTATTATCCCTTGGGACAGTGCATTCTTATCTTGTTACAAACAGTTTTACAGCTTCTGCTGGTCATTGCTGACCTCTATAGTAGCAGAGCTAAATATGTAGGCCTATACGTAGTGTTAGCATAATATGGAAGTGATAGTGTCGTGGTTAGTTTCACATGTAGTGTTTTACATGCAGAAGGGCCTGGGTTCAAACCCCATAGAGTTGGACTAGATGATCTCATGAGTTCCCTTCAAACTCTATGATTCTATTCTAAGTGGGTCATTATTTTTATTCCATAACCTGCTGGACTCCTTCATTTGCTAATTCAGCAAACATGTTACTGAGTTCTGTTTCACCTTCACTAGGTGGTCTTTTTCTCAGCCGCCTTCTCACAGTCACATGTTTCCACTGCTCACTTTCCTACTAACAACAACCTAACAACTGCTCTGATTTACTGTTACTGTAGGACCTGACCCTATGTTTTACACTCCCTTGCATTTATTTTCATTCCATTCTGTAAGTTCACCCATCTTTGAAGCATCTGATGAAATGGGATTGTCTCCCACAAAAGCTCATGCGAAAAATAAATCTGTTAGTCTTTTAAGTGTCACATGACTCCTTGTTTTTGTTTTTGGGTTTTTTTTGCTGGACTAGACTAACATGGCTACCCCTTTGGAAATTCACTTTCCTCACCTAGCAGTCTCCCCTCAGAAATGGTTGCTCCTATTTCCATCTGCAGGTATGAGTTTTTGTCTCCAGCTTCCCCAGTCCTCTGCTCCATCAACTGTTCAAACCCCCTTCTAAACTCAATCATAGTTGCCACCTGCATCTCCAACCCTCAGATTTTCTCCTCCAACAGCTCTGTGAGGCAGCACTTCATACAAACAAAATTCTTTGGGGTTACACCCTCTAAGATAATGTATGTCCCACCGCTTCCACATCCTCTCATCTACATCAGAGATTGATTCTTGCTGTTGTGACTCCAAAGCACACCTCTAGGCCTCTTCTTCCTGGACATGCAATTATCTGTCCACTGCTTCTATTTTAAGCTTCATTTCCACTTTCCATTTCATGTATTCATGTCTTTCTTCCCCCCTCTCATGTTTAATTTCTTCCAGCCACTGCGCAAATGCTAATTGGATTTCTGTCACACTTGTAAAACTTTCATGTTTCCCTGTGTTTGTTTCCCTCACATGAAATAAATGAACAGAAAACAACAAATCACGGGCTCCTGACTGTTCAGTTACTAGAGAAACAACTCCCTTAAAATTGCCCAATTAAAGCATCTGGCTGGGGCACAAAACCCTTCTATCACTGCACCCTGTGACAGGTTGATCCCTTATTCTCATCCCGTGTTTCCACTGTGACCCCCCAATTCAAACCACTTTGCCAGGTGACCACTCACTCCTAAGTCAGTCAACTCCGCCTCTCATGTACAATTGGTCCCAAGCAGTGGGCGTGTATCCATTGGCTATTCGAGGGACTGTCCCCAAGCAAATACTCTCAGCCCCTGTTACCACACCAGGAGCCACTATCTACAGAGATTGGGGCCCACTCCCAATCACCATGCACTCAAGTCAGTCTATTTAACAAAGAAATGGATTGTGCCCAGCCCTCCTCACTCACAACCTCTAAAGATCACACAACTTTAGATAACCACTAGTTTATTGATCTGAGTACAATTCTGAGTGAGCATACGGCCAATCAACGCAAAAACAATACAAATGAGTCAGGAATGACCACAATGAAATAAAAGGGAAAACATGCATACTAACCTAATACCTCTACCTAAACTGACTTCATAGTCCGCATTTATGCTCAAGATATTCAGCTGTCAGATGCTTGTATAGCTGATCTCTGCCTCAGAACAGGCAGGGTCCAGATCTTGCTTGAAGTTGTTTCAAGATGGAGGTTCTTCAGGTAAAAAAACCCAAATCCCTCCAAGTGTCTTTGTTTCAAAAACTCTCAACCCCTCCCTTTCCGGGCCTAAGTGATCTCCTTCTCTGGTTTGAGCCAGGGACCTTAATCAACATTTTTGTTAACTTTGACAAAGTTGATTGGAGCCCGCAAAAGCTTATATCTGAAGAAATCTGTTAGTCTTTAAGATGCCGCAGCTCTCTTGTCGTTTTTGCTGTACAGGAACTAACACGGCAACCCCTCTGGAAATCTCCCACAGGTATTTACTCATTCACAGCTTTGATTGTTTACATGCTTCTGGAAGAGAGTTCTGTGTCCCCCCCTCCCCTTGAATCATGCTACACATCTGTACACATGCATGAGGCTGCAGGAAATATGTCATTATAGTAGTCATGTAGAATAGGTTATTAGCATCCATAAGAAACCTTGCATGGTGTAATTAGCATAAAAATGTACAATCACAGTGCATAAGTGAAAAGAAAAATCATACAGATCATAACCCAAGGTACAGAGATGTCTCTCCTGTGACAGGTGGAGATTCCACAACCTGCCTAGGCAACTGATTCCAGTGGTTCATCACCCTAATAGTTAGGATTTTTTTTTTCTAATGTCCAACCTAAGCCTCCCTTGCTGTAATTTAAGCCCATGGTTTCTTGTCCAATCATCAGAGGTTAAAGAGAATAACTTTCCCCCAACTTCCTTCTAACAATCTTTCAAGTACTTGAAAATTTTTATCATGTTCCCTCCCCATCCCCTCTTTTCCAGACTAAACAAACCCAGCTCTTTCAACCTTCCCTCATAAGTAAAATGTTCTGGACATTTAATAATTCCTGTTGCTCTTCTCTGGGCTTTTTCCAATTTGTTCACATCTTTCCTGAAATGAGGTGCCCAGAACTGGACAAAATACTCCAACAGAGGTTGTTTCAAAATAAGAAGTGGCATGTCCAAACGACGTTCTCTCGTTTCGAAACAATGGGTTCTGTTGTTTCGAAACAAGACCCATTGTTTTGAATCAGCTTAAACCCCTTCCATTTTGAAACAACAGTCATTTCGAAATGAGTTGTTTTGAAACAACCCCGTTGGGACATGCTGTTTCGAAACAACCACTGCCCGGACGTGTTATTTTGAAACAACGCTTGTTTCAAAATAACCGTCTGACCTTCCTCCCAGGGTGCACAGCACCCTAGGGAACAGGAAGTTCCTGTTAGGGCGTGCCTGTCAGGCAGTGTGGCCACAGCCTTTGCAGCCATGGCAGCCCAGGCTGGTACAGCCACTGGGGGGGCGACAGAGGGCCCCTGTGTGGACCCCCAAGGAGGTGCAATGCCTCCTCAGGATCTGGCAGAGGCCAGCCATCATGTCCCGATTCCGGGCCTCACACCGGCACCGGGACTTATACTCAGACATTGCCGCAGCAATGTCTGAGGCGGACCACCCCCAGACCACCGAGCAGGTCCACAGTAAAATCAAAACGCTGTGGCAGGACCATGCTTGGACCCAGGAGGCCTGGGACCTCCAGGGGACAGGGAGCTCCGCCACCTGCCTGTACTTCAAGGAGCTCCTTGAATTCCTGGTTCCAGAGCCCAGCAGTCTCCCCGCTGAGGCTTTGGACACAGGAGTCCATCGGAGCCCCTCGTCGGGCCCGGAGGCACCGGGGTCGGACGTCTCCATTGGGGGGCCTCCAGCTGCAGCACCACCAGCGGCAGAGGCCACCCCAAGCAGCCCGGACCTGTTCACCAGCCCGGAGGCGCTGAGCAGCCCGGAGGACCAGGGGCCCACCACCATCTCGGCCCCTGCGTCCAAGATGGAGCCGGGGACATCACGCCGGATCTCTGGAGCCCCCGTGGGTAAGTATTCCCCTCCCCCGGGCACACAGGGCTGGGCCTGTCCAGCAAGTCACGGACAGCGAGGGGGCCAGGGCTGGGCAGGTAGGGCACAGGGTTGGCTGGTGCAGAGGCCCCCCCTCAGCCACGGGTCCCACAGAGACAGGTGGCACCGGGGTCACAGGCCCCTGTGTGCCTGGGGGCGGTGAACAGGGGCTGGCTGTTAAAGATGCAGCCGCATCTTGGGCAGGGTGGAGAGCATGCAGGGCACACCACTGGCAAGTGGCCTTGGGAGACCCCCTAGAGCAAGGCGTGGCTGAGTCCAGCTCACCCTCGTGGGCACCACTAGCATGTGTGCCTCTAGGGTACAGTTCCCAGCTGTCTGGCAAAAGGAGAACATGGTCCCCTTTTTACTGTCCTGTTCTTTTTATCCTCACATTTTTCTCTGTCTGGTAGGCAGTTTAAAATACAGGAGTTTGTCAGGCTTTTTACTGTAGGGGTTGAAGGATCCTGGAATGCCATAGCATACTGATTTGTACAGGAATGTGTCCCACAGCCCCCTAAACACCGACGACTACCACAGCCAGACAACATTTTTGCTCAGTGTCCTCCAATGTCCTCTGTCGGGTACCGTCCTGGCCTCTTTCTGAGGCTTTGGGGGCCAGTAGCCCTACCCCAGGGCAATGTCCCATGGGATCCTGGGGCCTGCTGACAGTCAGGGCAGAGGTGTGTGCTGCAGACAGGCTGCACACAGACAGGGCCAGCAGGTGGCAGGGGCCAACTGTGTTTTCTGCTTCCCTCCAGGAGGTCACCCAGCTGCTCGCCGTGCCGCACCACCAGCCTGATGCCTGAGCCCCAGGGCACCCCGGCGGTGGAGGAGAGTCCCCCAGTTGCGCACTGAGCTCCTCATGAGCCTCAAGGAGCTCAGGGAACGAATGGAGGCATCCACCCAGGCCTGGTGCCGTGAGCTGGCGCAACAGCAGGACGTCGCCCTCTGGATTCTCAACCAGGTCACTGCGGCAGACGACCGGCTGGCCACAGCCATGGAGTGCCTCACTGACCAGCTGCCAGCCACCATCCAGGAGCTGGTGGACAGGACGGCCCCGTCAGGGCACGCCGAGGGTTTGCCACCTGGCCCTCCCCGGAGGCAACGACAGCCAGAGGGCAGCCATGGGCATAGGTGGGGTATGCCAGCCCCCCCCGACCCTCCCACAGGCCATGCCTGATCTCCCCCCTGCCCCCCAGACTCTTTCACCCCCTTCCCCTTTCAAGTTGCTGCCCCCTCCCCCAACTCCCCGAAGTCCCCCTTCCAAATTGCTGCCCCCTCCCCTTGACTGCCCCCACATTGCCCCATCCTGTAACCCCCCAGCCCTTCCCTGCCCCAACCTCTGATTGTAAAATAAATAGATAATTCGAAACTTATTTGTGGTTTTGAGTGGTTTTATTGGGGGTAGTTGACAGTGCGGGTGGAGAGGTGGGGGCTGGCTGTGGGTGAACAGGGGAAAACAGTGGTGTGGGGCAGGGCAGGCCTGGCCCTCAGAGTTCCTCCTCTGTGAAGGCGGTCCGGAGGGCGTCACGCAGAGACAGGGCTCGCTGGGATGGCCGCTCCTGTGTGGGCACAGGTCAGAGCTCCACATAGTCCCTGCTGAGGACTCGGGCCTCAGCTTCCCACGCAGGTGGAATGGGCTCACCGCGCTGCTCACAGTAGTTGTTGAGGGCCACACACGCGGTGATCACCTGTGGCAGTGTCCTCTCTGCGAGGTGGTGGCGGGTGAGGAGGCACCTCCAGTGGGCCTTGAGGTGGCCAAATGCCCGCTCCACCACCTGGCAGCAGCAGGTCAGGCGGCAGTTGAAGATCCGCCACGAGGGATCAAGGGGCCCTGCATGCGGCCGCATGAGCCATGGGCGCAGGGGGTAGGCCGTGTCTGCCACGATGAGGACGTGCACCTCTACTCGCCCAAGATTGATGTTGTGAGGAAGGAAGAAGGTGCCCACCTCCATGCCCCAGTAGAGGGCAGAGTTCTGGAGGACCCTGGTGTCATGGGCCCTCCCTGGCCATCCCATATAACAGTCCTGGAACAGGCCCCAATGGTCCACAAGGGTCTGCACGATGATGGAGAGGTACCCCTTACGGTTTCTGTACTCAGCGGCCCTGTGCTCCGGGGCTCGCACGGGGATGTGCATGGCATCAAGGATCCTCAAACAGTTGGGGAAGTCAAGGGTGGCCATGCCTGGGATGGTGTCCTGCAGCTCCCCTTGTCTCACCAGGTGTTGCAGCAGGACCCGATTGATGGCCCTGGTGACCTAGATGAGGATGTTCCCGGTGGTGGACATCCCAATGCTGAACAGGTGCGCCACTGACCTGTGGGACTCCAGAGTGGCTATCTTCCAGAGGGCGATGGCTGCTCTTTTGTCCACGGGATGGCAGGCCTCATGGGGGTGTCCCTGCGGTGCAGCTGCGGGGTGAGTTCGGTGACCAGGAGGGTGAAGCTGGCCCTGGTCATCCTGAAGTTCTGCCTCCAGGCGTCATCCCCCCAGGTGCGCAGCACGACCTGTTCCCACCAGTCTGGGCTGGTCTCCTGGGCCCAGATCTGGCGAGGCACGGAGGGGGCAGAGCTACCAGCTTGATGAAAGCCTTGGGCAGAGGCTGGTCACCCTCTGGCTCCACAAGCACAATGTCCCTCGTGAGCAGGACACTCTGCAGGCAGTCAGCGTGGCTGGGTGTCGCATGGCGCTGTCTAGGCAACTGGGCAAAGTCCATCGCTTGCAGTGTGCTGCTAGCCTGAGTGGACAGGGAAGTGAGGTCGGGGCCGGCTATTATGGGATTGGCTACCTACATGGCTGCCAACATGGCCCAGGGAGGCAGCCATGTTGCCACAGCTACCATGGTGCCCTGGCCCTGAAGCAAAATAGCAAGCCCACAGTGTGGACGTGCTATTTCAATTCCTACTTATTTCCTTATTTTGAAATAACTTTGTTATTTCAAAATAACTCGTTTCAAAATAAAGCGTTATTTCGAAATGGCTTGTTTCGAAACAAGCACTTGTGTGTAGACAGCCATATGTCCACTACGACACCCAGATCCCTCTCCAAAGTACTCCTTCCTAGACAGTCATTGCCCATTTTATATGTGTGCAACAGACTGTTATTTCCTAAGTGGAGAACTTTGCATTTATCTTTATTGAATTTTATTCTGTTTCCCTCAGACCAGTTCACAAGTTTGTCCAAATCATTTTGAATTATGATCCTATTCTCCAAAGCACTTGCAACCTTCCCCGCTTGGGTAGCTCTGAATAAAACCAAGGCAATTCCATGGAGCTGATAAAAATATTTGTGAAGGTGAAACTTGTGTTGATGGATCATGCATCAGAAATGCACCACAAATTCCTCAGTGGCGAATGATTGAGGTGCCGCTGGGTGAGAACTGAGAATGGAAACTGGGGGGATGTTTCAAGGGGACTGGGAGCTCTGGAGCATAGGCTGACTGGAGGGTAAAAGGAGCACAGGATGCTGGTTCAACAGAGGTACATCCCACTCTTGAGCCTCAGGGATTTTATTCTTACCTGACTGTAATTCTCTGCAGGTTTCCAGGATCTTTTACCAGTGAAGGAGCCTTAAACAGAGAATATGGATATTCTTGGGTATTAACAGTTACCAAACTGGAACACACATATTAAGCATACAATGCTCACCAGTCCCAGTAAGGCAGACAAACTTCTCCTGGTGGCCAGGCAGAATTAGATCATTTGGGGACTCCAGCTTCTGCACAGTATGGTTGGCCAGGTGTTGCAGTCTGGCAGCTCTGATCTTCTTGGGCTGTGTTCTGGAGTTAGGTTCCAAAGAACTTCCTTTTGAACTCAGTTTATATAGCTAAAACTTGAGCCCTGCTTATGTAACCCATGTGCCTAAATAGGTGCAATCTCTTTTAGGGACCCTTATGGCTGGGTTACGTTGCTGGGCAGATTTTGCAGCCCAGAAACCAGAAACTTCTGGTAAGAGGGTGAGGGAGCACACTGAGCATGCTCCACAAGTTTTATTGTTTTTGCTGGACTTACATACCCAGGGAGAAGCCTGAGAGGAGCAGCCTGAAGAGGAGCAAACAGAGAGCTGCAGAGGACATCTGCTAAGGGACTCAGTGAAAGGAGCTGAGCAGGAGTGGCCTGCAAGATGTTTTCTCCCAGCTTTCGACTGCTTTGCAGGGGAGTTGTCTGCAGTGGAACTGAGAGCTGGATGGCCAGTGACCTGATTGCATGGTGCTGGCTGCACAGGAGGAAGAAAGGACTGCATGGCATCTGCCTGAAGATTCCTGCAGCTAGAGAGGATGAGGATTGCTTTCGTTCTGCATTCAAGCCTCAAGGACTTAAAAGACTGCAATTGAGATAAGGGTGACTCCACCTGAACTTTGGGACTCTTGGGTTTCTTACTGTTTTGTTTAAATGTATTATGGTTCTTTAGGATAAGGTGTGTTTAGTTAGTTAATAAAGTTCATTGTTATGTTTCTGTTGAGTAATAGTTTAATGTGGGATGCAAACTCTGAGCAGTCTTCGCTGTGAGTCCTTTTAACAACTGGATCCTGGCTCTCCAGTTGCTTTCATCAGGGGTTTTCTCTGTGAGGCACTGGACAGGGGCAATTGAATGAATTTGAGCCCACCCTAGCAGGTTACACTTAGCTGTACCTTAACCAACCACTGAAAAGTAAAGTCCCAAAACCCACCAATTCTAGTTCATTACAAAAAAGTCCTTTAGTCAACATATTCCACCACCTTCATTAATTTCAATAGTGCATGCTTGAAACAGACCAAACAATCAAAGAATCAGAGAGAAATATTTCAGATAAACAATAGAAACATTGGCACCAGATAAGACAAACCAGTAACTGGAGATTTTACATGCTACTATATTGAGCAAAGCATCTCAATCATTCTCCATTGATTGACACTCTGAAGCAGTTTGAAGGGTTGCGTTCTCCCCAGTGCTATATCAGGTCACGCAGTAGCATCTGGGGGACAAGGAGTCATGGGTAAGGCACCTTCTACTGTCTAAGCTGTGTCGGAAGCAGAGTCCAGGGTCTGTGGCTGTGACTGCACTGAACCATACAGCGTCTTCTGGCTCCCTGTAAGGATAGTCCAAGCAGTAATTGACTTATCTGGAAATCCTGCTTCCCAGGGCTTGCTCCAGCCTCTCTGCAGCCAGGATGTGTGGGGCAACAATAAGGACCCCAGTCACTATCCTTATATCCATACAGGGCTCAGCACAGTGTCCCTGGGATACCAGGCAAAGATGGGGAGGCTGGGGTGACACTAGGGGGTGCTATGTGTTAGAAGCAGGTATGAGGAGCCAGAACGAGCACAAGGAGGCCTTGTGCCTGATAGGGCACCACTCACCTTGTCTCCTCCTCATGCACCAGCCCAGGGTTCCAACTCCCAGCACACTGAGGATACAGCCAGTAACAATCATAAGGACACCTGCTGGGCCTGAGGCTTGGGAATCTGGAAATGCCCATGATAGACTGAGTCAAGGCCTCCAAAGCTCCTGTGGCCCTCCCCACCCCCAGAGTCTGTCTACTGTCCCAATATGCCTCGGATAGTATCCATAATTCCCCAGGCAAGCTGCTTCTCCAGTCACTCATCTTTCTGCCCTGCAGCTAGACACAGGGCTGGCCTGACCATACAGGTTCCCTAGGCAGTTGCATGGGGCACCAAATTAGATGGATATATAAATAGATATTATTTTTCTCTATATTGCTGGGGGGGACCAAAGGCATAGTTTGCCTAAGGTGCAAAAATCCCCTGGGCCAGCCCTGGGTAGACACCCCATTCTCTGTCTCCCCTGAAACCCCCAATGCTCCCATTTGCCTTTCCCTCCCCTCAGTATCTTTCTCTATCTATCCATCTCCTAATACTCCCAAAACTTCCCTGCTGAATTTCTAGCCTCCCTCCACCCCTTGTGTTCATCTGCCCAATTTCCCCATCCAGTACTCACCCCAGGGCACCCTCAAGGGGGCATCCCCCAGACTGTTGTGTCTCACCACACACACATGGTCTGTGGGGTCGATTCCCTCCTGCCCCACTTCGACAGACACCCGGACCTGGAACGTGGTGTCCCCATTGGGCCAGATCCCGCTGGTCACTTGCTCCCCATGGGCCACCTGGCCCCCTCGCTCCCACATCACTTCAATGTCACGGGGATAGAACCCCGTCACCTGGCAGATGAGGCGAGGCAGCCGGTTCTGGGTCCCTGGGACAAGGGCCACATGCACTGTGGGCTGGGCTGGGGGTTGGTGGAGAAAAAGTTAGTAATTACAGGGAATGGGACAGCAGAGTGCTGTGAATAAGGAGTGAGGGAGACTGGAGAAATTGTCACCTGTCTTCTGAGTGATGAAAGGCACAGAGATGCCAATCCAGAACTTGCAGTGCTGGGGCATGAGGTGCTTCCTTCCAGCGAAAGCCTCCCCTTCTCGATTCCAGCGCTCTGCAATGCGCCAGGCTGCCGGGTGCACCGAGAACCAGCGTTTCTGGTCAGCCTGGTACTGCAGCACATCGTCCCCATTGAGGGAATATCTGGTGATGGCTCGGATGGTGCTGGTGGCATCGTTCAGTTCACAACTGTGCAGGATCTGCAGGTAGTACGGCTCTGAGGGAGGGATGCATGAGCCACTCAGCACTGAGCTGCTGCCCGGAGGCAAATGAGGTTGAAATAGTCTGATGCATGAAACGAGGAGCCCTGGCTTTCAGGCCTCCAACCCCTACCACACCCAAAGCTGGTATAGCACCTATGTATCCTGGTTTCCAGCTCCTGTAAGCTAATCACCAGTTACCAGGGAAATCACTCTACATTGGTGTTACTTTCCCCAGCACCCTCAAAGCTCCTTTGAGCCATCTCTCCCTGAGCTGAGTGCTTGTAAACAGGGTCTCACCTGTCTTTGGGGAGCTGGTGTTCACCTCCTGCACCAGACCCTGGTACTCGGTCTCCACCCAGGAGTCCCAGTTTAGACAATCAGCTGTGCCTGCTCTCCAGAACTTCTGGCTGTCTTGGTCACTCACAGTGTAGCCATTGCGGGGATCCAGCCTACCAGTGCTGCTGTCATAGGCTGATAGCACTATATTGTTCATTTGCTTCACACTCAGCCGCCTGGGCAGGTTGGGGACTGTGAGTGGGGAGATGAGCTGGTGATAGGAAAGATGGTGAACCCCTGCAAGAAGAAAAGAGAACTGAACCCAGGCATCCAGTATAGGAACTTGAAGAGGCCTGCAGCATCCAGACCCCAGAGACTGGGATGGGAAACAGGACCCAGGCATCCAGGAAGTGAGGAGTCACTTACCAGCCAAAGCGAAGGAGAAGAGAGACAGGAGACCGAAGGGGACAGAGATGTGTTTGGTTTGAGGAATCATTGCCTTGGAGGAGACAAGACAGCCGCTCTGTGAGGTGAGGATAAGGCCAGGCCCCAGAGACCATCAGGAAGCACGGCTGCCCCTCCCCTCCCTGAGCTGCCTGCTTCTCTGACAGGAAACCCGAGAGGGGAAACCCAGAGCTACAAGCTGATCAAAATTCAGTACAAACAAACCAGCTCTCCCTGCCCTGTCTGGCTCCCTGCTTTGCTGGAAACTTCGTTCCCCACCAGTTTAACAAAGACTTAATAACTCCTGCTGCTGGCTCCAAATAGTCTCTGTTTTACAGCATTTCCTTTCTGGGAAGGTTTTCTGGGAAAGCAGCAAAGCAAAGCGGAGCAGTACTGAGCCCGGACAGTCGTCATAACAAATGGTAAGGGCTCTCCAGAGACAGGGGAATTTGTGGGTGGTGTCAGGTGACACAGCAAAAGAAGAGGCCACGCCTTTCAAAACAAGCAAAACCTACCCCAAAAGAGCTGGCAGACCAATAAGGTTAAGAGCAGTGGGAAGGTTTCCCCACTGTAGCCTCTCCTCCCTCTGCCCCATTTCTGTTTTTTCTGAATACATTAATCTTCCCATGCAGGCACTCACGGGCCCACATCAGCTGCATACATGGCAGCACGCGGATGCCAGTGTGCTGGGGGAATTTGGGGGTGCGGGGCAAATCAAGCCGTGCGCACACTGGGTTGGTGGGTGTGACGTCATGTCAGTCACACCCACAGGAGGCCACGTGGGCAGCGACTTCACAAGCCTTTTAATTCTTTTATTTGGCTTCTTTACTCACCCTGTCACTCAAGAAAGAAGCCTAGTGGCACAACTGTCAAATTATAAGTGGGTGGGGTTCCTGATAAGCCCAATTTTGCTTATAATAAGCCTATCTCTGAAAACTGCAGTCCTGTCCCCACCACCCGTGCTGTGAGGGCTGAGTGGGGTTGCTGGAGTGGGGAGTGGATATTACAGAGGCCATGGGTGCTGGAGCCTAGGACCCAGGGCTTCAATCCTTAAAGCCCTGCATTATCTGGCCTTGGTCTGAATGACTAACTGAAAAAGTTATGGCTGTCATGGAAGTCACAGAAACTGTGGTTCCCAGTGACGTCTGCAACAATGTGTCCTTTGCAACACCCAGCCTTGCTTCAGCTGAATTTGAAAGCAGGTTGGAACCTGAACAGTTAAACTGCTGCCTCCTGGTTTCCAGTTCCAGAAGGGTTCCATTTCTCTGTACCCTGGGCTGCCAAACATCATAGGTAGCCCTAGTGGGTGGGCAGTGTGAGCAGCTGCCCTGGGCCCCACGATGTGCCTGGCTGCCACAGGGTCCACCCGCTAAGACTGCCTGTGACTGACACCTCCCTTGGGGCCAGGGGTTGGTGCTGCAAAGGCACCAGTGATGCTGGTGGCAGGGTGCAGGGAATAATCCACTCCATGCTCAGCCATCTAAATAGGCCAGGGGCTTTCTTCAGGGAGATGAGCTGGCAACAGGGGAAATGATGAGTGCTTGCAGGAAGACAAACAAGGAGTCCTGTGGTACTTTTAGAAACTAACAAATGTATTTACCGCATGAACTTCCATGGGAGAAAATCCTACTTTGTCAGTGCTTTGAAGATGGGGAACTTACAGAATGGGAGGAAAATAAACGCAAGGGAGTATAAGGCAAGGCATCAGATCACACTGTAACAGCCAATCTAAGCAGTTGTTAAGATTCAAACACTGGGAAACATCATATCAAACACACGGCCTGTAGGCCACATATGGCCCCTAAAGCTATTTTCTGCAGCTCGCAACAACACTATTGTTACTGATATTTGCAATATCATTATATGAAAAGTTTTCAGTGGTGCGGCCCTCGGGCTAACATACTAGTCCTCATGCAGTCCTGTACTAGTACTCATGCAGCCCTTGTGGTGATTTGAATTTGAGATCCCTGATAAAGAGGAACATGAGGTCAAATCACCTGTAGTAATGAGAGAGAGGATATGAAAGGGACCCAGGCATCTAATGTGGCAACCCTAGGTGGCTCTGCAGCAACAAGCCCTGGGAAAGACACTGGGATGGGGAACAGGACCCAGGCATCTGGGAGACTGAGAGTCATTTACCAGCAGAGACATGAGCTAAAACTGGAATGAGACAAATTGGGCCTGAGGCATTGCCTTGGAGGGGATGAGACAGCATCTTGCTTCCCCTTGTGCAGAGCTGTTTGCACTTCTGACAGGAAACGCAAGAGGGGAAACCCAAACTGACATGCTTAGTGAAATTCAATACAAATAAGCCAGTCATCCCTACCCCGGGTGGCTCGCTTTGTTGCAGAAAGCTTCATTTGCTATTAATGCAACAAATACTCAATAACTCCTGTTGCTGTTTCCAAGACATGTCTGTAGTAACATGGGTTACTTACCAGAAACTGTCCTTCTTCAAGATGAGCTGCTTGGATTCATTCAGTAATAGGTGTATCCGTACCGCAGCGCATGACTGGTCGGAAACCTTTTTGCCCTAGCCTGTCAGGAAAGGGCTGGTGGCCACCACCCCCTTCTCACCTTGTGGCTATATGTGTGGCCATCACCCAGCCCCTCCCCAGTCCCTAAAAGTCGCCAACTCTGAGTTGTGGGGATAGTGGGAGGGTTGTGAATGAATCTGAGCAGCTCATCTTGAAGAAGGACAGTTTCTGGTAAGTAACCCACAGTTCTTCTTCAAGCGCTACTCAGGTACATTCAGTAATAGGTGACTGCTAGCCGTGCTGATGGATGGTGGGCGGAGTTGATTCTTTCCTGCCTTCAGCACTGCCTCTCCCCCACAAGGGTCAGTGACCAATGTTCCCTCTAAGGTTTGGCGGCTTGTGTGCAAAATTTTCAACCCGTGTGCAAAACTTTTTCTGAATAAAATTTGTGTGCAAACTCGTGCAACAAAAATTATTGAAAAATCTAGACCAATGAAAAATTAATATAAACTATTTAAAGTCGTTTTTTATTACTAAAATCACCCAATTTATTTAAAATTTACCCAAATTGCTATACAATCAAAAGAAACTAATCCATGGCTTTCAAACAACCCAAGACCAAAGTTATATTCAATCCGGATCCTAGGTGTCACAATTCTGCCTAATACCCTCATCTCCTGTGTTCTACATGCAGAGTTACAGTTCACACGGAAGCCAGCTAATTATCACTGACAGCATTTAAGATACACAAGGAGTTGTGTGGCACTTAAAGACTAAGATTTATTTTTCACCTGAGCTTTCGTGGGAGACTCCTTGTTTTGTTTTGTTTTCCTGGAATGGACTAACATGGCTACCGCTTTGGAAATTGGCAGCATTTAACATGTCTTGATGGTCCCAGAGGGGTAAATTCTATTGAAATTTTAAAAATCAAAAAAAGATTCCAGGCATCACTTTTCAGGAAAATGCTGCTACAAGAAAGATGCTAAACACAGCTGAAATCAAAACAATGGGCTTCTAGCTGCTTTAAGATAAGGCTACAGTATTTCTTAAAAGCCTATTTTCAGTCCCTTGTATCTTTACCTGCCCCATCATTTTGGGGCTACATTTCAACTTAGGAGAAAATCTCTACCAAAATACCACATCACTTTAATGCATTATGGTTTCTTCTGATGGACAGACTAAGGTGCATAGTGAAGAGAATAATCTCATGGCTCCTTTGATTCCCAGTCTTTTGGCTATTACTATATTTAAAACAAGTACTTATCTGATATCTCTGTTACATCTCTAAGATTTCTGTGAATTGTTCTTCAAAGCATCTGATGAAATGGGGTTTTCTCCCATGAAAGCTCATGCAATCAATATATTTGTTAGTCTTTAAGTACCACAAGAATCCTTGTTTGTTTTGTAATGAATTGTTGTGAGTTACAGGATTCTGGAGAAAACATCTTCCAGGTTCTTTGAAAGCAGGGGGTTAACATGCTCAAACACTCTCACTGTTCAGTCACTCCACTTAAGTAACATCCACACTAGCTTTCAGGAAATATACAACTGATTTTTAGATTTTTCACCTCCACAGCTTTATCTAGTTACAGAAGGGACATTTTGGCACTATGCACTCCCTTTTTCCCACTTGAGAAGTTTCAAACTTCAGGATATGAATGGCACTTACTCTTTGCCATGCCTCTTGTTTAAAAAGCTGAAGAATTGCCCCAATTCCGACTCCCTAAGCTCCCTGCCCCCATTCCAGCCCTCCTAAACCCCACCCCCACCTCCCTATCTTCATGCCACCTCTTTCAGCCCCCCCAAGCCCTCCCCAGCCCACCATCCTGACCCCTTCTCCCCCCTCCCCACACACTCTCCCTGCCAGCTGCCTGACAAACCCAAATCCCCCCCCAGCCCTCTTCACTGGCCAAAGAGCTGGGCGGGGGGCAGGAGGCCACGGTGCTGGCCGGCATGGAGGAGCCCGGGCTGGAGGCTGGGGCTGGCCATGCGAATGGCCAGACCCTGGCTGGAAGAGGCGGAGCCTCCACAGTCTCCGGGGAAGGGAGGGAAGGGGAGGGAGGAGTGGCAGGGCTGGCTCAAGCCTGCAAACCTTCCCTTCCTCTGGCCGAGGGGCTGGGCTGAGGCTCATGCCCGGACACAGCACTCCGGCTCGTCTCCCCTCGGCCACGCTGCCACCCTGAACTGCCCCATGCCCGGGGGCAGGAAAATCCTGCGCGGCAGGATTTTTTTAAGCGCGTGGCCGCGCTGCCGCGCGCCTTAGAGGGAACAGTGTCAGTGACCCAGGCAACAAAGGTCCATATGAAGTGTCTAAAGTACCAACATAAGGAACGTGGCCCAGATCAGGGAAAAACCATGAAATAAAATGGTCTGACCTAAGTGGGCAAGATGAGAGGACTATGTCACTCGAGTGCTCCCTGACTTGCAGATGAGAGGAGCAGTGACGTCCCTCACATCACCTTATTATAAGGTGTCAAAATGAAGATGCAGTTACCAAATCCTGATTGGGGAGTCATCTTCAAACGCAGACCTGGCCAGCTGGTGGCACGTATCTGCCAAGGAGAATGAGCTGGAGACATTCTCTGGCCTTAACTCTATAATAAGCCCAGCAGCTAGTGATGGGGAATTAATGTGACCTGGGAGAAAACTGAGTTCACTAGTGGTGAATGCCTGAAGCTGGAAGAAGCAAGGGGAAAGAAAGGGAGAGAGGGAATAGGACCTTTGTTGGTCCACCAAGGCAAGTCACAGAGAGGCATTAGATGATAGATGATCACCTATTAAGATGCAACACCTCAGCAGCCAACCTGGATCAGCATATGAAACCCAAAAGTAACTTTTTAGAGACCCACGGTTAGGCTTAGTTCGCCACTGGTGCAGAGGCAAGAAACTTGGGACCACAAAATTAAAGTGCCACAGTGTAAGACAGGGTCGGGAACATAAGGCCCATGGGCCTTATGTAGCCCCTAAAGCTATTTCCTGCAGTCCATGACAACACAATCATTATTGGTATTAGGAATATTGTTGTATGCAAAAGACTCGGTGTTGTGGCTCCTGGGTCAGCACACCAGTCCTCATGGTAAGCTGGGTCTGAGGCCCCTGGTGTAAGGGGGTTGAATTTCCACCCCAGTGAGGGAGGAGAAGGATGAGGTTAAGAGTCTGGGTTCAAGGAACAAAAGGGGGGTTAGCTCCATTAGTCGAAGAAGGAGTGAGGTTATGTCCATGGTGAGGTGCACACTTGGCCCCCCTTCTCTTTCTCCCTTTTTTTTTTTTTTTTTTGTTGCCAGGGTGCAGCCACTAGGTAGGGAAATAGGAGAGATGACCATTAGTGAAGGTCATAACCCCCTCACACAGACGGTGTATGTGAGCAGACATGACATGTGGCTGAGGGTAGCTGGTCATGATAGTGAATCTCTAGCCCTGGGAAAAGACTGTTGAAAGTTGGTAGAGTCTAGTGGAATACAGGTTACCCCCTCTATTAGACATCCGGAGTGGAAAGGACAACAGATGGGGTGACCACGGCACTACGAGCACCATAAGGAGGAGGGTACCGTTTAATGGCGCTATGAAAGATGAGCAAACCACTGGGAAGAGGAGAATAGCGCTTGACCCTAATAAGGATCAATGCCTTACAAATGGCTTACCAATGCCCCGCGAATAATGAGCTGGCAGGATGGGCCAGCGTTACATCAGGGGACCCCTTGGGGCACAAAATGGCTTCTGAGTAAGATAGGAACAGGTCAAACCTGAAATTAGACAGGGATTCATCCTGCATGAGGAAAGAGGGTCACTTAAAGGACTACCACTCCCAGCGTCGCTGAATCTGCTTTGTCAGTGGACGGAACAGGGCTAGCTCGCAGGTGCATTTCCTCACTTATAGAAAGGCCCTCTGAAGGGCCTTGGGTGACTTCCTTCAATTCTGCAATGTCCTTCTGGGGACTAGGAAAAGAAATCAGTGGCGGTGAGAACTCCAGGTTATTCCAATCCTCTGTAGCAATACATAACGCGTGTCCCACTCAGCGGTTCAGGTTTGTGTAGTTGGCAAAGCAAGGGAGACCTCATTCCCAAGAAGGGGTTAAGGATTTCTCTTCCAAGTGGAGAGAAAGAGAAAGAGAAAGGAGGGAAGACAAGCAAGCAAACCTAGGGCAGAGAGAAGTCCTCAAAGTGTGCTAGCCCCAGGGACTGGGGCAGCCTGATGAGAGAGGGAGGGGTATAACTGCGCAGAGGGTTGACAACCCACGAGGCCTCTAAACAGAGGATAAGAAGCATGTGCACCTGTGAAATTACCCATTAAACAAACATAAACTACTGGTTTGTCGATCCCTCAATTCGAATCCTGAGGCCAGACCTAGCCAAGTTGACGGGGCCTAATGAACCCGAGGTGGACGGCTTAGACTTGTCCGGTAGGGGGAGGGGAAGAGAGAGCATTGGACCCACCCCAACCATAGGTCGATCAGTAGGGATTGTGTTGTTTCCATTATTGGCCATTCTTATTTATTAGAAACAAGTTGCAATTGCCTGAGGCACGAACAAAGTGATCATCTGGTGCCTAGGAATTGCGAGCCCGCATGTGGGGAAGTAACATCTCCAGAAGGGAGAAGAAACAACTTTCATGGGAGTAGCACAAAGGGTACTACCCAGAGAAAACTCCACATAACCTTTGAAAGGGAAGCACCTTCCCAGGAAAGGGGGAGAAAGTTTTAGAAACCACTGGGAGATGGCTCCCAATATAGATATATATATATAACCTGACCATTAGAGAGAGAGAAAGAGAGAGAGAGAGAGGGCGAGGGAATGGTTCCTCCAGCCCTAGCCCCAGAGAACTTGACTGTGGAGAAGTGGGAGGGGGGCTTCCCCCACTGATCCTTACAGATCTCGATGGAAGCACCGGTTGATTCTAAAGAGAGGAAGGTAGTACCCTGCATTGGGGTCTTATGTCAGAGTAACCCCCCCACAGGGCGGGTGTTTTCCTCCTAGTACTTTCAATGGGCCAGATAGTGCTGTCCCAAACAGGGAATAGTTGGCAACCCCTGCTAGATGATAGGGCCAGAGGGCCGTCAACTAAGAAAGAATAAGTTGAGAATGCCAATAGGCCTGGTGGAGCAGCTTTTGGAAGGGGTAAGGAAGGGTGTTGGGAGGCCTTTATGGACTAGGGGGTCAGACAAGGGGCCACAAAGGCATCAGGCCCAAGTACTTTACCTCCCCCCAGGGGGTCCTGGGCACTATGGAGCATGGCGTCTGTCTTGACCGTAAAGAGGGAATCACCTTTGAGTCGCCGGTCGAACATAACCTAGTGGGGGGGTGGCACCCTCATTTCTCTGAGCCAGGCCGACTGCCGAAGGATCACGGCTGAGGCTGTGGTATGGGAAGCCATGTTTACAGTGTCCCAAGCCAATAACAAAAGGTCTTGGGACGCTATTTTGCCCTCCTCTAGGAAGGCATCATAGTCTTCCCTATTCTCCTGCAGGGGTAGGTGTCTAAATTTATTCATGGACTCCCACACGTCCATCATATACCTGGCTACCAGGGCCTGGTTATTGGCCACCTGTAGCTGGAGGGCAGAGGAAGAATAAATCTTCCGCCTGATGAGATCTAAACTCCCTCGCATCTGTAGATGCCGGGAGGGGGTCACGGGAGGCCTGCCCTGGGCCTAGTGCTGCTTCCACCACCCCTTGAGACAGTGCCAGGTAGTGGGTAAGGAAAAGAGACTCTGTCTCTGAGACTAGATATTTAAGGCCCGCTGTGTTGGATACTGGGGGAATGGAGCCAGGGGCTTGCCAGCGTGACATGGCAAGGTTCCATATGCTGGGGTGAAGAGGAACTGCAATAGGCATAGCAGAAGTAAACAGTGGCCCGAATAAAATGTCAGTGTGCCCCACAAGGGATTGAACCTCCAACCTCACATGAGTGGAAATGCAGCACAGGAGGTCGAAGTGTGCCGTGAGATCCCCAGTGTAGGAACAAGGCACAGGGTTCAAGGCTCTATCCTGTGCTGGAGGGACTAGTTCTGAGCTGGGTGAAGCGGTACCATGGGAAGCCATCTGAGTCGCTTGGGGGACCGATTCATGAGGCTGGTACCTATAAGGGGACAGTGCTGAAGGCCATTGCCATAGCCATTTACTCCCCCTTGAGACACCCTCCTCTGGACTCGGAGACCGGGAGGCTTCTCTGGACCGTGACTGCGGTGCCAGTGAAGGCCCCTTTGACCCCGTGGCAGCTTGTCCCCAAAACAGTGGGTCATCCAAAACTTGTTGCCTCCCTCTGTTTCTGGCATATACTATGTTAAATGTCGAAGATTTTACCTTTACTTTTTCTAAGCTGCAAAAACTGCTGCACCTACGGTTTCTGGCATATCGTGTTAAATGTAGAACATGTGACCTGTAAGCTGCAGAAACTGCTGCACCTATGGTTTCTGCCCTTTAAAGTGCCAAATGCTTAATGCGTGAGTTGCCCATGCTGTGAAAAAACATACTAAGTAAAATAATATATTTTAAGGAAAATAATATTGCATATTAAGAATAATAGACCATTCAACATAACAAAGCAAAACATAATATTATACAATGCATTTGGCTGCAGAAATGCCAGGGTCTATGCCTAAGAGACTTGTCCTTGCCCTGGAGTAAGGGTGTCTGTAAAATGGTGTATTGGGAGGTAAGAAATAACCTAGGCTGATGATGATAACGCAGCATTATGCCAGGCACTCTAAGCCAGGCATATCATCCCTACCTGCGTATTGCACTCACATTTCCAGCACAGCCTGCGTTTCTGTCACCTACAGTGTTAGATCCAGAAAATGTTGCCTGCAGAAATGCCAGGGTCTATGTCTAACAGACTTGCCCCTGCCCTGGAATAAAGGTGCAGGTAAAATGGTGTACTGGGAGATAAGAAGTAACCTAGACTAATAATAATAATACAGCATTATGCGATCTATTATAAGCAAAGCAGATAATCTTTATATATACAAGACTGAGAAGTCCGCACTCATGTTTTCTGCACAACCACAGTTTCTGCCATCTACAGCGCTAAAACCAGAAAGTGTTGCCTGCAGAAATTCCATGGTCTATTTCTAACAAACTTGTGACTACTGTGAAATAATATAATATATAAAATAATATATTGTAATGAAAAAAATAAGCCCGAACTTGTCCACGCACGGTCAATGGTTGATGCCCCCTCAGAGCTGCACAGCTATCCATACAACCCTGTGCCTGCCTCCTCCCCAGTCCCTTCTTTTGCCCAACTCTGAGTAGCAAGGATGGAGGGAAGGTACAGAATGTATATGAGCAGCCCATCTCAAAGAAGGACACTTACTGGCTAGTACCCCCCCTTTCTTCTTCAAGCACTGCTCACATCATTCTGATATAGGTGACTGCTAGCTGTATTGAGGACAGTGAATGGAATTATTGGCTTCCTGCTCTGCAGACTGCTCTTTCCAGCACCGTATCACCTTGTGCTTGTTGAACAATCGCATGATGTGGCATGAACATATGGACTGATGACCAGGACGCCTCTCTGCAGATCACCTGGATTGGAGCAAGAAAAGCCGCAGAGGATGCTTGCACTCTTGTTGAGTGTGCCTTAACCATCTCAAGGAGGGGAGTGTTTGATCTTTCATTACAAACCTTAACACATTTCACTATCCAAGCCAAGATGCACTGTGTGGTTACTGTCTTGCCTGTTTTGGGTTTCCCAACTGCCATGAATAGGTGGGATATTTTACAGAACAGACATGTTCATTTAATAGAAGTCCATGATGACCTTCTGACATCAACGGTATGCCATTTTCTTTGGTTTTGTGTTACTTGGGGGTCAGGGAAGAAAATTGGCAGGGGGGTGTCCTGGTTTAGGTGGAATGGAGAAACCACCTTGAGTTAGAAGGCCAGATGTGGTCGCAGCTGCACCTTGTCTGAAAGGAAAGTCATATATGGTGGTTCAGAAGAGAGGGCCCTGAGCTCTGAGACCCGCCTGGCTGAGGTTATCGCAACTAGGAAGGTCACCTTCCAGGACAGAAGTAGAAGGGTATGAGAGTCAATAGGCTCATAAGGCAGTTGAGCCAGGGCCTGGAGTACCATATTCAGGTGCAACTGTGGGGTAGGGGCTTGCAGCATTGCATGGCACATCCTGACTCAGGGGCTCAGAGGCCAGCACAGCTCAGCAGCTGGCAAGGCATGGCTCAGCTCAGCTTGGTTGGGCTGCAGGCACAGCATGGTAGGCAGCTTGGGACAACATGGTGCAGCACAACTTGGGGGCCAGTCTGAGTCTTGGCCAGCAGCTCCGCCACAACTGCTGCCTAAGGTTCAAGCCAGTATGATGGGTGGCTCGGGTTGGCGCAGCAACCAGCATGGCTCAGCTTGGCTAGGCCGAACCTCAGGCAGCAGCACTGGTTGAGCTCCAGGCTGGCTCCCAACTCCCACTGCACCACATTAGTCTGAGCTGCCCACCACTTTGCACCGCACCTACAATCCAACCAAGCTGAACCATGCCAGCCTCTTAGCCACCTGCTGCGCCAGCTGCCAAGCTGCACTGGTTACTGAGCCCCTGAGTCAGGCTGCGTCGCCCCGTGCTGCGAGTCACTTTTTCCCCTGCCCAACTGCCGACTCAAGGCTCTCCCCACACCACTTAATCTCATTGTGGAGCCAGGGACTAGAGTCTCTACTCCGTACAGGGAGGAGCAGGGAACTGCAGCCTGGGGAGCCTGGAGCTGCTGCACCGGCCTCTTGTGGCCCCAACCTCCAGGTCACACTTCGGAGACGCAGCCTTTGGCAATTGGTGGCCCTAGGCGGGGGCCCTTTATGGGGCCCCTGATAGGCCCGCATTGCCACCCTCCCTGGGGTCCCGGTCCCCCCTTCTGCCCTAACCACCACAAAACCTTATGTCTGGGGTCAGCAACCCCTGGCATGTGTGCCAAAGTTGGCACATGGCTGATCCTGAGTGGCGCACAGGTCTGCTCAAGCTCCCCTGCTGACCTTGCCCCCAGAGGCGGCTTTTGGGGTAAGTGAAGCAGGCAGCCGCCTAGGCTTCCAGCAGTAAGGGTATGGCCACACACACTTCTTATTTTGAAACAACAGAGGTTGTTTCGAAATAAGAAGTGCCATGGCCACACGACGCACGGCCATTTCAAAACAAGCAAACAGCTTGTTTCGAAATGGCCGTGTTCCTTCCAAAATAGCTTAAACCTCATTGGCTGTCGAAACAGGGTTGTTTCGAAAGCAGAGGTTTCAAAACAGCCCTGTTCGGACATGTTGTTTCGGAACAAAGTGTTCCGAAACAAAATGTCACCTTCCTCCCAGGGTGCTAAGCACCCTGGGAGGAAGGGCAGCCCCCCCTCAGCACCCTG
>ML682134.1:2872925-2888974 GCA_007922195.1 Podocnemis expansa
GGGTTGTTGGGCAGGACTCGGCTCGGCTGGGCTCGGCGCGGCGCGGCGCGGCTCGGGAGCTGCCCGGGAGTGCGGGGGGCGGCAGCGGCGGCGAGGCGGCCCGGGAATGCGCGGGGGGAATCCCGGGGGTGGGGCCTCGAGGGAAGCCCGAGCCCCGCCCCCGGGCAGGCGCGTCAGCCCTGCGGGGGGAATCCCAGGGGCGGGGCTCCCTCCGGCCCCCGGCAGCAGCGGGCTCCAGCCGCGCGCCGGGGCCGCGCCCCCAGGTTTGGGGGCAGTGGGGGCTTTAAAGCCCCCCGGGTGAGGTGCCCTGCGGTGCCCCACCTGACGGGTGCCTTCAGCCCCTGCAGGCACCTGCCGGGTTAGGCGCCCAGCCACGCCTTACCCTGCCGGTGCCTGCAATCCCCTCCCCTGTCGAAATAGCAGATCCACACTGTGGACCTGCTATTTCGCTGCCTTATTTCGAGGACAAAGTTTTTTTGTCCTCGAAATAAGTTGTTTCGAAATAAAGAGTTATTTCGAAACAGCTTGTTTCGAAACCTCTTGTTTCGAAACAAGCCCTTCCCGTGTGAACATAGCCTAAGAGGGGCCCCATAGTGGCTGCCTGCTCCACCTACCCTTGCTCCCATGGGGGAGTGGGGGCACCACAGACAGTCAGGGTCAGAGGCTGCTCCAGCTGCCAGCCTGCCCAACCTCCCTGCAGTGAGCATGGAACAGCTAGCCCAGCCTACCCCACACTGGCCGCACCTCCCAAGGGGGCAGAGAGGGCCAGCTCTGAGCTGTGGCATGTGGAGCCCTGAGGAGCAGCCGCTCCAAAGAGTTGGGGCCGCTTTGCCCCCAGCCGCTCCAGGCCTGAATGGGCCTAACCCAGGGCCTAGGGTGGTGAGAGCCAGGGGAAGAAGCAGCCAAAGCTCTTTGGAGCAGCTGCTCTAGGGCTCCACACCTGCACACAGCAGCTCAGTGCCAGCCCTCTCCACCCCCTGGGGAGGCACAGACAGCCAGGGGTAGGCTGGGCTGGCTGCTTCATGCTCACTGTAGGGAGGCCGGGCAGGCAGGCGGGTGGAGCAGCCTCTGGCCCTGATGGTCTGCGGTGCCCCCACTCCCCAATGGGTGCAAGGGTAGGCGGAGCAGGCGGCTGCTATGGGGGGCCCCCTTATTGCTGGGGGCTTAGGTGGCTTCCTGCTTCACTTACCCCAAAAGTCTCCTCTGGGGGCAGGGCCAGCAGGAGAACCTGAGCAGCCCTGCACACCACTCAGGATTAGCCCATGTGCCAACTCTGGCACACATGCCGGGGGTTGCTGACCCCTGACATAAGGTTTTGTGGAAAAAACATTTCAGTTTATCAGAAACTTGAGTGATATCATTTCTGGGGTCACATTTTATGCCTGGTTTTGGCATTGGGTACCAGTCAGAAAAAGTGGCATTTCTTATGGACATGAGATTTCATACTTTTATAGAATCATAGAAATGGAGAAGACAAGGGTTGTCATTGCATTATACTATTTTATATATAAATAGTAAATTCTATAGTATTTATTACATTATATAATATTCTATATAATATTATGCTTTAAATATTTAACTTATATTTTATTTTCAATATTTTAATTATTTGTATTAAATAATTATAAATAGATTAATTTATATTATTTCATAGTATTAATGGGTATGTCCACACACAAGTTTTAAATAGAAATAATCTTTTTGATTTAAAAGATGGCAGGTCAACACAAGGTTTCCTTATTTCAAAATAAGGAAAATTATTTTGAAATAATAAAACCTTGTATTATATCAAAATGAGGGTTATATTGAAACTGTCATTTTGAAATAACCCTGTGTGGTTGTGTTATATCAATTTAACCCAAATATCAATAGAACAGGGTTGACCTTCTTCCTCCCAGGGTGCATGGCACCCTGGAAGGAAGCCCCTCCATCAGCACCATGGCCAGGAATGGGGGGAGCACCCAGGTGTTACTTGGTAGCTCTGTGTTCTTGGAGAATCAGAACATAGTAACCAGCCACTGAGACTCATGGGGGGGCCCCCCCGGGGGAGTAACCTTAATAAATGAGCAGACCTCGAGTTGATGGGCAAAGTTGGTAACAAATTGGCGGAGTAATGCGGGCAGCATGTGACCCCCCCCCAGTCACATGGTAATTGTTGAGTAGTTGCTGCAGAGTGGGGAAACTGAGGCACAGACCTGCGGGCTAGCACCTCTGCTTAACATGCAGCAGGTCTTGGGTTCAATTCCCAGGGGGTTGGACTCAATGATCTCATAAGGTCCCTTCCAACCCTATGATTTGATTTGAAGGATGTAAGCTTTTTCTTCCTTTTTTTCCCCCCTCTGTCAGACCCAGCTACTTTAGCAAGTTCTTTTTCTCATAGACTACTTGGTAACCTTTGACAACTTTGAAAATAAGACTTGTGCTTAGAATAACTGTAAGACTGTGCTTTAGAATTAAGATTTTAGGGCAGTACTGTAAGAGCATTGTGTGAAAGACATTTTTGTTGCTTGTTGGTAGTGATTCTTACTGAGATAAGGGATATTGAAATGGCTGGAAAAGCTCCTTTGGCTTCTCGCTTGAGGCAGGAGAACACCAGCAGGATAGAAAGATGGGTAATGAAAAAGGGGAAATGCCCCTGGGAAAAAGGGTGCTTCAAGGGTGACAATCCCCTCATGGAGGCAGGTCTAAGCTTTGAAGAATATTGCACAACTGTGAAGCCACACAGTAGTGCAAAGGATGCAGCTGCTGCATGGGCATTATTGTATGCATGTTTGGATATGGTTGAACTGGTGAAGGGAAGGCAGGAACTGGAGCTTGAGAGAAAGCAGTTGCAACAGCAATTGGACAAATGCGAGGTGGATGGGTGTGATTTTATTGCAGAAAAGCTTAAAATGGCAACTTTACTGAGAAGTATGCAAGAGGAGAGAGAGACAAGGCAAACAGAAATGCAGAGCAATACAAAAAAAAGTTAACAGAGATGAAGATTTTGTTCGAAGAAGCCGGAGCAGCAACTCACTTCCTGCCGGATGAGAACAGGGCAGCCAAGGCAACAGCAGGTCACCAGGAGTGTGAGGCAAAAATCAGTAAACTGCATGCCCAACTCAGTGCTCATAAAGGGGTGGTAGCAACAGTAAAGATAAAGGAAAATTGTGATTTTGGGTCTCCTAGGAAAATTGAAGTTCCCCCGATGCTGTTCTCCAAACCCCTTATAACCCCAATTGGCCCCAAGTTCATAACATTGCCCCTATTGCCACAAGGGAGGTTCAGCACATAGTGGCAGGAGCTGATCTCCCCACAACAGGGATAGTCACAGATGTGGTGAGGTGGTCCCCCAATCAAGCCAAAGCCATTGCTGAGAGGTTGGGGCCACTGAACTGTGACACTGCCATTTCATGGCTGGCTCACATTTGGCAAATGTATCCCAGCGCTGATGGCAGGGACTTAACCCAGTTGGCTCAGTTATGTGCCTCCGCTTGTGATGCGGATGCACTGGACATAGGTATAGGTGCTTGGGAGCGGACTGCTGCTGGACCCCGGGAATGGATGATTAGTGCTCTTAAAATATTATTGCCTGCTTCTTCTCTTAAGAAACTGTACATAATGGAAGAGCAGAAACCAGGAGAGGCCCCAGAAGCTTACCTAATTCGAAAGAAAATGCTGGCAGCTCTCTCTGATTCATTACCCCATACAGAGGAGAATGGGACTGTCACATTCCATTATCAGGGACCTGAATTGGTACAGAACACCTATGCAGGGTTAAATTCTCAGACTAAAATGACCCTGGGGGTAGTGGATTTGGAACACCTGACCTGGGATGAACTAATGGCAAAAATCAAACAAGCAGGAGATTTGCTGAGAGAAACTGGAGCTTTAAAAAGGCAAGCAAGCAAAAGAGCTGTCCCAGATCCTGTGCAGGCTGTCACCTTTGCAAATAATGGTCCTCACTCTGCCAATTGTACTCCATGCTCTAGCCCCCCAACCTCTCCCCACCTTGGGCCACACCAACACAAAGGAACCCTTAGAACTATAATATGGAAAGAGCTGGTAAATTTAGGGGAGGATATGGGAAAATATGATCACCAGCCCCTTAGTGTCCTGACTTATGCTTTGTCTCAGGCCATGAGAACTGAGCTAATGCAGGAAGCAACTCCTCAGCCTATTGCCCCAGTACAAAGTGCATCACCTATACCCATTCCCTGTCAACCCCAAATCCCTGCCTCCTCTCTAGAGTAAGGGACAGGAGGAAGACCCACTATTTGGGGCTACAGTGGGAAACCCAAAAATGTTAGTCCAATTACTACTGAAGCATCTGTAAATATATAAGGATTTAAACTGCATCTTTCTCTCTTAAACCCTAAAGAATATTAAAGCTTGTAGTAAAATGACTCAAGGCACATGTTTCTGAAAAGGCATTTAACACAAAAATAGCTACTGAAGTGTGAGTCTCCAGGTGCCTCTGGCCCATGGAGCCCCACTTCCAGATTTGTTGTTGCTTTCTATACTTTTCTTGGCATTCTACACTGTTCAAAGGAATGGAAGGGTAAACCACCTGACACTCCAGAAATGGTATAAACCAGGTTCTTTATCCTGCTGGCAACCCTTCTTGGCTAGCAAGAAGGAATGGCTTTGAGCCATTGGAAAATACATGTCAGATGGGCTTGGCAGTGCCTACGCAGATGTTGAGGCAGTAAAAGGCCATAAAAGTCCTTGACTTATTATGGCCACCCTCTTGTAGCTCATTGCTCCACTTCAGCTCTAAACTGCTAGTCCCAGATTCCCCCAGTATATATGGGGGGAATGTGGGAGTTTGTTTTTCCTCTTGTTTTCCCTCTTACAGGTCCTGAACACCAGCCATGACTTCCTATTTCTGCACCAGAGCCTTGCTGGTCATAAGCATCTGGCGTCTGATGCTATCCAGGCTCTACACTGAACCAGTGATCCCTTTGAGGCTGTGGAGGTGTTTGCCAGCTGGAGCCCAGGAAGTAAAACTGCTGTGCCACATGCATGAATTCTGTGGGAATGGGAACAACCCCCTGGTTCTGCAACGTCACTACCAGTTCTATGCTGTTAACTCCTCAGGATGCCCCTGGCAAAGCACTGCCAATTATACGCAGAGTGCCACTAGGGAGCCACTCCAGCTGTGTTATGACACTAAGGTCACAACAGACTCCATCCCAGTCTTCTGTAAACCAGTGTGGACTCAACAGAGACTTAACCCATCAAGAGCAACCCCTGACCAGTACAGTGGTAGGTGCATGATAGCCCTGGTATCCTCCGCTGTTTGGGCAGTGGCCATGCCACTACATGTCACTGTTGTTGGAAGCCAGACTCCTCTACTGCCAGGAGATGAACTGCAGCTGTCCCTGATCATGCCAGCAGCAAAAATATCACACGATTTCTGGTAAAGTGGGAACCACTGAACTGGACTTTAGCTGGCCATGATCTGTTCCAGCAAGATCCCCCAGACTGGGTAGGTCCATTAAAGGGCATGTACTGTGACAAACTCATGCCAACAATTTGGTTTAAATTCTGTGGGCACACTGCCATCTCAGAGGGAGTCTATGAGCCTGGATTGTACAGGGTGGAATTGCGTCAACAACAACAAAAAAGTTTTAAATTTTGACCCCCTGATCACAAGCCTTGCTCCCCTCCAACATTTAAGAGCCCCTGTTGTCAAGGCTTTTTCCCCACTCTGGCACTCTGAGTGCAGAAGGTGGGGGCCTGTGACAGGCCTTAAAAGCCACTGGCCTTAAAGTCTGCTCTTAAAAGTCTCCAAGGCCTCCTATTCCTGGCCTTGGAGTAGTATCGCTGCCACCACCCAAATGCAAAAAAAATACCCTCTTAAGACCCAGGAAGGCGCACTTGGGAATTCCTCCCTGTGAGGTACTTGCAGTCCTCTTTATTCCTCTCTCAGGAAAGTGACTGGACCCCAGCTGCAATATGAGCTGAAACTGGAACAGGGTTCCCTCTAGTAGCTGCCTGTGCAGTCTAAGGCACGTGCACACAAACCTCTTGTCTTTCCAGGAGCAGAACCAGAACTCACTTCAAAAGTAAACTCTTTAATCAAAAAGAACAGATAATAAACACAGAGAGTTGCTTCTCTGGGAATTAACTTAGGTAGGTACAGGGTAGTGGGGGGGGGGGGATTACATGTGCTCAGCACAGAGAAATCCAAGAAACAAGCCAAAAACAAAGAAAATACCCTGACCGCATCTAAGTGAACATTCCCTGTTCTACCCACACCTGGTCAGTAACAAATTTAACTTATCTGTGGTAAAGATGTTGCTGGATTCTTCCTCAGGCCCCTCTGGCCTCCTCCTGATCCTTCCAGGAGCTCTGCTGCCTCCAAACAGGCCCAGGCCAGGCTGCTGTTACAATTCAAAAGCCTGCACTTCGTTCCTATTGGCTGTCCTGGGATTCACTGACCAGAATGTTAACCCCTTCCTCCCCAAGGGTTATTACACCCATTTTGGGACCTCATGTGTTAAAGTTGGATCAACAAGAGCAATTGGTTCTTCAACCTCAAACTTCACTGAAGGAGGTTCACATACACTTAGAAGGCATGGACATCTCTAACATTGCACCTGCATGTGCTCCCTTCATTGGAACTAGCCATAAAGGTTGGGAGGAATGGGTAAAAATGTGGCAAGGGTTTAACCATGTAAATAGAGTAAAAAGAGAATTAAGTGATTGCACCTGTGGGAGCAGGAGTTTCTCTAACTGATGCTGCAAATATAGAGGTTCTAGCTAATAAGCTATCCTATGCCACAGAAAATATAGGGAAAATGGGAACCCCACTCACAGCGTCCTTGAAACAGTTAAGTGAGGAACAGCAGTTAATAAGTAAGGTGTTTCCTAGGTGGGAAAGACTCATAGAAAGAGATGACGGGTTAATAATATCTGGGGTACAGTCCCTCCAAAATAATATTTCCTTGGCCTCAGCATGTGAGCAGGCTCAGGTTCTCACTCAAAATGTAATCATGGGAATGATTCGTCAAGCCACAGTGGGACAGATTCCCATGGAGGCAATCAACCTAATTCGGCCCTATGTAACAGAGGAAGAATTAGCCCTCCAGTCCTGGTGGAGATTAGTTAATGCTTCATACAATCACCAGCAGCAAAGTTTGCAGTTATTTCTAATAAATGTGGCAGGGAAGGAAACTAGAGTTATCTACCCAGTGGTTCCACTGGGATTACAGATTGATGATAACACTGTAATGTACTCTAGAGATCATAACACTTGGGCATGGCAAAAGGATGATGTATGGAATACAGTGAATATAAGAGGATGTAGGATATTGGGAAAGCATGTGTATGTGTAAGAACGAGATGTGATAGTGTATTAATTAATGGACAATGGATACAACCTATGGTACCTTACACTAATCGCTGTTTCTGTAATGTAACCACCATTATTACTTGTGATATTAAGTTTACTGTTCCTATATGGACTGTTCGGCATTTAAAGGCTTACCCTGAGTTATACAAGGAGGTTTCCCCCATTCCACTGGGACTGGGTCTTACTGCTATTAAGAAATTAACACATCCCTCTTTGCAAGCTCAGTTACAAAGACTCAAAACTTTCGGAAAGAATGGTAAACTGGAAATTCAACACCACAACCAGGAAATCTCTAGGCTGGCAGCCACAGTTAAAAATGCAGGCCATCATTCCTGGTGGGAGACTTTACTTGGATGGAGCCCCAGTGCAACAGGCTTTTTAAATTTCTTGCTTCACCCCATTGTAGTGATCATTGGCTTCCAAATTGTACTAGCAATTGGTCTGGTTATGCTGGTTTGCTGGATGCAGCGACTGATGCGGCAACTGCAATGGATTGAAGATCAGACCCAGTACAACAGAATAAAAATGTGATGGGGATACTTGTTCAAGACAAGAACCCCATCAACGGGGGGACTTGTTACTTGGTAGCTCTGTGTTCTTGGAGAATCAGAGCATAGCACCCTGGGTGGAAGGTGTCCCCCCCCAGCACCCTGGCCAGGGATCAGCACCCTGGCCAGGGTGCTGAGTGGAGTGCAGGGGGGGCGGCAGGTGCACCAGTTGGCTTCCCCAGCCGCTTTCCCTTGCTGGGAGCAGGGTAGGGGGGTCAGGTGCTTCAGCTCCTTCACCCCACCTGCCCCCAGCAAGGGGAAGTGGCGGGCGAAGCCGGCTGGAGCGCCTGCTGCACCCTCTGCCCCTGGCAAGGGGAAGCGGTGGGGGAAGCTGGCTCGGGCCTCCACCGGGGCTCTGCCCCCCTCAGGGGTCAGGGTGGACTGCCAGCCCCATGCTAGCTGTGGGAGCCAGCTTTGCCCCCCACCTGGGCTTGTGGAGGGGCTGCTGGCCCCATGCTAGCCGCGGGTACCAGCAGCTTCCCCCGAGCCCGGACGGGGGGCAAAGCCAGCAGCCGCAGCTAGCCTGGGGCCAGCCGCCCCCCTGAGCCCAGGCAGCGGGGCAAAGCGGGCTGCCACTGCCCCCCCCACTTGGGCAGCAAGTGGTGAGCCCGGGCAGGGGGCAAAGCCCCTTCCCCTGCCCCACCCCTGGAGGTAGGTGGGCAGGGGCAGGTGGGGCTGCGGCCGAGCCTGCCCCAGCTGGGGGCCAGAGACCCAGCCCTGGCAGGAGCAGAGCAGGCTCCCCACCCTGGGGGCATGGGTCACCTAGCCCCCTGCCACGCCCTTTCCCCACCCCAGTCTCAAGGTAGGAGCAGGGGGCTAGGCTGGGAGCTGCTTGCCCACAGACTGCAAGCAGCTCCCAGCCTGGTCAATTTCATTGTGAAATTGACTAGGTTGGGAGCTGCTTGCAGTCTGCGGCAAGCAGCTCCCAGCCCCATGGGGCTCCTAGCCCCCTGCTCCTGACTTGAGGCTAGGGTGGGGAAAGGGGGTAGTAGGGGGCTAGGTGACCCATGCCCCTGCTTAGGGTGGTGGGGCAGAGGGGCAGCAGGGAAGCCAGGGGGAAGAGGGGCATCCCCTGTGTCCCCCCCACATTTTTTCCCCTGCCACTGTCTCTGGAGAGCCAGTGGTAGGGGATTGGTTGGCAACATGGCCCCACTGGGGGGCCATGTTCCCACACCACCCATCGTGCCCCTCTCCTCAATCGAAATAGCAAGTCCTCTGTTTGGACATGCTATTTCGATTGGGGCTTTTCCCTTGTTTTGAATTGGATTTTAGTTATTTCAAATTAAGTCATTTCGAAATAAGGGATTTATTTTGAAATGACTTGTTTTGAAATAACTTATTTCGAAACAAGGCCCTGCATGCGGACATAGCCCCTGTTATGCATGCCCTAGCAGAAGGAAAGAATGCAGAAATAATCCTGAAGCTGAGAGATATCAGCGGAGGAGGGATTCATACCAAAGAACGGGAGCAGGACCAAGGTCTCCTGATCACCCCTGTCTGTACTAGACTGAACCCAGGAAATTGGGGTTCAGTTGTAAAAAGGGGGGAGGGGGAAGCTGACCACTGACTGTCACAGGAGTTGGCCGAGGGGAAAGTATATCAGTAATGATTAGCTTACTACTGGCCTTCGTGGAAACCGGTGGATGCAGAAGGTAACACCGGGCATGAGCTTGAGTCCCTTGAACACTTTGTGGTTCTGGATTTGAGTAAAAGAAGGCCAGCACCTTAATTCAATGGTGGATATTATTCTCTCTCTCTCTTTCTCTGTCTCTATTTATTTATCTTTTGGTGGGAGACCACATAGAGATGCACCAAAACTGGCTTGTCTTTGACACAGCCAGTCCTCAATTCACTTTTTCTCAAGCGAGGAGGGGGGGGGGGGGTTGGGCTTGCTGCCTATGCACTCTCACTGCCTTGGGTAGGGCCTCTGTAGCAGGGCTTTGTACCACTTTGTCCAATACCTAGTGGTCTCTGAAGACAGGGAGGAATGGAGCACTGTAGACTGGATGCTCCAAAGTAGTCCAACTCTACTGTCACTACCGCCCTACTGAACGTGCCCATGAGTATACCATTAGCCCATGATTGGAGCCCTTAAACTCAGAACTTGGGTGTTTGCGACCCCAAGTCTCACCCTCCTGTGCCTAGTGGTTTGGGATTTTTAGATACCCAGGGAGGCAAAAGAAACTTCACTCTGACAGGAGGCATAAGGTTTTCCTCATGTGGTGAGGGGAAAATGGCAGTTTTGTTAGGTTGAGTTGTCCTGTAGCAAGATGTACAGAAGACTGGGAACAGTCTGACAATGGACGGGAGGGTATGGCCATGCTTGAGGCTTTCCACCTTGGACGCCTCTACACTGGGCCTGAAAAGTATGTATATGCCTTGGGCATTAGCCGCTAGGGTGCACGTCAGCCACCAACTTGGCACTCTGTGGAAAGGAAGGTTCAGAGCTGGAGATTCGAATCTGAGAAACGACATGGGAAGTTGGCTGGATCTCGTGCTCTTAGGCTGTAACCTTACTGTCCTGTGGCAGGGGGAGAGTCAGACCCCACCCCATTGGTAGTCTGAATAACAGGGTCTGTATCCCTGGTTCAAGAAGGTATATAGCATTGGAGCACAAGCATGACAATGCTGGGTGTCCAAAATTCATAAGTTATGTGAAGGACAAAAATATTTGTCTACACTGAAGGGAGGCATAGGGAGCCTTTGGCATCCCACCAGCCCTAAAAAGGGGCACCCCTTAGGAGCAATGGGGTGAATAATAGGGACCATCAGAAGGTATGTCCCAGTGTGTCATTTTGAGGGGTGTGGAGCAATGTTCCCTCTAAACTGCGCCAGTGAGCAGTAGCGAAGCTGCTGCTGCTCACTGGCACAGCAAGCCCTGACCCCAGCGCAGGTCCAGCAGCCACAAGCCATGCCTGGCCCCGGAAACATTTCTCCTGGGTGCCAGGAAGCCTGGGGTGGGGCTGGCAGGGAGCAGAAGATGAAGCGGAGGAGCCGGAGAATTGGGGCTGGCGGGGAGCGGAGGATGGGGGCTGGCGGAGAGCGGAGGAGCCGGAGGATCGGGGCTGGCAGGGAGCGGAGGAGCGGGGCTGGCTGGGAGCAGAAGAGCTGGAGGAGTGGGGCTGGAGGGGAGCAGAGGCGGGGGAGTGGAGGAGCCGGGATGGGGGCTCCCAGGCTGGGGGCAGATAAAATGCGGGGGTAAGCTCATGCCACACAGTGGGGAGGGTAGTGTTGATGTGTAAGGAAATGTATTGTTTCCTTTTCAAGTCATTGCTGCCACATAGGTCAGTGATTCCCAATTTTTTCTCTGCCATTACAGTGGCACTACTTGCTACCTTTAATTCATTTGAGGCACACTGCCATATAGTCTCCAAATGAAGCCATATATTTTCATGAGCCAATCCAGAGCTCTTTGAGTAGTTTTTCAAAAAATTCTGTGGCACACCTGTGTGCTGTGGCACACTGGTTGGGAAACAGTGGGATAGGTAGACACAACACACAAATTCCACCCAAGATTCAGAATAAACACAGCAAACTGTATAGAACCTTATGTTACTTTATTAACACCCAACATTTTTACAGCACTTTCCATCCCAGGATCTCTCAATGACTTACTATACTAGGTATTCACACATGCTTGGCTCTATGGTATCCAAGAGGCACACCACACCTATGCTCACATTTAAGTGAATGGCCCTGACAATACATTATAGGCAAATGCATGTCCTCCCATTTTGATATCTTTACCAAGTGCCATAAACAATGGCTTTAGGAGGAGGTGTCCCCTCCATGTATTTTTAGCACAGCTCTGTTTTCAGTTGGAAGCTGGTAAAGGAAAGTTCAAAGCTTGCAGACAAGAACAACACAAAACTGGTAGATGGCGATTGTAGCAGAAAGAGAAGGCAGCCTGATCTAACTTTTTAAGTAAAGTGGAAAAACTGTCATTGAGCTTAATTAACATCAACTCAAGTAATATATAGAACTAAATCAGGGTGACTTCATTTAGCTCAGTGAGTGAGATCTAGTCAGAATTGGCACATTCATTAGGAATCTGTAAAAAAAATAATAGATTCTTGGCTGTTGGTGATCATCAGCTTTTATCTATGTAATTTCTCACACAGTTGCTTATATATTCTCCCATCTTCTAAAGGTGAGCTGAGATTACAAACAACCAAAAAATCAGAAGCTGTCCCATAAAGCAGCTTCACAAATTCATAACACAAAATGACAACGCATACAGCCTACAGTTTGGTGCAAGACAATTGTAGTGATGTCAAGAAATATAAAGGTATTGGAAGTTTTAAGATGGCATGGCTAAATGATTAATTGCAACTGAGACTATGGAATCTGGAGAGGTGCATCATGTCAAATTGGGTCAGCTATTTTCTTACTCTGAAGACAATGGCGTATTATGCTTCTCATGTGCAGAAGCCAAGACAAGCTGTGATTTTGCTAAATGAAAGACATGGAGTTCATGGAAGATTGACTATTTGAAGAGGCATCTCAATCAGAAAATATATACAATGTTCCCTCTCGAAGCTAGTGATGCACCTGAGCAAGTTATGGATGCACTTGGGGAGCCAATGGGCAGTGGCTCAGGGGCCCGGGGTGGGCCCAGGAACTTGCTCAGCTGCATCCATAAGTTGCTCAGCTGCATCACTGGCTTAGAGGGAACATTGGACTGTGGAGGTATCTAATCCTATAAACCCCTCATATATCCCATTATGTACCTTGTACTTAATGGTCCTGATAATGCCTCTAAGGGAGAGCCTGATAGGGATAGAATTTACACTCTTGAATAGTGGAATTTAAGGTTATGGCACCGCCTGGAAACATGCAAGAGAGGGGGCATCCCCCGCAGTGGAAAGGTTCTTAAGAATTCCTAAGAATTCCAATGGGAGTACCGGCTTTCCTTGCAGATGTCAGGGAGTGCCCTGACTTAGGGCCTTGCCTCGGGTTCACCTTTGCACCAGAATAATGCACTTTTCCCTGGTACTTGAAGGTTAGCCAGGTAGTAATCTTCCCACTACAGGGGAGGAGAAAAGGGGAAGGGTTGCAAGGTTTTGAAGTTTTAAGTATATTGTAACCTAGATAAGGGCCGGTGGAGTGAAGATTATAACCATAGACGATAAGCTACCCCTTATGGGTGGGGGTGGGGGGGAGCGGCTCATACGCCAGGAAGGCAACATGCCTAGATACTTTATATCCCCTCAGGGACGCCAGGCATCATGGAGCATTTCATCCATTCCAGCCGTGAACACAGGGCCACTTTCAAATGGAAGGTCCATTATGACCAGCTGGGAGAAGGGGGACACCCTTGCCTCCCAGAGCCATGCCACTCACTGCAGGGTTATGACTGAGGACACACTGCGGCTCACCGTGTCTGAGACAGGTAGCAATAAGTCCTGTGACACTAGTCTGCCCTCTTCAAGAAATGCATCATAATCTACCCTGTTCTCCTGTGGGAGCAAGTGTCTTAACTTATTCATGGATGCCCCCACATTCATGGCATGTGTGGCTACTAAAGCTTGATAGCTTGCTATTCTGAGCTGAAAGGTCGAGGAAGAGAAAGCCTTCCGCCCCAGGAGATCTAACTCCCTTGCATCCCTCGATACTGGTAGGGGATCGTGAGGAGCCAGCCCCAGGCCTAGTGCTGCTTCCACCAACCCTTAAGATGGTGCCAAGTGGGGGACTGGGGAAGGGGAAGGCACTTGTGGAAACCTGGTATTTGTGGCCCACCATGTCTGATACAGGGCAATAGATTTGGGGGTTTGCCAACATGACATAGCAATGTTGGGGAGAAGTTTGGGTTGTTATACTTGTATGAGTTTTGTTTGTATATTCCCTCCCCAGAAGTGGGAGCTTTCCCTATTATGTAACATAGTTGGGTTGCACAATACTTTGATGGACAGAATGAGACTGGGCACTTGGCTGCCTGCCCAGGCACTGGAGTCTGCCTGGATACTGAGTGCTGTAGGCAGCACTTGGGAGTTGTGCACAGTGTTTGTGGGTCATGCACACAAGTTTCTGGAAAGTGCTGTGCTAATGGATACCTTTTGTGGGGGGAGAAATCCTGGCCACTGATTGGACAGGGCAGCTGAACTTAAGGAGAACCCTGCTGAGGGAAAGTGTTCTTTGGGGGGGAGTCCTTCAGGAATGTTCTTTGGTGGGACTCTTTTGTAGGAATTTTTGGAGAATTGGGAGTTCCTGGAGCTTGGAGAGGGAGCGTTAGGGTAGCTAATTCCACCTTGGTTGCTCTGCAGTGTGCTGGCTTGACTCCATATAGGAACTCAGGGAGTGGACCACTGACATTTGGGGCATAGGACTTTTGGACTTTGGATCTGACCATTGGGCCCAGAAGAAGACGGTCCAAGGTAGGAGGACTGCGAACCTGGAATGTGAAGCAGATGGGATACAGAACCAGGACAAGAAGCAGACGGGGACACGTTGGTGCTTTGGAGCAGAACGCCCAGATGGGTGAAGCGCAATTGTGAATAGGTTTCTCAAGGGACTCTGTGGGTGAGGAAGGGTCAGTGGTTAGGGCTTTTCTGTTACTCTGCTTTATTAGTTACCACTCTTATTTGTTTAAGTACCTGTTGTGTAAAATTCCACCCCCTTCCTTAAACCTGGCTGTGTTCACACAGCACTCTTATTTTGAAACAACAGAGGTTGTTTCGAAATAAAAAATACCCTGTTCACATGACGCACGGTTGTTTCAAAACAACGGCACCCGTTGTTTCGAAACAACGGCATTGTTTTGAAACAACTTAAACCCCATGTGGGGATAAAACAATGCCGTCTGAACATGTTGTTTCGAAACAACAGTGACTTGTTTCGAAATAACTGTTGCCTAAAACTGCTATTTCGCTTTGAGCTTTTTTCCTTAATTCAAATTAACAAACTGTTAATTTGAATTAAGTTATTTCGAAATAAGGCATTATTTTGATACAAGCTGTTTTGACACAACTTGTATTGAAATAATCCCTGTGTGTGAACACAGCCCCTGTGTTTTTCACTTGTTTGAACTCACCTGAGAGGTGGAGGTCTTATTCTGTATCTCTTAACTTGGGTTAATAGATGCTTAAAGCAGGGTCCGATACTTGAGAGGGAGGTATTTGAAACAGGAGCTCCCTTATTATTGTGGGAGACAGATATATTTTCCTGCAACAGCAAGGTCCCTGATGCTAGGGTGTAAGGGCACTGTTATTGGCTCTGCCAAAGTGATCACCGGACCGAACAAAGTATTGCTAGGTCCCATGGGAGAATGAGCCTCCAACCCCACATGAGCACAAACACAGCAGGAGGTCAAAATATGCCGTAAGGTGTAGGAGCGGGGCATGGGGTTCAGGGCTCTATCTGGTGCAAGAGGACACGGGGCTGAGCCGAGCTGACTGGTACCGCAGGAACCTGTTAGGGTCTCCAATGAAGACCATTCATGGGGTTGGTATCTATATGTTGTTGGTACTGAGCGCTGTGGACAAGGATGTTTAGTCCCTCTCGAGGCGCCCTCCTCAGGGCTCAGGGATCAAGAAACTTCACAGCTCTGTTAAAGATTTAATGGGGCTGGGACCTTTGTGGGTAGCCGGCTCAGGTGCAGGGGAACTCAGCACCGAAATCAGTGACGGAGTCTGATATCACTGTTAGAGTGACCAGGCTTCTGACGTGAAGGCCAGTTTACCCCTTTTCTTGGGGGGCACCAGAGTGGGAGGTGTTGGCAGAAGGAGAAGAGCCTTCACTGCCTCAAAGGCCTCTGGGGTGGAAGGGACCAGTACTGGCTTCAGCCAATCCCAAGGTGACCCCTTGATAGGGGATGTAGAGCGGCACTGGTGCTTCGATACCACTACTGGTGCCAAGCCTGTCTTCTTTCACTCTCTGGGAGAGTGGCACCAGGTAGGCTCCAGTGCCGAGCTGGCACGTGGTGCCAAAGGAGTCCCTGAAGCTTCAGGGGCAGGCTGCAGCTCTTGCTCTGAGGCCAACATATGGCACCTTTGCTCTCTGTCTTTAATGGTCTGTGGTTTGAAGGACCAACAGATACAGCACTTGGGCTGTGTTCACACGGCACTTTTGTTTCGAAACAACCTCGTTGTTTCGAAACAAAAAAAACCATGTTCACACGACGCACAGTTGTTTCGAAACAAGTTAAACCCCATTTGGGGACGAAA
>ML682134.1:2889374-2942047 GCA_007922195.1 Podocnemis expansa
CCCCGCTGGTGCCTGCAGCCCCCTTTCTGGGGCTGCAGGGTGAGCCAGCAGCGGCTCACCCCCAGGGGTAACGAAATAGCATGTTCACACAGTGAACTTGCTATTTCGTTTCCCGCTTTTTTTCTTATTTCGAATTAACATTTTGTTAATTCGAAATAAGATATTTCGAAATAAGGTGTTATTTCGAAACAAGTTGTTTCGACACAACTTGTTTCGAAATAACCCTGTGCGTGTGAACACAGCCTTGGTGACTAAATGGGTTTCACCCAAGCGTTGGAGGCACTTCTCGTGGGGGTCGTCCCACTGGAAGGCCTTGCTGAAGGTAGCACAAGGTTTGAACGCTGGCTTGGCAAGTGGTGAGTAGGAGCTATTTCCTTGTTCTGAGGTTTCACAGAAAATGGAACTGATGAGGGACAGGGCTGTGGCCACATATATAGTCACAGGGTGGCTAGGGAGTGGTGGCCGCAAGCTCTGTTTTGATAGGCTAGGGCAAAAAAGGTTTCCGACCAATCGTGTGCTGCGGCACAGATACACCTATTATTGAATGTATCCAAGCAGCACCCAAAGAACAAGTTTTTACAGCAGGACAAGCAATCAGGAACAATCCAACAGAAGACACTTGTGCCATAAAATTTCAAGTGGTAAAATTAAAAACCACAATAAGAACCTCCCTAAGTAAAATATTAGGTCCCTGATTAAAATAATTGTTTACTTATTAGAAGGTATTTGCTATTAAAGTAACCACTATATAGCACAGCAAGATGCAGCCGTGTGTGCTTCAGGCAATCACGGCAGATAAGACAATTTTATGTGTATGCTCTCATGAAACTTTATGTCCACGTGTAAATTGAGAACAGGGTGACTAAAAAATTATTCCTTGAATCAAGTCCCCTGTATTCTCACAGAGTCTGTGGCTGGGTACTGGCCTGCTTCCACTGAGCACCGTACGTCCTCCCTGGCGTCTCAGGCCTGGGGGTAAATCAGCCACCTGGTTAGGTCCCCCTACCCAGGCAGGTGTTTCAGGCTCTCAGTCCCTTTGGCTGAGGCCTCTTTAGGCAAAGCTTCTAGTGCTCCCCTTCCCCTTGTAGAAAGGGGAGGGGAAAGGGATGCACCCTGCTATGGCAGCTACTGAGAGTGTATTTTTTTTTTCTTCTCTGTGCTGCCACTCTAGCCTCTTGGTTTCATAGAGCTCAGTCAAGCTTCTGAAGCTTCCTCCCACTCCTATCCTTCCCCCTGTGTGCTAGAGCAGGTGTGGCTTTTATATGGCCTGTGCAGCACTTAACTGGACCCAGGCATCCATAATTGTCCTGCAGCTGTTTCCTCTCTCCCTGCTGGGAACAGGGCTTTCAGCATTCTAGTGCTGACCACCCAATCCTCAAATACCCTTCTCTTTGTTTGGGAGAAAAAGCAGAAGAGGCCCATGCTGCTCCTGTGCTCCTGGACCCTGCTGTTCCTGCACCATCTCCACCTTCTCCTGATCCTGCCTTCCCTGCTCCAGCTCCAGCTTCTGCTGTTCCTGCTCCTGCTATCACCACCACCACCATCTGCTGCTGTTCCTGCTACCACCACCCTGCTGCTGCTGCTGGCTGGCCTCCTCCCACCCACTTCCCTGCTCTGTGGGGAGTGGAGGGAGCTACAGAAGAAGAGACAACCACCACCACCACTTCAGAAGACCACCTTGCCAGCCAGCCAGTCCTTGCTGCTCCTGTGTTTGCTGCTGCTATCTGGAGCCTGCTGTCTCTACAAGAGAAGAAACTACCACCACCACTGAGGGGATGCTCCAAGGACAGAGACATTGCTGTTTGCAGCTGGGGGTGAGCCACCAAGAACTGAGAAATTTCATACCACCACCCCCAGCTGCTGCCCCCCTGGCCTCCCCTCCCTTCAAGAGGGCAGCAGGCTCCCCAAACATCACAGACATTTTGGGACTGTTTGAGCAGCAGGGACCAGAAAATCTCTAGTAGTAGCAGCAGCTCCCCTTCCCCATTGCCCAGCCCTTGTTTCCCCACCCTGCCATGGCTGGAGGAAGTCCGACCATCTCTTCTGCCCTCCAATCGGTTCAGTGTCCCTCCACCCCTCACAGACCCCCTCCCCAAGTTAGAAGCCCCCCTCAGTTTGTTTAGTTGCCCTACCACACCCCAGCCCAAAAGCCTGTTTGTTTGTTTTACTCACCTTCCCCTGGCCACGCCCTTCAGCCTCACTGTTTTCCTACTCTGCAACTCCCAACCTCACCCGTGGATCCCTTAGCACCACCCCCAGCTAGGAGCCCATAGCTATGCTCATTCCTACCCAACAGTTTTGGTTTTTTTCCCCCAATTCACTGCACCCCCAATAACTGAATAAACAGTTCCCCAAGTGCAGCCGGAGGAAGCGGCTCCCTCCCTTGCTCCATGCAAGCCCCTGTTTCCTTTTCCCAGGTGTCCTCCTCCCCAGCCTCCAGCCTAGCAGAGAGGAGTGGTCTGCCAGCCCCTATCCCATGCCTTGCCACAGTCCCTTGCCCTCCCCATCGCTTGTCTCCTCTCCCCTGCCCCTGCCCACACACTCCTCCCCTGCCTGCAGCTTAGTGGGGAGAGCAGTTCTCCCCAACCCTGACTTCCATCCCCATCTCCTTGCCCCGAATCACCCACTATGGCCCTACCCACCCCTGCTACCAGTCTCCTCCCCCCCAGACCCCCCAGCCAAGGGGAAATGGAGACCTCCCCAGCCCCCTCCGCCCCTCTCCCTCAACCTGCTCCCCCATCTACCCCTGTGGCTGTCCCTTTGACCACCGCTGCTGCTCCTGCCATCATTGATGCCTCCAACCAAGGGGCACCAGTGGTGGTGGGCACAGGAGGGGCCTCCAACCCTGCTGCTGCTACGACCACCTCAGCCGGACACAAAAGCCAGCAGAAAAAGGTGGGCAAGGACCATGCCATTGCCACACCCATGCTATCGGCTGCGGCCCCCTCATCCCCTGCTGCTCCTTCCACCAGCTCTGGGGGTGTTTCTGCCCCCAGGGCGTATGCCCAGGTGGGTGCCATCCGTCCACCCACCGCTGAACCACCTGCCCAAGCCGCCTCCTTGCCTACCACCTCTGGCGGCTGGGGCCCCTTTTCCACCTTAACCAGGAGGCATGGGGTCCGTTGCATCCTGGTGGCCACCTCCCCACACGTGGAGACCTATGTGCGGGCGATGGCGAGGGTGGTGGGGCCCTCAGTGATTGTGGCAAGATCATGTTCTTTCTGTTCTTGGAGGCGGTGGTGAAGGGCCTCGTTGTGGGGGGCATCTACATCCCTGTGGAGCCCCTGGAGGACCTGGGCGTATGGGCGGTCCTTACCTCCGTCCTGCCCTTCCTCCCCAACTCTGCCTTGCTTCCCCTCCTCTCCACCCTGGGGAAGCCAATATCAACTATCAGCCCTCTCCTGTTGGGCTGTAAGGACCCCACCCTCCGTCATATCCTGTCCTTCCGCCAGCAAGTGCAAATACAACTGCCGCCAGCGGGGGCACATGACAGAGTGGCTTTGGAGGGGTCCTTCCTAGTGCCCCACCAAGGGGCACTGTACAGGATCCACTACTCCTAGGGGAAAGCTCGGTGCTTCCTCTGTAGGGCCATGGGGCATGTCTGGAGGGACTGCCCCCGGCCCACACTGGAGAGGGAGCAACCGGGTCTCCTGAGGCAGCAATGGGCACCAGCCTCAACCTCGCCGGCGACCCCAAGCTTCCAGCCACCAGAGCAGCCCCTCCTCCTCCTCCCAGCCCTGAGCCACCTGGGTCCTTGGAGGAGAGAGGGGACAAGGTTGCTGGAACCCAGCAGGGAGAGGGCTCACCCCAGGGGGAGGGTTCCCATCCCCCTGTCATCCCGCCCTCATCCCTTCCCCCGGCCCCGGCATCTTCGCCCTTGCCACTCGCTTCTGCCCCCCCTGCTGGCCAGCCCTCCACCGCCACCTCAGAGGGCCGGGTCCTCGTCGTGGGGAAAAGCTGCAAACGCCGGAAGGTCCAGGCCCTCCCGAATGGGGAGGAGGCCCCCCAGCAGTCATCACAGGGGGCTAATAACAATAACAATAGTGAAACTAAAGACACTGACGGGCCTTCCAGTGTGACCCCCAACGAAGTCCAGCGGGAGGCCCCAGCTGAGGCTATGGAAGCAGCAGCGCAGGGGGGCAGCACTGCCCCCCTGCCACAGACCCTCCTACATCCTTCCCTTGGGGAGGCCACAAAGGTAGCTACCTGCCCCTGAGCCACCTGCGACACCTCTGCCCGCCGCTGGTGCTGAGGAGACTCTTGCCCCGGCGTCTGTTGCGGCGGCGCCTGTCGTGGCGGGGAGCAGGCTCGGCTCCATCTATGTGGAGATCGAGGCCCTGGATCTGACCCCGATTGTCTTGGGGGGAAAACGACCCCCCCCAGTGGGCCTCGATCTGGGCAGCAATCTGCTTCTGCCACCTCCTCCCTTCCCCCAAGCCCATCCACTGCCTGCTGTTCCTACTCTTACCCCAGGGATGGCCCTGGAATGTTCCACCTGCCTGGCAGCGCCCGGAGTCCTGCTTCCAACTGCGGACACTGAGCAGCCGGGCCCTGGGGGACTGTCCCTGGTTGGACAGCTGCCCCTCCCCGGATAGTTCCGACGAATATCCCCCCCCCAGTCTGACGCTGAGGCTATGGACACTGCTTCCCACCTGCTATCCATGCCCAGCATTGGTGGGGACCCCTCACTTGACCCATCATCTTCTGGTCCCATGCCCGGTCAAAGGGAGCCGCACCCCGGTAGTCAGACCACCGGGGGCCCCACCCCTGACTCTCCCCCTGCCTCTGCTGCTACCCCCATCCCTAACATTGTCCTTACTGCCCCACCCGCTCTCACCCCAAGCCCTGCCCCAGACCCCTCCCCTGTTGCTGCCCCTTCCCAGGATCATGTCACCTCCCTTCTTTACCATCAACTCCCGGGGAGTGGTATTCATAGCCCCCACCATGACCAGAGCTGCAGTCCTTCCTCCGCCACCTGTCCCCCTTGTGCTGGGGGACGGATTGGACAGTGCAGCACTTCCGCCATTGGTGCTACAACGGGGCTCCGTGCCCTGTCTGTCCATCCCTGCTGGCAGCGGGGCCAACACGGGGACCCAACTGGAGGAAGGCTGGGCTCCTTTTGCCCCGGACCCGCTGGTGCTGTGGGATGAGATCCGTGCTTTCCTGGCCGACATTTGGGGAGCCAGGTACTGGATGGAGCTTGCTCTGCAGCGTTGGGGAAATATTCTCCTCATCCTCCAGGCCATGAGGGCCATCCTGAAAGAGAGAAAGGGGACCAGGAGGCAGGACAACGCGGCCTACCAGAGGGTCTGCAGCTTCCGTGACTCTCTGATGGCCTTTGGATTAGGTCACGGAATGTTGTGCGGCCCGACAGGTCCTGGGTGGGGATTTTAACATCACCCTTGAGGACTGGGACTGCTCTGGGACCGAGCAGTACCAGGCCGCCACGGATGTCCTCCGGGAGATGATCGACCATCACTCCCTGGTGGACCTCTGGTACAACCACCACCCAGATGATGAGGTCACCTTCACCTTTGGCCAGGTGGGGGCAGATCGGTCTCGGCACTCCTGCTTGGATTGCATTTATTTGGCCCATCACCATCTCGCACGGGTCCACTGCTCCAGCATTAGGCCGGCCCCTTTCTTGGATCACCACTTGGTGACCGTGATGGTCTCTCTCATGGAGGAGAGGCCAGGGCCGGCCTACTGGCACTTCAACAACAGCCTGCTGGAGGACGTGGGCTTTGTGGCGGCCTTCCGGTAGTTCTGGATGGCCTGGTGGGAGCAGAGGCCTTCCTTTCCCTCAGCACAGATTTGGTGGGACACGAGGAAGGTGTGCAGCTGGCTCTTCTACCATGACTACACTCGGGGGGCCAGCCGGCCGAGGGATGTGGCGATAGAGCAGCTGGAACGACAGGTCTTGAAGCTGGAGAGGCGCCTGGCAACCAGTCCCGAGGATCTGTCACTCTGTGGAGTGTGCTGGGAGAAGCGGGAGGAGCTCCAGGCCCTCAAGGACCTTCAGGCCCAGGGAGCCTTCATTCGATCCCGCATCCACCTCCTTCGGGAGATGGATCACGGCTTCCGCTTCTTCTACCTCCTGGAGAAACGGAGGGGGTCTCAAAAGCATGTCACCTGCCTCCTCGCTGAGGACGGCACCCCCCTCACGGACCTGGAGGAGATGTGTGGAAGGGCCAGGGCCCTTTATGCTAACCTTTTCTCCCCGGATCCGACCGAAGCCAACGCCCGCAGGGTGCTCTGGAACGAACTCCCCGCACTCAGCACAGGTGACCGGGACTGGCTGGAGCCTCCTCTCACTCTGGCCAAGTTCACGGAAGCCTTCCGCTGCATGCCAACCAACAAGTCCCCTGGCATCGATGGGCTGACCGTGGAGTTCTACTGTGTGTTCTGAGACATCCTTGGCCTGGACCTGCCTGCCGTCTGGGCCGAGTCCGAGGGAAGTGGGGAGCTCACCCTCTCTTGCCGGTGGACCGTGCTGGCCCTGCTGCCCAAGAAGGGGGACCTCCACGACCTTCGGAACTGGCGTCCTGTCTCACTCCTCTGCACGGACTACAAGATCATTGCCAAGGCCATCTCACTGCGGCCTGGGTCTGTGCTGCAGGACGTGATTCATCCCGACCAGACCTACAGTGTCCTGGGCCAGTCCATCTTCAGCAACCTGTACCTGGTCTGGGATCTCTTGGAGCTCGGGTGTAGGGATGGTCTGTCATTTGCCCTCCTGGCCCTGGACCAGGAGACAGCGTTTGACAGAGTGGACCACGGGTAACTCCTGGGCACCCTGCGGGCCTTTGGCTTCAGGCCACACTTTGTGGGCTTTCTTCGGGTGCTGTACACCTCCACGGAGTGCCTGGTCAAGCTCAACTGGACCCTGACTGAACCGGTCAGCTTCGGGCGAGGAGTGCATCAAGGCTGCCCGCTGTCGGGCCAGCTGTACACTCTGGCCATCGAGCCCTTCCTCCATCTCCTCTGCCGCAGGTTGACGGGGTTGGCACTCCATGAGCCGGAGCTGCGGCTGGTCCTGTCAGTGTACACTGATGATGTGCTCCTTGTGGTCCAGGACCCCAGTGATCTGGTGTGGCTGGATGCCTGCCAGGCCGTTTACTCAGCAGCCTCCTCTGCCCAGGTCAACTGGGTCAAGAGCTCTGCCCTCACGGTAGGGGCCGGGTGGCTGGCGGGCCCTCTCCCACCCGTGCTTCAAGCCATCCAGTGAAGCGTGGGTCCGCTGCTCTATCTCGACGTTTACCTTTCAGCCACCCATCCCTCCCTGGATGAGAACTGGCGTGAATAATAGGACAGGGTCATTGGGTGGCTGCGGAGATCGACGGGCCTGCTGTGGTGCCTCTCCCTTCACGGGAGGGCACTGGTGGTCAACCAGCTCATCCTGTCCATGCTCTGGCACTGGCTCAACACCCTGGTCCTGCCCTTGATGTTCCTGGCCCACCTCCAGAAGACAGTTCTGGAGTTCTTCCGGCCAGGACTGCACTGGGTCTCTGCAGGGATCTTGAGTTTCCCCGTGGAGGAGGGAGGGCAGGGCCTGTGCTGTGTCTACAGCTAGGTCCACGCCTTCCACCTCCAGGCCCTGCAGATACTCCTTTATGGTGCAGGCACCTGGCACGCACCCTCCTATGTTACTACCGAGGGCTCTGATATGACTGGCAGCTCTTTTACATCCAGCTGAGGGGTGGTCCACGAGACCTCTCTGAGCTGCTGGCCTTCTACCAGGACCTCCTCCGGACCTAGAGTCTCGTCTCGGCCTCCAGGGCCCTTGTGCCCACCGAGGGGGAGTACCTCCTCACGGACCCCGTGCTACACAACCCCCATCTTCATGTACAGGTGGCGGAGGCCCTCTCCGTGAGGCGGAGGTTGGTTCTGGCAAGCATCACCAGGGTCAGAGACCTCCTGGACTATGCCTGGGGGGGTACAGGGGGGACCCCTTTGTGCTTGATGAGCGTATGGGGCTTTCCACACTTCGAACACCCTGGCGCCTACTCCAGGAGGTGAGGGCAGCCCTGTCCCCCTCTGCTCGGGCCTACCTCAAGCGGGCCCTGCGAGAGGGTACTCCACACCCTCCTCTCAGTCCTGGCCCTCTGGAGCTTGTGATTGGGTCCCGGCCCTGCAAGTCCCCCCCCCCGGCTGCCCTCGCCCCATTCCCTGAGCTGGCTGCTGGAATTGCAGCTGGTTCCTTTCCAAACCGCACCTCAGAAATATCTGTACACACTCATGCTTCACACCGTCCATTTCCTCGCCCTCATGTCCCGCCCTGATACTAAGTGGTGGGACCTCATTCCACCTGTGGATGGCAAGGACCCCTGGTGGACCAGCCTTTATTCCACCCTGACCCTGTGGCCCACCAGGGACATCAGTTGGCAGCTCCTCCATGAAGCCGTGAGCACAGGAGTGTACTTGGTGCGGTTCACCCCCCCACCCTGAGGCTTGCCCCTTTTGCGGGGTAAAGGAGACCCTGGCACACACCTACCTAGAGTGCACCAGGTTGCAGCCCCTTTTCTGGCTCCTCCAGAATCTCTTATTGAGGTTCTGGCTGCACTTTTCCCCACACATTTCTTTATGCACTGCCCATCCACACAGTCTCAGGACTTCCACGCCAACCTCCTTCTGGCCTATGCTAAACAGGCCATCTACAGGACCAGAGAGAGGAAGTTGGCTGAAGGAGGGGCCTGCGACTGTGGGGCTTATTTCTGGTCCCTCGTTCACGCACGTCTCTGGGCAGATTTCCTTTGGGCGGTGTCCACTGGCTCCCTCAACAGCTTCCGGGAGCAGTGGACGCTGTCTGTGGTTCTCTGCTCAGTGTCCTCCTCCAAACCCCTAGTTATAAACCTGTGACCTCATACCAATCCCTGTTTTTCTCATATTTCTCCTAAGGAATCATTTGAAGGACAGCCCAGTACCACCTCCCTATAGGCTGGGGGAGGGGTTTTAGAAGTGGGTGGGCATATGCCCACCCACCACTGTTTCATTCAACAGGAACACCCTTCTCTTTGGGAGAAGAGAGGAAGAGGGACATGCTGCTCCTGTGCTCCTGGACGTGGACCTGCTGTTCCTGCACCACTCCACCTTCTTCTGCTCCTGCCTTCTCTGCTCCAGTTCTAGTTTGCCCTGCTGCTCCTGCTCCTGCCACCACCACCTTGCTGCTCCTGCTACCACCACCTTGCTGCTGCTGCTGCTGCTGCTGCTGCTGGCTGGCCTCCTCCCACTCACTCCCTTGCTCTGTGGGGAGTGGGGGTAGCAATGGAAGAAGAAACACCACCACTACAGCAGAAGTCCACCTCATCAGCCAGCCAGTCCCTGCTGCTCCTGTGTTTGCTGCTGCCATCTGCAGCCTGCTGCCTCTGCAACAGGAGAAGTTACCACCACTGGGCAGAGGTCTCCAAGGACAGAGACATTGCTGTTTGCAGCTGGGGGTGAGCCACCAAGAACTGAGAAATTTCATACCATCACCACCCCCAGCTGCCGCCTCCCTGGCCTTCCCTCCCTTCAAGGGGGCAGCAGGTCCCCCAAACCACAAAGACTTTTTGGACTGTTTCAGCAGCAGGGCCAGAACACCCTTCAGTAGCAGCAGCTCCCCTTCCCATTGCCCAGCCTTCCTTCAGCCCTTGTTTCCCCATCCTGCAGTGGCTGGAGGGTCTCCCACCCTCTGTTCTGCCCTCCAGCTGGTTCAGTGCCCACCCCACCCCTTAGTTTGTTTAGTTCCCCTGCCCCATCCCAGCCCAAAAGCCTGTTTTGTTTGTTTATTTTACTCACCTTCCCCTGGCCTCGCCCTTCAGCCTCACTGTTTCCCTACTCTGCCTTGCCCTGCCCTGCCTGTGGTTTCCTCAGCCCCACCCCCAGCCAGGAGCCCATAGCTATGCTCATCCCTTTCCAACTCTTTTTGTTTTCCCCAGTTCACTGCACCCCTGATAACTGAATAACCCATTCCCCCAAGTGCAGCTGGAGGAGTTGGCCCCCTCTTGCCCCATAAAAGCCCCCTGTTCCTTTTTCCTAGGTGCTCTCCTCCCCAGCTTGCAGCCTAGGGGGGAGGAGTGGTCTGCTAGCCCCCTACGCCACCCCTTGCCACAGTCTCTTGCCCTCCCCACCGCTCATCTCCTCTCCCCTGCCCTGCCCATACCCTCCTCCCCTGCTCATAGCTTAGTGGGGAGGAGCAGTTCTCCCCAACCCTAACCTCCACCCCCCCATCTCCTTCCCCGAACTGCCCGCCTAGGTCCTACCTACCCCTGCTACCAGTCTCCCTGCCAAGGGGAATGGAGATCCTCAGCCCCCTCCATCCCTCGACCTCAGCCTGCTCTCCCATCCACCCTGCGGCTGCCCCTTTGACCGCCACTGCTGCTCCTGCCATCATTGATGCCCCCAACAAAGGGGTGCCAGTGGTGGTGGGCACAGGAGGAGCCTCCAACCCTGCTGCTCCCATGACCACCTCGGCCTCACCAGCCTCCTCCTGGCCTATGCTAAACAGGCCATCCTCAGGACCAGAGAGAGAAGATTGGCTGAAGGAGTGGCCTGCGACTGTGGGGCTTATTTCTGGTCCCTTGTTCACGCACATCTCCGGGCAGAGTTCCTCAGGGCCGTGTCCACTGATTCCCTGGACAGCTTCTGGGAGCAGTGGGCACTGTCTGGGGTTCTCTGCTTGGTGTCCCCTTCTGAATCCCTTGTTATAAACCTGTGACCTCACACACATCTCTGTTTTCTCAGTAGTTGTCCCAAGAACTTATTTGAAGGACAGCCCAGTACCACCTCCCCATAGACTGGTGGAGGGGTTTTAGAAGTGGGTGGGCTTTTGCCCACCCACCACCATTCCCTTCAAAAGGAACACACTTCTATAACTGTCAGCTCTGGCTTTGTTACAAGTGATATATGAGAAAGATAGGAGCTGCTGGCTTAGAAATTGGGATGCCTGTGCCTTTAAGAAGCCAGGTGCCTTTCACAAGGCCACCTGGAAGGCAGAGCCTGGCGTCTCAGTAAAACACAAATCCCTGTAAGTGGGAGAACAATAAAGCCTCTCCATGCACATTTCTGAAAGCAGGGGAGAGGACTCTTGCTGTTGGGGTCACTAGTGTACCCTCTGCCCCTCTGTGGGGTGAGTTTGTGCCCTTATTCTAAGAGCTGACAGCTCTCAGACCAAGGCTGGATGCTGGTTTCTCTCCCCCCAACTTCAGTAGCTGATTTAGCTCCTCGCCTCTCTCCTGCCCCTGCCTCTAAGTGCCCAACCCCCCAGGCCAGTCACATTCTGTCCCTTGCACACAACTGCCTAGTCCCCAGCAAAGTCACCCCTTTTGTCCCCCTTGGACCCCTGTAAAAAGAGGAGCAAAAATTGCCAGCAAGTAAGGGCAGGGAGCATGAGCAACATCAGCAGAAAAGACACAGGAAATGTTACTGAGCATGCTCTGTTGATCAGAGCATATGCAGAACATATTAAGTAACAGAGACTGCCAGACCATACTTTTTCACACTACACCGGAAGCGCCAGGCCCCGGATCTCCAGCTGGATCTGGCTGGAGACTGGGAGAGGAAGGGGCCCCACCAAGACCCGGACCACTGGCACCGAGATTCAGGGCACAGGCCCCGTGTACCGGGCCCCAGCAATGCCCCTGGCTATGCCCCCACCCAATTTATAGAAAAAGGAAAGCACCTGGGAGAAAGAAGGGCAAAAGGTATTAAATTAATTTAATAGTTAAATTGAAATAATATGTCTGCACTGTGTTATTTCAAAATAACAATTTCAAGTTAGCTGTCATATTGATATAATACTAGGTTTTATTATATCAATATGATTTTGTTTATATCAAAATGAGGAAGGCCCTCATTTTGAAATAAGGGAACTTTGTAGGCTATGTCCACACACAGGGACTTAAATCAATTTAACTTGAAGCAATTTAAGTTAAATCAATATAAGAATCATTAAATTGATTTAACTTAAATCAATTTAACAGGTCCCCACAAAAAAAACCAAAACAAAACACCATATCAAACTAGCATGTCCAGGAACAGAACTTGCTGGTTCGATTTAGGAGAGGGGCACTCTGGGAGGTGTGGCAACAGGGCCCCCTGGCAGGGCCATGTTGCTACCCAATCCCCTGCGTGGCTCTCCTCAGAAGAGCCAGTGGCAGGGGAGAAAAAGCCCCCACTGTCTCCGAGCTCCTGGAGCCCAGTGGGGAAAAGACATCCCCCCAGACTGGCTGCAGCCTTCCGGCTCAGCCAGGTATGGGGGAGATGGGACCCAGCACACCCAGCTTCCTATGCTAGCTGGGTGGCAGGGCAAGGGATCCTGACATGCCCAGCTTCCCCTGCAGCTGTCTGGGTAGTGGGGGAGCGCACAATTGGTCGGAACTTTTTGCCCTAGCCTGTCAGAAGAGGGCAGGCAGCCACCACCCCCTGAACTACCCCATGGCTAGCTATGTGGCTGCCGCCCAGCCCCTCCACAGTTTCATTTCTTCCTTCTCAGCGTCAGTTGTGGAACTGCCCGCTGCTTGCGCTTCGCAAGCAGTCTGTCTTCTTTGTTTACTTTATGAGCCTTTTGCTTGATTGGGAGCACCTATTCATGGACCTAGTTCCACCAAAGAAAGTTTCCCTTCTTGGGCCAGAACATCACGCTCCTACGCCATCCGCCATGCTGGGGTTTAAACTCTATGCCAAATGCAGCAAGGCCTTCCCGCAGGACAGTCCCCACAAGAAGTGCCTCCAGTGCCTGGGCGAAAGCCATATGGTCACCACTTGCTCCATTTGCCTGTCCTTTAAACCAAGGATAGGGAGCAAAGGCACCATGCCCTGGCCTCCGAGCAGGCTCAGCACTCTTCCCCCAAGGCCTTGGGGTCTCCTGCAGTATCTCATGCCAGCTCAGCCCCGGAACCCACCCAGCACCATGCTGACAGGGGATACAGGACCAGCTCGGTACTGATATCGGTAACGCAGCACTGGCACCACTATGTATCTTCAACACAGGGCTCCCCATGGGACCAAGCAGGGTTGGTGCCGATTCTGACAACCCTGGAGGCAGTTGAGGTAGCAAGGGCGCTCCTCCTACTGCCTACACCTCCCTCTCCGGTGCCCGCTAGAAGGGGAAAGCCAGTCTTCATTTCAAAGTCTGGGTGAAGCATAAACGGCACCATACCCCTTCTCCGCTGCTGGGGCCGGGCTGCTCGACACCTGAGCCCACTACCTCTTTGAGTCCTGGTACCGTTGACCTGTCCCCTCAGCATCATATCACCCTACCGTCCCCGGTACCACCTCAAGGGTCCTGAGATGCTTCCCCCTCTTCCAGCCTGGGGGAAGGGTCCTCAAAGGGCTACAGATGGCCCAGCGCTGGCCTTCAGATCTGTCACCTTTTCGGTATTGCTCCCACGAATGGTTCCCACAGGAGACCACTGGGGCCATGCCAGTACCGTCCCACTTGGCACCTGTGAGGGCTTTAAACCCAGTGCTCTGCTCTTACACGGGGGATCTATTGGTGCATTTTGACCTCCTGCACCATGTCTCAGCCCACATGGGAATGGAGGTGCAGTGCCCTGAAGGACCCACCTACACCTTATTCAGGCCGGTGTTCTCTTCAGCAGAACCAGTCATGGTTCCCCTCTACCCCAGCATTTGGGACTTGGCCTCGTCTCGCTGGCAGAACCCGGGCTCCATCTCCCCAGTTTCAGATACTGCGGGTCTCAAGTAAAGAGTCCTGGGGTCAGAGTTCCCCTCGCTCATCCACCACCCAGTCCCACCTCAAGTGGTAGTGGAAGCGGCCTTAGGGCCAGGGCAGGCTCCTCGCGATCCCCTCCTGACATCGAGAGACGCAAAGGAGCTAGCATTACTGGGCTGGAAGGTACAGTCCTCCTCAGCCTTCCAGTTACAGTGGCCCTGGTGGGCAGATATATGCTGGATGTGTGGGAGTCAATAAATAAATTTAGACATCTACTCCTATTAGAGGCTAGGGAAAAGTATGGTGCCTTCCTTGAGGAGGGTAAAATAGCCTCCCAGGGCCTCCTCTTGTCGGCCTGGGATGCAGTGGATATGGCTGCCCGCACTATGGCCTTGGCTGTGACCCTGCGCCGTACAGCATGACTACGGGAAGCTAGAGTGCCTCTGGCCTCCCAAGAGATGGCCATTGACCCTTCCTTTGGGGGAGACGCCCTCTCCCCACCAGAGACCTCTGCCATCCTGGGTACCGCTTGTGACCCCCAGGAGGAGTTAAAATATCTGGGCCTTCTTCCCACTGGGCCTCTTCCACATTCATCGGCCCCATAAGACCCAGTAACAAACCAACTTCGCATCCTCCCTCTCCAACAGCACAGGTGACGACTTAATCCCCACCACCACAACTTAAGTTTGAAATCCAGTTTGTGGATCTTCCTGTCCATGGCCCTCCCTCACAGCTTTGGGGAGGGGATCCTGACTTGCTAGCCAGCAGCAATGTTCCCTCTAAGCTGCGCCAGCGCGCTGTGGCGCAGCCCGCCACAGCCGCCAGCGCAGCGGAAGCTGTCGGCCGCGCACTGCCGGCAGCCTCCATAGAACTCCTCTGGGGCTGGGAGTTTTCAAAACTCCCGCCCAGAGGAGCTCCAACGGAGCATGCCCAGAAAATCTGGGCATGCTCCGCAGAGCTCCTCTGGCCGGGGAGTGGCTCCCGTCCAGCCCCAAGGTAAGGGGGGGCTGCCAGGAGGCGGGGCTGAGCGGGAGGGGGCCTGTCAGGAGGGGGGCGCCGAGCGCGAGGGGGGCTGTCAGAAGGGGGGGCCGAGCGCGAGGGGGCCTGTCGGGAGGGGGGAAAGCGGGAGGGGGGCTGTCGGGAGGGGGGGCCGAGCGGGAGGGGGGGAGAGCGAGAGGGGGGGCCGAGCGGGAGGGGGGCCTGTCGGGAGGGGGGCTGTCAGAAGGGGGGGGCCTGTCGGGAGGGGGGGCCGAGCGGGAGGGGGGGCCTGTCGGGAGGGGGTGCGGGGCTGCGCAGCGGGCCCCGCGGGGGGGGGCGCAGCGAGCAACCGTAGTTGCTCAGCTGCCCTCTCCCCTTAGAGGAAACATTGGCCAGCAGTATTGGTTATAACCAGTCAGACTGGCTACCAATCACCTCTTCAAAAACCACTGCCCTGTGGAGTGCCTACTGACTTGGGGACACTTCCTACGAGCTCACAGACAGCTCTCTCTCTCTCTCTCTCTTTCTCTCTCTCCCCCAGATAGGGCCTAGGTTTAACCCAGGCCATATCCATACCCTCTATGGATCTTAATACTTCCACTGATTGAGAGGACTTGACTCCTCTGGGTTCTAAGCCTCCACTAATAGCTTAACGGATAGAATGGAGGCCTGTGGCCCAAACCCTCTCGGGCAACCACTAGCTAATGGGTCCAACTCCAACCCAAAGAGCTATCATGTTCTTATACCTGACACTCTGCCGGAGGGAAGCCACCCTCTCCCCCGCTTCCACAAGTGGCGCCTCCCTTCCAAACATTGAAGAGCCCATCACTTCACCTATGCCCATTCTGAGAGTTTTTTCCCCTTGGGTGCCCTTCTTATACCTGGGAGCAATGCTCACGCACACTCTCCCCGGGACTAGGTTTTAACTTCCTATCCTTTGAAACAGATGTTCAGGAGGCCCTCCATTGACAGGAACTTCTCTCCCTTTGCTTCCCTCCCCTGGAAGGCATTCGCTTCCCTATCCGTAGGGTGGAGCCCTTCACCCTTCCTTATACGCTGCACTAACCAATCCCTCTCCTATACCACAAGCGTGAATTAGCTGGTGCACAAATATAGCTCGTGTTCAAACAATCCCCACCCAGGGATCTAAGGTATATGCTCCCAGCTCGGCGGTATTTCAACCTCTTCCTGAACCCAGGGAGCAAGCAAACCACCCCTGCCTGCCGAGTACCAGATGCAACTGCCAGAGCTCTGTCACCAGGCATAAGCATTTGGTCAATTGCTTGTGTTTACACTGGGGAGATAAACCCTCCAGTATTCCTTATCACGAGTCGGTCCACAGCTTGGATGAGCACTCTTGAGAGAGTTCTCACTGGTTGGGGCCTCTACCTCGTTTACTTATCCTCTCTTTTCTCACACAGGAAAGACGCTACGCTAATGAACAATGAATCACTTTCCCCTGACTTGCGATTACCATTAGCTGGGAGGTGGCTTAAGGTCAGAACCTCCGCACACGGGGTCTGTCCCTGACAAAATGCACCTGTGCAACTTCCCTTTCTCTCTCCCTAAGGTGGTCACTTCCTTCCACCTAGATCAGAAAATCCTCAGGTCATGGAGAACCAGAGATGACATAATAATATCAACTGGACCCTCACCCCCTCTGCCATCTGATTATAGGCGGAGAAACTTGTCCCTCGGCCTTCTCGTTACACCTGCAGTCACCGCGCAGTCCCACCATATGGTTCAGAGACCATCCTGCAGGTGGGGTAGGGGTCTGGGCCCAATCGCTGCTTTCATAGAATTTTATCCAGCAGTGCCTCTTGTGTAGCTCACCTTCCTGAAAGGGCCATAGCGCCGTGGCTACCCCAGCCTAGCTCTGGGAGACTCTTGCTCAGGAGTCCTTCTGGTACAACTCCTTCTTCCTCACTATGATCCGAAGGTCTTCTAATCTTAATAGTCGTGACTGGGCACATTACATTCCTGCCCTAGCGACCACTAGGTTCCTCCTCACTCGTTGGAGGCTAGCATCAACTCACCCCAAAATTCCGAACAGCGACCAGGAGTTTGGGAACTAGCTGACCTTTGATAGAAGTCACCTTCCCAGGCAAGGTTTAATAACAATGATAGCACATTCACAGAGGACACTTCAGATAAACCAGAACTATCCTAAGAAAGGGACCACCAGGTTTGCCCCGTCAGGATGGCATATCCTCACTCCACTCCTGTTGGAGGAAACTCCTTCCTCCTTTCTTACATCCCAGTTTCTCCCTTGTGGCCCCTCCTCACAGGGAGCCTCAAATCTGATACACCCCTGTACTTCACTAAGCTTAAGCTCAGTGCCATATTGGGGTGGGTCTTCCCTGCGGTATGAGGTCATTTAGGCCATGGTGTTTGGTCCCATAGGCCATGCGGGTTGGTATAGGGGGTCCTTGGGGCACATGAGACTATCCCTCAGGCTTCGCCTTCGTTTTAACAGCTCTTCGCCCCTCATATTCCTTCAGCCATTTGCCAGCCTCCGAATCAAAAAAAAAAAAAAAAAATTGAGGGAGGAAATGGCAATAATACCATTTCTTTGTATCAGTGCAATGTTATGGATGCTGACAGTCCTCAAAAGGGAATTGTTATGGTGTCTTCAGGAAACCCTTATAGGTCTGCCATATATCCACCAGACAGAGCTTGCGAGGGCCTGGGGAACTGGCACCCCCCCCCCGCCGCTCACAAGAGGCCAGGGGAGCCCCAGCCAGCATGTTCCCTGGCCACTTCCAGGTGGCCAGGAGCTGGGAGGGCAAGATGCCCCCGCCACCCCACTAGGGAGGGGAGCACCCTGCCAAACTGGCTGGGGTGCCCACTGCCTCCCCTGCACCGGGCAAGGGGGAGCAGCAGACTTTGCCCACCGCTTCCCATTGCTGGGAGCAGGGGGGGCGGCGGGCACCTCAGCTGGCTTTGCCCACCACATCCCATTGCCGGTGGCATGGGGGGCAAAGTGGCCTGAGGCACCTGCCCCCCCTGGTCCCCGCAAGGGGGAGTAGTGGGGGAAGCCAGCTCGGAGAGCAGCCGCCCCCCTGCACCTCCCCTCAGCATCCTGACCAGGGTGCTGATCCCTGGCTAGGGTGCTGGGGGAGGACTTCCTCCCAGAGAGCATGGCACCCTGGGAAGAAGGTCGAGCGTTATATCGATATAACACAGCCAGATGGGCTTATTTTGAAACCACAGTTTTGAAATAACCCTCATTTTGATACAAAACTAGGTTTTATTGTATCAAAATGATTTTCCTTATTTCGAAATAAGGGAGCTCCTTATTTCAAAATGAGGAAACGTCGTCTGGATCTGTCAAGTTTTATTTTGAAACAACGGCTGTTATTTCAAAATAAAACTCTCGGGTGGACACAGACTGCATGTTGGACAGCACAGTTCTGGGGTTGCAGGTTTGTTGCCTTGATGGACCAGTTAGACCCAGTGTTCAAGTTTGTCTTCATAAATGTCAGTAGTAAAACAGATGAACAGCATAGCCAAAAAGTCCCTGTGATTTTTTTGTACTATCTTTGGGTATTGCAACTGGTTCATGAAACAATAGTGTGACACTGTCTGGGTGTAAGGAACTGTTTATGATTATCTTTCATATTAGTATTTCATATCTTCAATAATTCATATGTCATAGCACATTTGGTACCAATAGAAAGGTTGTAATCTGTTAGGAATGATTACATACATTATATATAGGTTTCAGATCTGTATTAGAAATTAGGAATATATTTGTTCTATTTGTACTTCAAGTTATTGGATTCTAAGGCATTCCCAGACTGGGTAGGCTGTAAAACCATTTTCCTCTTAATGGCCCATTAAGGAAACTCTCAGCTACAGTGGGCCTAGGAAGAAACCTGTTTGACCAGTCACCCAGGTTGACCATGTGACTCAACTCCATTTTGATTTGTCAAGGACTCTTCAGAGTAGGGGGAAGGACATAGGTAATATAAGGCAGCAATCTCATCTCCACTTTGTCTTCAGTCTGTCTGCAACCAACACCCTCTTCTGGGATTATTTTCCTGTGGCTGAACAAAGGACTGAGACCCACTCAGGTGCTGGTGTATAGCAAAGGAATTGGACTAAACTGCAAATTCTTCAAGGACTTGCTTTCTATGGATTATAAACTGTGTTTGTATCTATGTAATTCACTTTGACTCATCTCTCTTATTTTGTTTCTTTTCTTTTTATATTAAAGCTTTAGTTGTAGTTACTAAAGAATTGGCTGGCAGTGTGCTATTTTGGATAAGATCCAAGCCTATAGTTTTCTGGGTGATGTGGCTGGCCCTTTGGGGTCAGGAGAACCTATTTCTTTAAGAGACCCAGCAGCTAGTTGAGGACTGGAGGGGTTGATGTGCAATAAAGGGGGTTGTTTCTATTTTGTTATGCTTGGTGACAAATGGAGCAGGGAAACAGAAGCATGTTTTGTTACTGACTGGGAGACTGGTTTAAGTATCACCCATCAGTGGTTTGGGGGTTTGGCCCCTGGCTTTGCAGCTTGCCCTGATTTTGGCACATTCAGAGGTTATCCCAGGAGGTCTAGGTCACAAATAGTGGCTCCAAATGATCATCCTTTAGTTGCTTCTTTTTAAAGGCAGCAACATGCTTGAGTAAGAAAGGCAGTAGGGCTAAACCTTTTCTCAACGTGAGCTATCATAAACCACTAATGTGTTCAAATCTTATACTCTTTATGAATGTATAAATATGGATGTTTTTCTAGCTTTGCCAATTCTGTGCACACTACCAAGGCAGTGCTGATAGCTGGATTATTCTTAACCACATCACAACATCCGACAGCAGCAGTTATTAGTTTCTTTTTAGCTACAGAGGTGGTGAGTTGTTAAGCTTTAAAGCTGTTTTAACAACTATCTGAAAAGTTTAACTGTCATTTTTTGTAATATTTGAACAAAACTAGGATTTGGGAATCCCATTCTGATGATCAGGAATTTGCCATCCTTAAAATAAAATGGAAGACTTTTCTCCTTAAGGATTTTGGTTCCTGTCATGGTGTCTCTATCAATAAATCTCCAGTCCTATGTGGAATTAGTTCATAACAGAATGGGATTGTGTTGTATTAACAGGGGCTACATGTTTACCCTAATTATGAGTGTTATTGTAAGAAATGAGTGAAATGTCCTAATGACTTATACTAATAAACATTGATGGGAGATTGTGCAAGTAAACCAGATAGAGATACTGGATTAGCATAAACCCAAAAGGCCACTTTGATACAATCCAATGGACTGTATTTTCCTGAGGAAGTCTGTGGTGTTTTGAAGATAGCTGGGGATGTTAACCTCAGCCCTGCAGAACGCAATGCCATCCACAACCTCAGAAACAGCTCTGACATTATAATTAAGGAGGCTGACAAAGCAGGTGCACTTGTCATCATGAATAAATTGGATTATGACCAGGAGGCTTATAAACAGCTCTCCAACACAACCTTCTACAGACCACTTTCCTCTGACCCCACTGAGGAATACCAAAAGGAATTACAACGCCTACTCAAGAAACTTCCCAAGACAGCACAAGAACATATAGAAACAGAAACACCACTAGAACCACGGCCAGGGATGTTCTATCTACTACCTAAAATCCATAAAAAAGGAAACCCTGGACGCCCCATCATCTCAGGCATTGGCACTCTTACTGACGGCCTATCTGGCTATGTGGACTCCCTCCTCAGACCCTATGTTATCAACATCCCCAGCTATCTTCAAGACACCACAGACTTCCTGAGGAAAATACAGTCCATTGGAGAACTTCCTGAAAACACCATTCTGGCCACTATGGATGTAGAAGCTCTTTACATCACCATCCCACACAAGGATGGATTACAACCTATTAGAAGAACCATCCCAGATGATGCCACAGCGCAGCTTGTGACAGAAAGATTAGCTTCTGCACCATCCAACCTGCTTCAGGACCCCTAAAGGCCATACAGTGAACCAATGGAAACTGGGCCTGCACGTCTGAGTCATCAGGACAGGTAGGGACATGATCCTGAAAATGACTCCAAGAGCTTTTCACGCCGTGTGTTGTGTGCTTGTATTGAAACAAAGAATGCACATGCCACATGGCAGAGAATATAAAAGGCATATGCCCCATTTCCATTTTGTCTTCCACACTGCTTCTTGCCAAAGGATCAAATTATGTGTAACCCCCCTGGGGTTTTAAGGACCGTGGTTCCATTAAATCTTTGCCCTGTGGGAGAGGGTTTGTGGAGCTGAGGAGGCGGATTGGAGCTGCAGCCAGAGGCCTGGAGAGGAAGCAAACAGAGAGGCTCTGCCTGAAGCCAGGGAAGACAGAGCAGCTGACCTGGGATGCCAGGCCAGCACCCACAGAAGGACACTGTGCTGGGGAGAGTCACACAAGGACAGAGCGGGATCCAGTGACTGGCTATCTGGAGCTGTGGGGCTGTGAGTACAGCACCTGGAACTCAGGGGGGAGGTTGTACTTAGTTAAGTGGGGAGGGTGTTGATCTGGGTTCACAGGGAGTGGCAGAAGAGGCATCAGAGGGTTTTCTTTTGCTGGGAAAGCGCTGGCACTGAAGACTAGGAGTTGCTGGACTGAACTTTGGACTGGAACTGTGCTGGGACTCCTGAACTCATAGTGCAGAAGCAGAGCTCATGTCTGCCTCCAGCCTGCTCTATTCATGGGCTTTGCAGGGCCCTGTGTTAGCTGTTACTCTGTGTTACTGCTGCCCCCTCTCCCCTGTTGGTTTCCCCTTTGCAGCTCTGTAAATAAACCATCCCCATTCCCCTAATCCCTGTGCTATCCCAGTGTGTGTGTGGTCACTCTGGGGCTTTGGAACAGGTGCACCTGGGGCAAAGGGGCTCTCCTTGCTGTGTTCCCGAGCTCACCCTTTGCTGGCAAGAGCCGCCTGCAAGGCAGACTCAATCTGGCCACGTGGGTGTTACACTTGGTGGCCCGTATGGGGAACTCTTGCAGACAAAAACCTCTATGTCACATGCCCTGGGTGCTCCTTCAGAGTGAAAATAGAGTACCTACTGGAAAAAAAAAGGGGGGGAATGGAGAGAGAATTACTAGAAGACCTTTGCCGAGGGGCACAGATCTCAGTAGCCCAGGTTGTGCTGGTCGCTGGGTTCCCAGAAGAGATGGAACCCAATGAAATTGAGGAGAGCCTAGATGCAGTAGGAATACTGGGGAGAGTGAAGGTTCACACTCGTATTTACAGGTGTGAATTGAAGGGCATGATAGCACTATGTACTCATTCCAAAGAAGCAGATCTTGATAAAGTACACAAAGACGTGCAAGTGAGAGGTACCCCCTGGACAATTCTGGGGCCAAGACAGTCTTCTGCTAGCGCACCTTTGATACTGGAGGTGGACTCATTAGCTCAGAAGCTAAAGAGTCTGATGGCAAATGAGAAGCGGACATGAGAGGAATTAATATTGGCATTAGGAGGGACTCCAACACCTGCAGCACCCAACCCAGTGGAGTGAGCAAAAGAGTTGGGGAATGCCCTCAGAGATGTGTTGAAGCCAGTACCTAAAAATGCACCATACAAGTGGTTACCTTGTTTCTCTGGCATCACATCTGTACCCTCAGGGGAAGATGATTATGAGACCTGGAGGGAATCTGCAGTGCCCCTTGTCCAAAAGTGGCAATGCTCTGATTCTGAAGAGTGGAAATGGGTGCTTGAGAGTCTGAGGGGACCTGCTATGTGGATTTTCTGAACTCTGAAAGACTCCCAACCAGCTGCCACAGTGCACGACTATTTAGCTGCTCTTGAGCGTGTGTACGGCATGAAGGATAGTGGCAAGGACCTGTATTATTGGTTTCGTCACACCTATCAAGGGACTCATGGGAGATTGTCCGATTTCGTCAGGAGGCTGGAGGACTTACTGCAGCAGGTAGTGCAGAAGGGAGGAATTCCCACTAAGCACATTGATTCTGCTAGGTTAGATCAGATCCTTCGGGGAACCCGACAAGATGGGTTGATGCTGTGGCGACTACAGCTGAGGGAGCGGATCCAAAACCCACCTCCATTCCACAATCTCATTCGAGAGATACGTGAAGAAGAGGAGCGATTTATGCAGGCAGATACTGTGGCACCACCAAAGAAGGTAGGGAGTTATACCATCACAGTGCATGGAGTAACAGAAGAAGTCTCATCAGTAGCAGCAGCCCTGAGAGATTTGACCCAAGAAGTGGCCATGCTGCACCATCTGGAAGAAGGAAAAATAACCAGAGAGATGATAGCCCAAAAAAGGGTTCTGTTATAACTGTGGGAGAGATGGACACTATGCACTGGAGTGCCAGAACAGGACAGACCATGCCAGGGTATCGCGGAGACTGCAGGAAACCCGTAGGGCGCTTCAGGAAAACGCCAATGGGGCTTGGAGAAGGAGTGATCCAAGACCCTGAAATTCCAAACCTCCCCCCAGAAGAACATACATCAGGGTTACCCTGATGGGCTAATAGGGCCCCAAGCTGTTGTACCCATCCATATAGGGGCACATTTGTGTGAGGCATTGCTGGATAGTGGATCACAGGTCAGCACACTTTATGAATCTTACTATTGAGAACACCTGCAGCATTTGCCCCTGCATTCCCTGTCAGGCTTAACAGTCTGGGGAATTGGTGGTGACTCATGCCCCTATCTGGGGTATATCCTGTTAAAGGTCCAATTTCCAAAGGATGTTGCTGAGACAGGCCAGGAAATAGAAACATTGGCATTGATCTGCCCAGATCCAAAGGGAAGAGAATATGCACCTTTAATCCTAGGGACAAATGCAAACTTGTTTCAAAGATTAGCACAGAAGTGTTGAGAGATGGCGGGGAATAACTATCTGCAGGAGCTACCAATGCATGCTTTATGTAAAGCTGCATTCCAGTGAGTGGGATGCCCTACATCCCAAGAGGAGACCAAGGCTAAGCCTTTTGGGAAGGATAGTTTCCAGTTTGGGAATTCCCCATTCCTGTTGAGTGGAAGGACCGGCTGTGTGAGGAGTTAGTCTAAAGGAAGGCTGTTTTCTCTATCCATGAGTGGGATGTTGGGTGTGCTCAGGGTGTGGAACACCATATCCGAATGCAGGATGGTTGGTCTTTTTGAGAGAGATCAAGATGACTAGCCCCTGCGGATATTGAAGATGTGAGGCAGCACCTACAGGAACTGACCCAAGCAGGTATTATTGAGGAATCTAGGAGCCCTTACGCATCACCAATTGTTGTAGTACGAAAGAAAAGTGGCAAGGTGCACATGTGTTTTGATTATCGCACTCTGAACAGGTGAACGATTCCTTACCAATACACAATGCCCCGGGTGGATGATGCTTTGGATAGCCTGAATGGCAGTCGCTGGTTCTCTGTACTTGATCTCCGCAGTGAATACTATCAAGTACCCATGGCACCAGAGGACCGAGAGAAGATAGCATTCATCTGCCTCTTGGGGTTTTACCAATTTAATCGTATGCCACAAGGAGTATCTGGGGCTTCAGCCACATTTCAGCGACTCATGGAACAGGTTGTAGGGGATATGCACCTGTTAGAGTGCCTGGTGTATCGGGATGACATTGTGGTCTTAGGACGCACTTTAGAAGAACATGAGACTCAGCTGTGCAAGGTCCTGGATCAGTTGGAAGAGGCTGGTCTCAAGTTATCCTTAGACAAGTGTATCTTCTGCCAGACATCTGTATGATATGTATAACACATTGTATCTGCAGATAGTATAGTGACAGCCCAGAGAAGGTAAAAGCAGTTACCACCTGGCCAAGGCCTACAACTCTCAAGGAATTACAATCATTTTTGGGATTCTGTGGCTATTATCGCAGGTTCATAAAAAATTATGCCCATATTGTGCATGCCTTCACAGAACTCACAAAGGGATACCCTCCCACAAATAAGAAAAAGGGCAGACCACCCCGGCATCAATATTTCAATATGAGCACACAGTTCGGAAAGCACTGGACTTCTGAACGTGAAGCAGCTTTCCATGACATCATTCAACATCTTACTCAAGCACCTGTTTTAGTGTATGCTGATCCCACTCAGCAATATGAGCTTCATGTTGATACAAGCTACACTGGTTTAGGAGCTGTCCTTTATCAATAGCGTGAAGGCAAACTTCGACCAGTAGCTTTTGCAAGTCGAGGCCTCACATCATCGGTTAGAAACTACCCAGCTCATCCAGTGGAGTTGCTGGCGTTGAAATGGGCTGTGACAGAGAGGTTTCATAATTACCTGTACGGAGCAAAGTTTATTGTAAAGACTAATAATAACCCTTTGACTTATATCAAGACACCAGCAAAGTTTTCTGTAGCAGGACATCGGTGGTTAGCAATGCTCTCTGCTTATGATTTCACCCTTCAGTATCGTCCTGGTGGAGCAAACATAGGTGCAGATGCCTTGTCTCATCAGCCTCACATTAAAGACTTGTCACCCAATAATTGGACAAATGTGGGTTCCCCTGAATTGCGAGCTTTATGCCAGTGAGTATCTGTTGTGTAGGAACACTCCACGGCCAATGGGGAACGAGCAGTTGACTGCTTGGGGGTGCCCCCAGAAGCCATACCCATAGTCTACTCAAGTTTTAGTAGAGTACAGGATCCTCAACTGCCCAGACTAAAGGATTGGGAGGTGGAACATGCCCAGAGAGCTGATCCAAGAATGAAGGATGTCCTTTACGGTTTGGAAAGGGGAAAGGATCCCAAGAGTATTCAGCCGAGTCATCCAGAGGAGGTCCCCTTGCTGAAGGAATGGGATCGCTTATTGGTTCGAGGTGGGTGACTTTATCGAGGGAAGAAACATTCCCCGAGACCTCACCCAAAGCAGTTGGTACTACCACAAAAGTATCAGCAAGGTGTATTGGAGGCCTGCCATGATCGAATGGGTCACCTGGGAGTGGAACAATTAGAGGCCTTAGTTAAGGCAAGGTTCTATTGGGCCCGGAATGGGGCGCGACATTGCCCACCATGTACACACTTGTACCCGATGCGTCCGACGAAAGACTTTGTGTAAGCAGACAGCCCCTCTTGTCAATAACACAAGTTCTGCACCCATGGAGCCTGTCTGTCTGGACTTTCTGTCATTAGAGCCTGATCACTGGGGTACAACAAATATCCTAGTGGTAACTGACTATTTTACTCATTATGCTCAGGCTTATCCCACAAAAAATGAAAAAGCTTCCACAGTTGCCAAGATCCCGTGGGACAAGATCTTTCTTCACTATGGGTTGCCTGCAAGACTACACTCAGACCAGGCACGGGATTTCGAGAGTTGATTAATGAAAGAACTTTGCACAATCATGGGGATCAAAAAATCACACACCACCCCTTATCATCCACAAGGGGATCCACTGCCCGAAAGATTCAACCGCATGCTGCTCAACATGCTGGGAACACTAGGTAGCCTTACCAGAAAAAATCCTGGAGCCAGCACTTGGTACATGCCTATAACTGCACTCGGCATGAGGCAACTGGCTACACACCATACATGTTGATGTTTGGTCGAGAGGCACGGCTGCCAGTTGTTCTCTGTTTTGTAGTGTCTTCCGATGGGGCACTCCCTGAAACATATTTGGAGTATGTGGCTCACCTAAAAGACCAATTGAAGGAGGCATATCAGATAGCAAGGCAAGCTTCTGGCCAACAGAATAAAAGGAGCAAATTGCGATATGATCAGTGAGCGAGGCACCAGGAACTTCAGATTGGTGATTGGGTGCTGGCCCGAAATCTGGGATTACAGGGAAAGCATGAAATTGGGATCATTGGGAGTCACACAAGTATGTCATTCAGGAGAAACTGGGAGATCTACCAGTGTATCGGATACGCCTGTAGGGCAGTCGTGTCCCCGCTAAAACTCAACACCAGAATCACGTTACCTGTCAGACAAGTATTGTTTTCCAATGAGGATGATCCTAAAGTCTCGGAGACCCCTGGTCCTGCCAGTTGGACGCGATCCCAGCGACGGGGATATAACAGGACCTTGCAAACACCCAGCTCCTCAGAAAGTGAGTATGAGGATGTTTCCACAGTTTCTGAGCCTCCTGCTCCTGCAAGTCGGACACAATCCCAGAAACGCAGCTATAATAGGACTTTGCAAACACACAGCTCCTCAGAGAGCGAGGAAGAACTAGTGTTCAGCCAATGTCCTTTTGGAGAAGTTTCAACCACACCAGATCTTTCCAACATTGCACAAAGAGATGGGGAAGGGGAAGAACCCAGAGTAAGTTTCCCAGAGGGTTCAGTGGCCGAATCTGTGGAGACCCACAAAGGGCTGGATGAGGAAGAGAACCCTGTACCCCATACAGCCACTTTAGATCCAGATGCCCCTGCTATTACACCTCAAGGATCTGTCACTATGCCCCCATGTTCAGTAGTGCCAAAGCAGTCGATGACTGACAGCCAACTTAGACGCTGCTCCAGGGAAGGGAAGCCCAGGTGTGTGCTAACATATGAGAGAACGCAGTTGGGAGAATGCAGTGTAGTAAAAACCTCTGGAGTACCCCAGGGGGTGAGATGCCTCACAGGAGACCTGTTCCACCCCTCTGTGTCCCATGAGTTGGATGATTGTGATACTCCTGACCAATGGGGGCACTGGGTCTCCTGCTGGGAATCCATGGACTGAAACTGCCCACCTTGTTGGGGACACTAAGGATCCTATTCATTTGGAGAGGGGGAGAGTGTAACCCCCCTTGGGTTTTATGGAGCATGGTTCCTTTAAATCTTTGCCCTGTGGGAGAGGGTTTGTGGAGTTGAGGAGGGGGGCTGCAGCCCGAGGCCCTGGGGAAGGAAGCAGAGGGAGAGGCCCTGCCTGAAGCCAGAGAAGACAGATCGGCTGACCTGGGATGCCAGGCCAGCACCCACAGAAGGACACTGTGCTGGGGAGAGTCACCCAAGGACAGAGCAGCATCCAGTGACTGGCCATCTGGAGCTGTGGGGCCATGAGTACAGCACCTGGAACTCAGGGGGGAGGTTGTAGTTAGTTAAATGGGGAGGGGGCCGCTCTGGGTTCGCAGAGAGTGGCAGAAGAGGCATCAGAGGGTTTTCTTTTGCTGGGAAAGTGCTGGCGCTGAAGACTAGGAGTTGCTGGACTGAACTCTGGACTGGAACTGTGCTGAGACTCCTGAACTCATGGTGCAGAAACAGAGCTCACGTCTGCCTCCAGCCTGCTGCATTGCTGGGCCTTACAGGGCCCTCTGTTAGCTGTTACTCTGTGTTACTGCTGCCCTGTCTCCCCTGTTGGTTTCCCCTTTTCAGCTCTGTAAATAAACCTTCCCCATTTCCATAATCCCTGCGGTATCCCAGTGTGTGTGTGGTCACTCTGGGGCTTTGGAACAGGTGCACCTGGGGCAAAGGGGCTCTCCTTGCTGTGTTCCCACACACCCCGTTCGCTGGCCAGAGCCGCCTGCAAGGCAGACTCAATCTGGCCACTTGGGTGTTAGGGGCACATTCAGGAGGTTATCCCAGGAGGCCCGGGTCACAAAGTTGACTTTAGAAAGTCAACTTAAATGGCTCTCCTGCCTTAACTCAAGTTTATTAAATTGACTTTAATGGTCACATTTTGTTCAATCAACCTAATAAAGTCAACTTAACCCTTAAAGTTGATTTTAAATGTGAAAGTTATTAAGTCAACTTAGCCAAGTGCTTAAGTTGACTTAATGAACACCAAATGTGTCCATGGAGTTGCTTTAGTTGTTTTAGGCCTGGTTAAGTCGACTTAAGCCTCCAGTGTAAACAAAGGCATCATGGTTTCTCTCAGGATGAGGAGTGTGATGATCCAGGGTCTCAGGACATGCTAGAGGTGACAGCCATGATGGTGCTGTTTCCTCCGGTAGCTTCCACCTGTTCTTCTTTTTCTTCTTTAGCCTTTTCACACAAAATCTCTATGTTGAAGGATTCCGAAAGGGTAGTGATGGGTGGAACAGCCCCTACCCCCTTATTATTTTGTAGGCCAATTTTGCCTAAATTCTGATGTACCAGTTCTGACTCATTAACTTCCAGGTCCATGTAATCTGATTTTAACCAGCCTGATTTCAGCATGCTACATGGACTGTATCAAAGTAGCCTTTTTGATTTCAGTCTAATCCCATATCTCTCTCTGGTTTCCTTGCATGTTTCCAACCAACATTTGTTGCTATATTTATCAGGACATTTTATTCACTTCTTGTGACTAAACTCACAGTTAGGGTAAATTTGTAGGCCCTGATTGTCCAACACAATCCTTCTCTGTTATGAACCACTTCCCCCTATGATTGGAGCTTTGTTCATAAAACCACAATGAGAGAAGCCAAATCTTATTTCAGTGTGAGCATTTAGTGGAGGGGCGGAAGGGGATACTTGGTTCTATTTCAAGGATGGCAAGTGTTTTTCCTCAGAATGGGATTTATAAATCTTAATTTGGTCAGATCTGACAAACAGTTTTTGAACTTTCAACTGACTTCCTTTGTAGCTAACTGTAAACTGTAAACTACTGATGCTGGATGTTGTCAGTAGTTTAAGAACAGACCAACTCTTATCTCTGCCTTGGCTATATGCCCAGAATTGGCAAAAATGGAAGAAATATTTGCCTTCTTTACCATTCACATCCATAAAGCTTGGCAAACCATGAGAATTGTATGGATTAATGGTTAAGATTGCTCAACTGTCAAAAAATTTAGCTCTGCTGAGCTGGCATTCTTAGCCAAGCTTGTTGCTGCTTTTAAAAAGAAGCAACACGATGTTCTCTTTGAGCCACTTTTGGTTCATTAACCAGTTGCAACACCCAAAGATGTTTTTTGGTCTGTGACAGAACCTGCCCATCTGTTTTACCCCCTACATTTCTGAAGACATTTTGGGCACTGTGTGCACATGGTCCATGAAGTGACCTAACCTGCAGCCCTAGCACTGTGCTGTCTGACATGCCACAAAGAGAAAAAAAATCACTTGGATACTATCACAAAAAGTAGGCTGTTGCAAAAGTCCTCTGGTTGGTTGAGTTGAAATTAAATTCACAATCAATGCAATTGCAGGTCTGAGTTCAACTAGTATTTTACTAACAAGAGGAGGTAAATGTCTGCTTTACAGTTTAATGTGCAATGATTTAAAACACTCCTGTACTGTTTTTGTTGTGGTTATTCGGATGCTGAGCTGGATCAGAGAAAACTCAGTGTAGAAGACATGGCAAAACAGGCTGGAGGTGATGCCACCTCCCTCCCCCAGCTAGGAAAATACAGATTTTCACAACAAGGCACTCCAAGACTTCTCACTTTCCTTTCCTCATTTGCTACCCTATTCACAGCCCCAACCTCTCTCTGTAGGGCTCTGCCATCCATCCCCACTCTCCACACCCAACTAACAGGCAGACAAACAGCAAGGGTTTAAAACTGGGACAGGGATGACAACTGATATGCATCTATATAAGAAAAAGTCCAAATAGCAGTGATGTCTCTATAAAATCAGGCCATCTGGTGACACTATGCTGTCAGCATGTGGCCTGGTCACTAGGAAATTAGATGCAAGTTTCTAACCACTAGAAAAATGAAGTTGTGGAATAGTTTTCTGAGGGGAGCAGAGGGAATAAAAAACCCTAAGGGACTTAAAAACTGAGCTGGATAATTTTATGGAGGGGATGGTATGATGGGACATCCTAGTTTGACAATAAACTGATGCTAAAGTCTTTAAACCAGTGTAACACCCACATGGCCGGATAGAGTCTGCCTTGCAGGCATCTCTGACCAGAGAAGGGTGTGCACGGGAACACAGAAAGGAGAGCCCCTTTGCCCCAGGGGTACCTGTTCCAAATCCCCAGAGGGACCACACACACTCTGGGATAGCGCAGGGTTTAGGGGAATGGGGAAGGTTTATTTACAGAGGTGCAAAGGGCAAACCAACAGGGGACATGGGACAGCAGTAACACAGAGTAACAGCTAACACAGGGCCCTGCAAGACCCAACAATGGAGCAGGCTGGAGGCAGAGGTGAGCTCTGCTTCTGCACCATGAGTTCAGGAGTCCCAGCACAGTTCCAGTCCAGAGTTCAGTCCAACAACTCCTAGTCTTTGGTGCCAGCACTTTCCCAGCAAAAGAAAACCCTCTGATGCCTCTTCTGCTCCTCTCTGTGAACCCAGAGCAGCCCCCTCCCCACTTAACTAACTACAACCTCCCCCCTGAGTTCCAGGTGCTGTACTCATGGCCCCACAGCTCCAGATGGCCAGTCACTGGATGCTGCTCTGTCCTTGAGCGACTCTCCCCAGCACAGTGTCCTTATGTGGGTGCTGGCCTGGCATCCCAGGTCAGCCACTCTGTCTTCCCTGGCTTCAGGCAGGGCCTCTCCATCTGCTTCCTTTCCAGGGCCTCTGGCTGTAGCCCCCTTCCTCAGCTCCACAAACCTTCTCCCACAGGGCAAAGATTTAAAGGAACCACTCTCCATAAAGCCCCAGGGGGGGTTACACTCTCCCCCCTTCCAAATGAAAAGGATCCTTAGTGTCCCCAACAAGGTGGGCGGTTTCAGTCCATGGATTCCCAGCAGGAGACCCAGGGCCCCCATTGGTTAGGAGTATCGCAATCGTCCAACTCATGGGCCACTGAGAGGTGAAATAGGCTTCCTGTAAGGCAACTCACCCCCCCCCCGGGGTATACAGAGATTTTTACTTCATTGGCTTCTCCCAACTGACCATATGTCAGCACACACCTGGGCTTCCCTTCCCTGGAGGAATGTCTAAGTTGGCTGTCAGTCATCGACTGCTTTGGCACTACTGAACATGGGGGCATAGTGACAGATCCTAGACGTATAAAAGCAGAGGCATCTGTATTTAAAGTGGCTGTATGGGGTACAGGGTTCTCTTCCTCATCAGGCCCTCGGTGGGTCTCCACAGATTCAGCCACTGAACCCTCTGGGACACTTACTCTGGGTTCTTTCCCTTCTCCATCTCTTGGTGCAATGTTGGTGAGATCTGGTGTGGTTGAAACTTCTCCAAAAGGACATTGGCTGAACACTAGTTCTTCCTCACTGTCTGAGGAGCCAGGTGTTTACAAAGTCCTGTTATAACTGTGTCGCTGGGATCGCGTCCAATTTGCAGTACCAGGGATCTCAGAAAGTGTGGGATCATCCTCATTGGGAAACAATACCTGTCCGACAGGTAACAGGTGATTCTGGTGCTGAGTTTTAGCGGGGCCACGACTGCCCTACAGGCGTATCCGATACACTGGTAGATCTCCCAGTTTCTCCTGAATGACATACAGGTGTGACTCCCAATGATCAGCAATTTCATGCTTTCCCTGTAATCCCAGATTTCAGGTCAGCACCCGATCACCAATCTGAAGTTCCTGGTGCCTCACTCACTGATCATATCACAATTTGCTCCTTTTATTCTGTTGGCCAGAAGCTTGCCTTGCTATCCGATATGCCTCCTTCAATTGGTCTTTTAGGTGAGCCACATATTCCAAATATGTTTCAGGGAGTGCCCCATCGGAAGACACTACAAAACAGAGGTCAACTGGCAGCCGTGCCTCTCGACCAAACATCAACATGTATGGTGTGTAGCCAGTTGCCTCATGCCGAGAGCAGTTATAGGCATGTACCAAGTGCTGGCTCCAGAATTTTTTCTGGTAAGTCTCTAGGGTTCCCAGCATGTTGAGCAGCATGCGGTTGAATCGTTCAGGCAGTGTATCCCCTTGTGGATGATAAAGGGTGGTGCATGATTTTTTGATCCCCATGATTGTGCGATGTTCTTTGATAAATCAACTCTCGAAATCCCGTGCCTGGTCTGAGTGTAGTCTTGCAGGCAACCCATAGTGAAGAAAGATCTTGTCCCACGGGATCTCGGCAGCTGTGGAAGCTTTTTCATTTTTTGTGGGATAAGCCTGAGCATAATGAGTAAAATAGTCAGTTACCACTAGGATATTTGTTGTACCCCAGTGATCAGGCTCTAATGACAGAAAGTCCAGACAGACAGGCTCCATGGGTGCAGAACTTGTGTTATTGACAAGAGGGGCTGTCTGCTTACACAACGTCTTTCGTCGGACACATCGGGTACAAGTGTGTACATGGTGGGCAATGTCACGCCCCATCCGGGGCCAACAGAACCTTGCCTTAACTAAGGCCTCTAATTGTTCCACTCCCAGGTGACCCATTCGATCATGGCAGGCCTCCAATACACCTTGCTGATACTTTTGTGGTAGTACCAACTGCTTTGGGTGAGGTCTCGGGGAATGTTTCTTCCCTCGATAAAGTCGCCCATCTCGAACCAATAAGCAATCCCATTCCTGCAGTAAGGGGACCTCCTCTGGATAACTCAGCTGAATACTCTTGGGATCCTTTCCCCTTTCCAAACCGTAAAGGACATTCTTCATTCTTGGATCAGCTCTCTGGGCATGTTCAACCTCCCGATCCTTTAGTCTGGGGAACTGAGGATCCTGTACTCTACTAAAACTTGAGTAGGCTATGGGTATGGCTTGTAGGGGACCCCCAAGCACTCAATTGCTCATTCCCCATTGGCCGTGGAGTGTTCCTCCACAACAGATACTCATTGGCCTAAAGCTCTCAATTCAGGGGTACCCACATTCGTCCAATTATTGGGTGACAAGTCTTTAATGTGAGGCTGACGAGACAAGGCATCAGCATCTATGTTTGTTCCAGCAGAACGATACTGAAGGGTGAAATCATAAGCAGAGAATGCCGCTAACTGCTGATGTCCTGCTACAGATAATTTTGCTTTTGTCTTGATATATGTCAAAGGGTTATTATCAGTCTTTGCAATAAACTTTGCTCCATACAGGTAATCATGAAGCCTCTCTGTTATAGCACTTTTTAACGCCTGGAACTCCACATCAGAGTTTCTGTCTGATGATGTGAGGCCTCAACTTGCAGATAGGGGCATGAGTCACCACCAATTCCCCAGACTGTTAAGCCTGACAGGGAATGCAGGGGCAAATGCTGCAGGTGTTCTCAATAGTAAGATTCATAAAGTGTGCTGACCTGTGATCCACTATCCAGCAATGCCTCACACAAACATGCCCCTATATGGATGGGTACGACAGTTTGGAGCCCTATTAGCCCATCAGGGTAACCCAGATCTGTGTTCTTTTGGGGGGAGCCTTGGAATTTCAGGTTCTTGGATCACTCCTTCTCCAAGCCCCTTTGGCATTTCCCTGAAGCTCCCTACGCGTTTCCTGCAGTCTCCAAGATACCCTTGCATGGTCTGTCCTGTTCTGGCACTCCAATGCATAGTGTCCATCTCTCCCACAGTTATAACAGAACCCTTTTTAAGGGCTATCGCCCCTCTGGTTATTTTTCCTTTTTCCAGATGGTGCAGCATAAACCTTCAGCATGGCCACTTCTTGGGTCAAATCTCTCAGGGCTGCTGCTACTGATGGGACGTCCTCTGATACTCCATGCACTGTGGCGGTGAACTCCCTACCTTCTTTGGCAGTGCCACTGTATCTGCCTGCATAAATCACTCCTCTTCTTCACGTATCTCTCGAATAAGATTGTGGAATGGAGGTGGGTTTTGGATCCGCTTCGTCAGCTGCAGTTGCCACAGCATCAACCCATCTTGTCGGGTTCCCCGAAGGATCTGATCTAAACTAGCAGAATCAATGTGCTTAGTGGGAATTCCTCCCTTCTGCACTACTTGCTGCAGTAAGTCCTCCAGCCTCCTGACGAAATCTGACAACCTCCCATGAGACCCTTGATAGGTGTGATGAAACCGATAATACAGGTCTTCGCCACTATCTGTCGTGCCGTAGACACTCTGCAGAGCAGCTAAATATTCATGCACTGTGGCAGCTGGTTGGGGGTCTTTCAGGGTTCAGACAGTCTGCATAGCAGGTCCCCTCAGACTCTCAAGCAGCTGTTTCTGCTTTTCAGAATCAGAGCATTGCCACTCTTGGACAAGGGGCACTGCAGATTCCCTCCAGGTCTCATAATCATCTTCCCCTGAGGGTACAGATGTGACACTAGAGAAACAAGGTAACCGTTTGTATAGTGCATTTTCAGGTACTGGCTTCAACACATCTCTGAGGGCATTCCCCAACTCTTTTGCCCACTCCACTGGGTTGGGTGCTGCAGGTGTTGGAGTCCCTCCTAATGCCAATATTAATTCCTCTCATGTCCGCTTCTCATTTGCCATCAGACTCTGTAGCTTCTGAGCTAATGAGTCCAGCTCCAGTAACAAAGGTGTGCTAGCAGAAGACTGTCTTGGCCCCAGAATTGTCCAGGGGGGTACCTCTCACTTGCACGTCTTTGTGTACTTTATCAAGATCTGCTTCTTTGGAATGAGTACATAGTGCTATCATGCCCTTCAATTCACAACTGTAAATACGAGTGTGAACCTTCACTCTCCCCAGTATTCCTACTGCATCTAGGCTCTCCTCAATTTCATTGGGTTCCATCTCTTCTGGGAACCTGGTGACCAGCACAGCCTGGGCTACTGAGATCTGTGCCCCTCGGCAAAGGTCTTCTAGTAATTCTCTCTCCATTCCCCCTTTTTTGTTTTCAGTAGTTGGTCTTTTTTCACTCTGAAGGAGCACCCAGGGCATGTGACATAGAGGTTTGTGTACTGCAAGAGTTCCCTGCACAGGCCACGAAGTGTAACACCCATGTGGCCAGATAAAGTCTGCCTTGCAGGCGGCTCTGACCAGAGAAGGGTGCGTGCAGGCAGACGGCAAGGAGAGCCCCTTTGCCCCAGGGGCACCTGTTCCAAAGCCCCAGAGTGACCACACACACACACTGGGATAGAGCAGGGTTTAGGGGAATGGGGAAGGTTTCTTTATAGAGGTGCAAAGGGAAACCAACAGGGGAGATGGGGCAGCAGTAACACAGAGTAACAGCTAACACAGGGCCCTGTAAGGCTCAACAATGCAGCAGCCTGGAGGCAGATGTGAGCTCTGTTTCTGCACCATGAGTTCAGGAGTCCCAGCACAGCTCCAGTCCAGAGTTCGGTCCAGCAACTCCTAGTCTTTGGTGCCAGCAGTTTCTCAGCAAAAGAAAACCCTCTGATGCCTCTTCTGCCGGTCTCTGCAAACCCAGAGCGACACCATCCCCACTTAACTAACTACAACCTCCCCCCTGAGTTCCAGGTGCTGTACTCATGGCCCCACAGCTCCAGATGGCCAGTCACTGAATCCTGCTCTGTCCTTGGGGAACTTTCCCCAGCACAGTGTCCTTCTGTGGGTCCTGGCCTGGCATCCCAGGTCACCTGCTCTGTCTTCCCTGGCTTCAGGCCGGGCCTCTCCCTCTGCTTCTTTCCCAGGGTCTTCAGCTGCAGCCATCCTCCTCAGCTCCACAAACCCTCTCCTACAGGGCAAAGATTTAAAGGAACCACACTCCTTAAAACCCCAGGGGAGTTACACCATGATTTGGGGAGCACAGTGACTCAGTCATAGGTTAGGTGTCTATTGCAGGAGGGTGCAGGAGGTTCTTTGGTCTGCATTGTGCAGGAGGTCAGACAAGATCATTTTATTCGTCCCTTCTGTCCTTAGAATTTTTGGGTGTGCCCAGGGCACTAGGTCTGTAGCTTGAGGGCAATATGCCTGGCCCACACTCTGCTTTTTATGGGCCACATGGAGAGCTGGATTTATCAAGCTGCACGCTGTACTCGTGTAGGGTGGCCAAAGCTTTACTGCAAAAATCAGAGACTGTTTCCTTAGCACCGCCATCCCACAGCAATAAGCAGTGACCCTGGCTGTTAGGACCAGATTCCCCACCCTCCTGACTCCTCCCCAGCTGCAGCGGTAGCAGCCTCTGTCCATCAGTTCCATTCTTCTGCTGTGGCCAGGGGTGGAAGTGTGATGTGTGGGCAGGCTGCACCCTAAAAGGGCTGACCCCCACCAGATACAGCCCCTGCCCCACCCAAGCCCTGCCATGCCATCCAGAGCATATGGCCCCATCAACTTGTCCTCCCAGACAGAGCCTGCATGGGGAAATCAGATGGGACCAGGCTGGAATTGCTCTTGTGTGCATCTTCCCATCCTCCTCCAGACCCTGGCATGTGAGCACCACCCCGGCTGCTTTCTCTGTCGAGCACTGCAGGGCAAGGGAGTGGGAAGATACCCCAGTGAGAACTTGTCCCTCTGTTGGAACATGGGCTAGAATATACCCTGCACTTACCGACCACAGGACAGGCAATTTTCTATTTCAATAATGGTAATGCAGGACAACTAGCAGGTCCAGCCTGATACTGATAACGTCAGAGCTTCAGAGCCAGAAGGTCTGAGCAGCTGAATGGCTCCACCAGTGTTACTAACGCTGCCCACAAATTCCCCTGTTTCCAGAGACTCCTGACACCTTCAGCAAGGGCACTGAGTCAGAACAGCTCAGAGTGCTCTTCTGTGCTCTCAGGAAACCTCCCCATAAATGAAACACATGTCATAATGAAGACAATTTGGAGCTAGCAGAGGTACTGTGTATTTTTTCCTCCTGGGCTGTGACGTGAAGCTTACTGTAAAACAGCGAGCTGGGCAGGAAGGGGGTGGTTGATTTCTCTTCACTGAATTTTGCTCTGCATTTGGGTCTGTCTTTACTCCTGTCAGAGAAGAATACCACTCAGTGCAAGGAGGGACAGCTGTGCTGTTTTCAGCCTGGACCTTACCCTGCAGAGTAGCGCTCTTGTCCACTCCAGAGTGATGGTTCCTCTGGCCAAACCTATATCAATCTCTTTCTGGCTCCTGTCTCTATGCTCCATTGCCTTGGCTGGTAAGTAACTCCTGGTCTCCTGGATGCCTGGGTCCTGTTCCCCATCCCAGGCTCTCTTGCCTCGGGTTGGGTAATGCAGAGCCCTCTTGGGTTGCTGTCCTGGAAGCTGGGTACAATTCCTGTCAGTGACAAAGCTGAGACACTCCTAATGTTCTTCCTGAGTGTTGTGTGCACCTCACTTTCCCTCCACATGTCACTCATGTATTTTGGTGATGGAACCTGGGTGTGTGATCATTACAGAGGACCCCCTAGATATCACCAAATCATGGGCAGACCTCCCTGCCCTCCTGGGTCAAACCTGTGGTAACAGGTTGTAACATTTGACACAGGAAGGGGACAAAGGACTGAGGGGGCAGAGCAGGAGAGGGGTGGTTTGTGATAGCTGGTAGAAAAGGTGAGTTCTCCAATGTGGTTTTACCTGGGAGCAGATTCCAAGGATTGGGGCTCTGGGGCTCCTTGGTTGGTCACTGCCACATTTTTTAATTAGTGTGTTAACAAAGTCTTTCTACATTGTGATGCTGAGAACTAGTAAACCCTTCAGATTCCCACACTGGCTCTAAGTCACTCTGCAAGATGGATTCATGACCCTTTTTGGGTGTGAAAGAACTCCCCAGCATCCCAGACAGGGTGACTCATGGGGAGAGCTCAGGGGGCTGTTACTAAGCCCTCTGAATGTGGATGCAAGAGCCAGCAGCATTGCCTTGTAGAGAGTGACCCAAAGGGGCAGACTCCAAAGCAGCAGAGTGCAAACTGGCTGCATACTAGTGGTTCCAGGGAACCATCCTGGGGGACTCTGGCACATTGCCCATCTCTTTCCTTCCTGCAGGGATCCACCATGTCTCCTACCAGCAACTCATCTCCCCTCTGGGGACCCCAGACCTGTCCAAGAGATTGAGTGTGCTCAGGACAAATGACCTGGTGCTTTTCACCTATGACAGCAACACTGACAGGATGTCTCCCCGCAATGGCTACTTCCTGGGGGACCAGGACTGGCAGCTGTTCTTGAGAGGGGGCAGAACTCTTTGCCTGGCCTGGGGCTCCTGGGTGGAGTATGAGTACCAGATCCTGGTGCAGGAGGTGAATGCCAGCTCCCCAAAGTCAGGTGAGTCCTTGTCCACAGCCTTCAGCTTGGTTCAAAGAGGGAATGTGTGGGCAGATCAAGGAAGGTGGGAGGGTGTAGGGAGAGGAGACACCAGAGCAGACAGCTTTCCCCAATACCTAGTGGTTAGAGTGGGAAAGCTGGGAGCTGTCCGTTACTCATTGAATTGATTTGATGGCCGCCCCTCCCGGGCCATCACTTAAGTGTGTAAAGAATGTTAAGGGGAGCAGATGGCCCCTTCAACTTAACTAGATGGCTGTTGACATCCCATTGTCTCTGTAGGGCTAGGTGTAGATGGGCACTGCCTAACTGCAAGGTCCTTTGTAATACTGAGGACATGACTCACACCACCTTTGTTCCCCACATTCCCTGTAATCAGGGAACTGGTGGGAAAAACAGCTTAAAAACTCAGGGTTTGGGTTAATCAGGCAGGATGGTTCCTGACATCCTGCCCGGCCTGATCACCCAGACGCTGATCTCCTCCGCTCACGAGTTCTTCCCCGAGCTTACCACGTTTGAACTGTTGGCCAGGTAACGAGTCTCTCTCTCCTGCCTCTAATGCTGCTGCTGCTGCTGGTGGTATTGGTAAGATCCTGCCCCTGCAGCTTTCCCTAATAAAGTTGTTTCATTTTGTGCTGCTACTTTGCCACTGCTCTTCTTTAGCTTCCCCAAGCCAATGCTCCTAAGAGCAGGCTTGTTCGTTTTTTTTTTTGTTTTTTTTTAACTTGTCTTAAATTACTGCCTTCTTTTTCTGCTGTTTAAGAAAGTTCTTGGGTCCTCAATTGTGTGTCACTGCCTTATATTGATTGCTATACCTCTCTTCTCTAGTTGCTTTAAGTACCATTGTAAGTTGCAACATTGTTTAGTATAGCTTGTAAGCCTTAGAAGTATTAAGTTAGTGTATAACATTGTATCACTTAGTTGCTTCCATTAGAGCTGGTTTGTTAAGTACTTTTACCCTTCCCCCCTGTGATTCCTCCTAAACTAAATAAATTGCTTCCTCAAACTTTCATTGGCTCCTCTGTGCCTCAGCCCCCCCCCCCCCCCAGCTGCCACTTTCCTCCGTGGCCTCCCCTTGCCTTAGCTTCCCCAGCCGCTGCTTTCATCCACGGCTCCCCCTTTGCCTCAGCTTCCCCAGCTGCTGCTCTCCTCCATGGCATCCCCCTGTGCCTCAGCTTCCCCAGCTGCCACTTTTCCCCGTGATTCCCCTCTTTAAACTTCTGGTCCCCCCACTTGCTGTCACCAACTCTAACCCCTTCTTGTTCTTCTATAGTGTTGAGGCACCTTCTAAGCCACTGTAAGGTAGTTAAGCTAGCTGAGAACCCCCATTGCCTCCCAACTCGCTGCACCCTACAAAGTTAAGCGCCCTCCACAGAGCCCCCATTGCAGAAACACCATGACAAGCTCACACATACACCACATACACCATAGCCCACCTTACAGCTACACCCGTTTTTTTCAATAAAGGTTACCCCGTACCCCACTGGTGCAGTAATTGCCCCCCAAGGTCCCCAAATTTTCGAATCTGCTGGCAAGGTCAGGAGCCAGGATGCCTGGGTTCTTGCCCAGCTCTCGGAGGTAAGTGAGGTCTAGAGGAGTGTAAGAAAATCTGGAGGGGTGGGAGTTTCATGCATGGGAGAACTTTGTCCCCCCTTTACACCCTCAGGGCAGCTCTGTGCTCAGTGGATCTCTGTCCTTCTGCCCCCAGAGCCCTACTACTTGCAGATCCTGAGGACGTGTAAATTGGATGATGCCACTGGCACCATCCTAGCCACAACCAGGTATTCCCTCAGTGGGGAGGACACGCTGCAGTATCAGTCTGACCAGAAACGCTGGTTCTCATCACACCCAGTGGCCTGGCATGTGGCGGAGCGGTGGAACCGCAAAGAGGAGACTTCATTAAGCCACCTCACACCCCAACGATGCCAGTTCTGGATTGAGAGCAACACACCATTCATCACTCAGAAGACAGGTGACAGCTCAGCCAGTGCCCCTCACTCCCGATCCACGGTCTCCTACTGTCCCATTCCATATGACTCATAACCCATTCTATCCTCTGCCCCAGCCCAGCCCACTGTGCACCTGGCCTTCATCCCAGGGACCCATGACCAGCCACCCCTCCTTGTCTGCCAGGTGACAGGATTCTACCCCCATGACTTCGAAGTGGCCAAGTGGCCCAAAGGGAACAGGTGACCAACGGGATTTGGCCCAGTGGGGACCACACCTTTCATGTTCAGGTGTCCATCGAAGTGGGACAAGTGGAGATCAGACCCACAGACCATGTGTGTGTGGTGAGACACAGCAGCCTGGGAGATGACCCCTTGAGGGTGACCTGGGGTGAGTACTGGGGGAAGGGGCAGGGAAGAGGTGGCAATGAGGACAATCTGGGAATAGGGCACCTCGTACTGAGGGTAGGGAAATGAAGGAGATGGACACAAGGGGTGGGGAAAGAGGGAGGTGCAAAATGGAGGGATGAGTTTGGGGCACCAGGGGATGTGTAGACAGAGAGAGGTGCTACAGCAGGAGGAGGCGCAGAGGGGTTTGGGAGGACTCAGTGTGGAGGGGAAGGCAGTTATATGGGTTTAGGGAGCTCACGGTAGGTGAAGATACAGAACGGGGTGTCTAGCTGTATGGCAGACACAGGGGTGGCTGGGGGCCAACTTTCCATGGCAGTGAGGATGCTAAACCAGGCCTATAAGGGCAGAGAGCTTGACCCATGGGAGAGGAGGGTTACTGAGGGTTTGGTGGCCTGTGGATCAATCTGTCTTGGGGCATTTCCAGTTGCCCAGGCCACAGGCCCAGTTGGTGTCCCAATGATTGCTGTTGGTTGCTTCCTTGCTGTGCTAGGAGCCATGGCCCTGTGCTGGTGCCTGAGGAGGTGGAGGACAGGTGAGTGATGCCCCCACACAACACCCAGTAGTGCCCCTCCCAGCTCCCCACACCTGCTCCTACAGCACAGCACCCACTAATACACTTCCTGGCTCCCTACTCCTGCCCCTGCACAGCATGCCCTGGTAGCCCTTCTGATTTCGCACACCAACTCCTTCATCACTGCAGCCTGCAGGGGCGTTCCTGGCGCTGGGCACTCCAGGGCATGTGCCCCGAACCCCAGTGCCAGTGCCCTGGATCTCGGGCCCAATTGGGCCAGAGTTCTGGGGCCCAGTTGCTGGCAGCCGCGGCAGCTCTATTGCCAGCCGGGGATCCGGGGCCTGGCCACCAGCGGCCGCGGTGGCCCCGTCCCCCACTGGGCATGCAGGGCCTAGCTGCCCGCGGCTGCGGCAGCCCCATCCCCGGTCAGGGATGCGGGGCCTGGATGCCGCCTGGCCCTGGCCCCGGCCCCGGCCAGGGGGCGGGGCCTGCAGGCTGGGGGTGGAGCTTGCAGGCCAAGGGCAGGGCCAGGGCCTGGGCCAGTGCCCCGGGTCCCTCCCCCAGCCAGCAATGCCCCTGGCGGCCTGTACTATCCCCCCAGCTTCTCCATTGTCACATGAGATCCCAGGAGCTCTATGCTCTGAGATGCTGAGCCCCAGCTGGATAAAGGGGCTGTGACAGTCATCCTCTTTCTTGCCCCCTCACACCCTGGCTGCAGGAGGCAGGAGCAAGCTCTGGGTGACAGGGTCTCCAGGTGAGTCAAGTGCTGCTTTGGTTTCTCCTGCAGGAGGCCAGAACAGGCTGCATCACCCAGCATAGACACAGCCAGAGACCCGTGACTCTTCTTCAGACGTGACTGAGCCATCAGGAGATGCCTCATCCATGGTTTGTTCTCACCCGGAAGCCACCAAGTCGCCAGACATGGAGCTGACTGTGCCTGGACTATAGACTTGAGCTCAAGACTCATGGACCATCCGTGGCAAAGGGAAGGTGCTGGTGTAAGGTCTGTAGCTTTTTTTTTTCTTTCTTTTTTTTTTTTTTTGCTAAGCTTTGGCCTTGTTCTTGAGCTAAACAGTAGTAGCCATATTAAGAGCGACAGCAGCCATAAGCTAAGTAGCAGGTGGTCACATCTTCACATTCCTGAAATTACTTCAAGTCAATCAAACATTGGGCAGTTAAGAAAGTGGTCTTGTGCTAATAGTTTTTCCCACCACCATCAGCAAAAGGAACACATCTTTAGATGCTTAAAAAATGCTGTAGGGCAAGCGGAAAATCTTGTGATGGTATAACAGAAGTGAGCAATGGAGGCCCCTGCCCAGTCACATTTCCAATCTGCCAAACTATGTAGTAAACAAAGTGCTTAAGTGATGATGTAAAGGTTATAGTCTTTAAGTAGCTGTTAGATTTTTAATAGAAGCAATTAACGCCCATCAGCAGCAGTCGCCATGACCAGGAGAGGGCCTGATTACCCCTCCCAGTGAGTAAGGGGCTATAACAATAAGCCCTTCCCCAGGCCTCACTGGAATTCATCATAAGACCTTGGAGGGTGCCTTGGAGGACATCACTCCTCTGCTGAAGCCCGCGAATACAGTGGGGTCCCCAACTGCTGATTGGGTTGTAAGCCTGTCTATATTACTTTATTTTTAACTCTGGGTCAACGTTCTCTCTAATTACTCGTAGAGTGTGTGCGCAAACCATTTCTTTGTGTGCGCAAAAACATTTGTTTGTGAGCACTGATATTAGCACTATTGAATTTTTTTGTGCATACTTTATTTTGTTGTGTGCGCAGGTTTCAGGACCTGTGTGCACGTGCACACATGCACAGCTTAGAGGGAACAGTGCTCTGGGCAGGGGTGTCGCTGGGGCGGGGAGGGACCCGGGGCATGGGCTCAGACCCCACCCCCAGCTGGCAGGCCCCACCCCCTGGCCAGGGATAGGGGCAGGCGGGGCCATGCCACCGCAGGCGGCTAGGCCGTGGCGGGGCAGCGCCAGAAGCAGCCGCAGGAGGCCGGGCTCATGCACGTGCCCGCGCCACTGTGGCCGTGGCCACGGGCGACCAGGCCCCCGATCCCTGGCGGGGGACGGGGCCACCATGGCTGCGGGCGGCCATCCGGGGCCTGGCCACCCGCAGCCGCAGAGGCCCCTTCCCTGGCCAGGGATCCAGGGGCCCGGCCTCCTGTGGCCGCTTCTGGCCTGGCCTGGCCACAGCCTAGCCACCTGCAGTGGCACAGCCCTGCCTGGCCCTATCCCTGGCCAGGGGGCAAGGCCAGCCAGGCAGCTAGCTGGGCCCTGGATCCCCGGCCTGGGACGGGGCCACCACAGTTGCGGGCGGCCGGCCGGGCCCCAGATCCCTGACCTGATTGGGCCGGAGATCCGGGGTACTGGCACTGGGACTCCGGGCACATGCCCCAGGGTGCCCAGCACCAGCGATGCCCCTGGCTCTGGGTATATCATTTTGTCTGGATATTAGTTAAATAATCTGTTAGTTAATAAAACATGTTTTACCTGCTGTTTGCATCTTGCTGATTGTTGCTACTGGAATCCTGGACCTGAATCTCACTTGGAATTGGGGAATAAATGCATTGTTTGTTAGCGTTCTGTTTGGCAAAGAATAACACTCTCAACATCTGTGGTTGTAAAATCTACATTTATTGTTCCGTCTTTATGTTATCCAAGTCTCTTTTTTTTTTTAATCTAAAATTTCCGTCTGATTCTTTGATTGTTCGGTCTCTAGTATAAAAAAGTGTTCACTATTGAAATCAATGAATTAGGTGGGATATGATTGGCTAAAGGACTTTTGGGGGATTGGTGTTTTGGGGTATATTAGTTTAAAATGGATGAGGAGGATCCAAGTTCTACTGTATAAACTAAGGAACCTAACTCCAGGACACGGCCTAAGAAGATCAGAGCTACCAGGCCTCAACACCCTGCCAGCCATACTGTGCAGAAACTGGAGTCCCCAGATCATCTTGTCATAACTGGCTACCAGAAGAAGTTTGTCTGTCTTATTGGGAGCAGTGAGCACTGTAGGCTTAGTGCGTGTATTCTTGTTTGGTAATCGGTAATAAATAGAGCTTAGTGGAACTACTGGGCAAGGATCCTTCATTGGTAAAAGGTCCTACAAACCCATTGAAAATTACACCCAGTGCCCTACATACTGGGAGAGGGTGGGGTCTTCAGTTAACCAGGTTATATCCAGAGCCATATGGCTTGGAAATGGGTGACCAAGAGCACTGAAGTGTGACTTGGATAATGGTAGGTGACTTTTCTCCAGAGTTCTACTAACAGAGAAAGGGATGTGTGTGCATTAAGTGGGTTATGCTTTGAGCCCTAAGAATTGGGGTAAAGGTGGGGATGGCCTGGTGTGCAGATAACAGAAGGAGAGTGGCAGAAAAGGCTAATATCCCTGAAGCTTCAGAATAGGATGTACCTCTGCTGAACCCACATCTGGTTCAGGGCCATAACTAGGATGCCTGGTGCCCGGGGCAAGTAGCCACAAAGGCATCCCCCAACCCAGGCCCCAATCCATCCCAGGGCCTCATCTTTGCCGGTGGCAGGGAGCCAGATCCAGCCCCAGACACTGGCCAGGCAGGTGCCTTTCCCCACTGCCACTGCTCGTGGCTAGGGCTTGGTGGCGGTGTGCCTTCCCTGCCACCAGCCGATTGCAGCCAAAGCCTTGTGGGGGTTGCCTTCCCTGCCACCCAGCAACCACAGCCAGAGCTGGGCGGGGGGTGTCTTTCCCCAGTGAGCAGGGCTCAGGGTCAGGGAAGGAGATGACCTCCCCTAGTCTGGCTCCCCTAGGAATATGCCTTTGCCAAAGGCACAATCCTCTTTGTGGCCAGGTAGGGGTTGGTCTGGCGCCCTTTAAAATTTGGGACCTGGGGCTTTGCCCCATTTGCCCTGCCCTGGTTATGGCCCTGATTTTGTGCTCCTCCCATCCTCTAGTCACTCTATGCCGCAAAGCTTCCAGTCTCCCTAAAACCTCTCCCAGTCTCCATGCTCTGTCCCCACTCAGACAGGACCTTAATCATTCTCCACTGGGGAATTTGTGGTGCTTTTCTGAGGCATGACCCATCAACACAAGTTTTACCTTTATTTTTTTTTTATCTGCTTCATGTCATTGCCTTGGTTTTCTTGGGTGCTACCCAAAACTTCCTCTGTGTTACTCTTGAGCATGCAGGAGTGGGTGGAGGAGCCTGTCTCATTGTTTTTGCTTTCCCCTTTCCATGGTGGGAAAGTCACTTTTTTTGGTCATTTTGCAAATATTTGCAACACTGTAGGTATATAAAATAGCGAAAAGCTTTTCATTAACTTATCCCAACATGCTGCTTTAGATGCTCCTTCAGGAACGCCTCACTCATGTAATGACTCAAGTACACCTTTTGTTGGCTTCTGTTGACATGTTCCCACAGTGTCTCTCTGTCTGGCTGCTTTCAGAGTGACACACCAGTTCCAAACATTCCTGCGGAGTCTATCAAACTGCCTTCAGGTTCAGTCATGCCCCAGCGTGCCAGGCTCCTGGACTGGGGAAGTTTCCTTTTTCCATCCATAGTGTCTTTTTGGTAGCTTGTAACCATTGTGGACCAAACACTAGGGACTGCATTGGGGGAAATTTTACACTTGGCAGAACAATAAAATAATTATCCTTAAACAGATGTACACAACAGTGAAACATCCTTAATTTCAAAATAATGTAACAAGTGGCTCAAAGTTTTATCTATCAAAAATGCTGGTTAAGAGCATTTAGTTTCTTATATGCTATGTGTGAAATTTCACCAACCTTGCAGTCCCTGGGTTCCCCATGTTACTTGTCATCTCTGTTCCTGAAAGCCTTACCTAGCCTGTCTGACAAATGCATTCCTCCTTCCCCACCCCTGCCTGAATGAGAACCAATCAGAAGAAATACTTTAAAAAAAGCAATGGAAAGACTATAAAGACACACTAAGACGTCTCCAGACAAGGGTGATTGGATTATGGTGACTCCACTAGCCTCATTTGCATTGAAGGTGGGACAGGGCAAATGGTGCCCATGCCAAGGGGCCCTTACATTGTGGGGTCCCTCTGCTCTGTAGTGCTGGGTGGTCCAGCCCTGGGCTAGAGGCCAGGCTCCATGCTCCTGGCCCCATCCCTGGGACCAGTTGGTCAGCCCCGGGGGCTGAGCTCCATGCTCTCACCCCACTCTTGGGCCAGCTGCTCCACCTCCAGGGGAGTCAGCACGTGGTCAATCTCCTCTGGGAGCAGGGTAGCTGATGTGCTGTGTACGGCCTCTGGCACAGCCTTCCAGGGCCTGTGGCCTTGGAGGGCCTCACCAGAAACTACACTGTGCACCAGTTGGCTTCACCAACCCTGAAAGCAGACTTGGCAGAACAGGCTGGGGCCCCAAGGTAGGCGGTGCTACTAGGAGACCTGGCCTCAGCGCCTTGACTCCGCTTAATCTGCCTCTGGACAAGGACGCATTTACATTAGCATTCAGAGTGGAGAACAGAAGTTCCAAGGGCAGGACTGCACTGAACTGTAGGACCAGAGAGACAGGGAAGCACAGCATGATGGGTTAATCTCTGCTTCTGATGATAAAGCACCCATGCCTTTGCACTCCCAGCTCATCAGCAATCAGACCAATTCTACTAACAAGCCATCTACTGGCATCCAAACCTCTCAGTCAGCCTGATTGCACTGTGACCTCCCTGGAAGTAACACTGTCCCTAGCCAGCAATGTTCCCTCTAAGACCCACCGGCAGCTGATCAACTCCTGTTGCTCACTGCGCAGGGCCCCCTCACCCCCTGCGCGGGCCCAATCCTGGCGCCCACCCCGCGGGCCCGATCCTGGCGGCCCGCCCCCCCCCCCTTACCTTGCATGGCCCTGCCACAGCTCCTGGGCCAGAGAAGCAATAACGGAGCATGCTCAGATATTCTGGGCATGCTCCGTTAGAGCTTCTCTCGGCGGGAGTTTTAATAACTCCCTGCCCAACAGGAGCTGTGAACAGGGCCTCTGGCTGCCGGCCCTGCGCGGCCAGCAGCCTTCCCTGTGTGGGGGGTGGGGGGCTTGGTGGGCTGCGTGGCCGCACAGCTTAAAGGGAACGGTGCTAGCCAGGAATGATCAATTCCTCTTCTCCAGCCTCAACAACTCAAACTTGGTTAGGGCCAATCCTACCATAGAGCTGACCTAAGCGGTCACCTAGGTGCCAAATATTAGAGGGCACCATGGGCTGCTGGGCTGGGGGCCAGGGAGCCTATTTTAAATTTCCCTCCCTGCTGCGCATTGGCACATAGCTCAGGGCAGAGCAAGGCAGGAAATCTAGGAAACTGCTCCAGAAAATATAAGTGCTGGGGATACGGAGGCTAGGGAGACTAGGCACAGGCTTGGGGGGGCTAGATAAGGCAGTTTGGTATGTAGTTACCAGCACAAAAGCAGGAAGGCTGCCAAAATGATGGTTCTTGTCAGCGTTTCTTTTATGTATGTATGTACGGATATAAAACTCTGCTATGTCATAACCCCAACTGAAAAACAGAGCTGTGGTTTCATGCCCTACGGAAGCATGCCTACAGAACAATGGACTGGCCTACACACTGTGGCTCAAAAGGGAAAAATCACTCCCATTGCCATACATGGATGATCACCTAATCCAATAGGGTATCAAGGAAACTTGTTAAAAGAAAGAAACAGCTTTGGCTAGGGCTCGCCTCTGGAATCTGGCTCCCACTCACCATCAGGGACTAGCACCTACTCAGAGGGAGTAGAGGGGTATGGCTGCAAAACACTTTTCAGCCAACCTGTCCGGTAAGCTTAATGTAGACTGGAACAGGGACCTTAATTTAGGAAACCAGTTTTCTTTTAAAACAAAGAAGGAGACCTGTGGCACTTAAAGACTAACAAATTTATTTATTGCATGAGCTTTTATGAGAAAAAATTCCACTTCATTAGATGCTTAGAAGATGGGGGAGCTTACAGAATGGGAACAGGTCACACTGTAACAGAAAAATCAAAACAGTTGTAAAGATTCAAACACTGAGGAACAGCATACAGAAGAAGATGAGGTCAAATCTCCTGCTGTAATTAAAGAAATATCCCCTATAAAGTTGAAAATCTTTGACTTAATAATTATTTGATTTTTAATTTTCTGACTTATAAACCCTTAAAATCTTACTAATTACTGTAGTCAATAACTGTGTGTTTGTTTTGTTAAAAGCAGTGCATGTGCAACAAAAGCATATGCAGAGATCTCACCAAAAGTGACAGAGCTGGTGCTGATAAACTGATGGACAAGTGTAAATAAGCTGGCAGGGTGCAGTGGGCAGCACTGAATCCTGCAGGATGGTAGTTCCCAGCGTTGCATCTGAACTAGGGGTGTTTGCTGCAGGCCTATCCCATGAGCAGCTGGCCAGCTTGCTCCTCCATTGCGTGAGGGACCTATTACGCAAAGGAGGCTGGGCATGAGCTGACCTTGGAATAGGGGTTCACACAGCAAAGTGGGATAAGTCAGGGCCCAGAAGTGGAGAACTGGGGGGATGCAGCTGCACATCAGTCCAGATTGCAGGAGGGGACCATCACACTATGTCTCTGGGACCTTGATCACGAGTCACATTTTGTTGTGTATTGTTCTTGTGTTTCATTTGAGGACAAATGTGGTTCTAAACAGACATGTGAAAACCATTGTCCTGCCCTAGGCCAATGAAAGAGTAGAGCCAGAGACTGTGTGCAGCATCACTTGCTGGGATGGACTGGCTCACACAGGGAGCAGAGCCCGGATACGCTGCAGGAGTTGGATGTGACCTTGTGAAGATGCTGGAAGTTGTTTGTACATATCATCACTGTAACCTATCTACCTTGCTGTGGGAGGAGGGGACCAAGAGAAGGACAAAGACTCCGTGAAGGGGAATCTTCTCCTGGCTTAAAGGTTCCTCAGTAAACTGTGATTATCAATGAGGCTGCGGGTGTTGCGATTGGGCTTATGGTAGACAATTGGGTTATCAGGCCTCACTGTGCTCAGCGCTGTAGAAATGAATGGCAAAATTACTGTACATCTCACAGGGGAAGAGAGAGGCCATCTCTTTTGGAGGGCAGGAGCTGGAAGGCAGGGGCTAATTGGATCATGGGGGGACAGGCAGAGTCAGGTGGTATGATGAACTGGAGATACCTTTGAGATTTTCTCTAAGTACTCTGTGTGTGTGTGTGTGCGTGCGTGCGTGCATGTGTGTGTCTCAGTTTCCCCACATACACTATTCATGTATATTGAGGGTGGGGCCCAGGTGTGTGATCATTGCAGAGACCACTAGAAGGTTGATGGGCCTTCCCCAGCCACATGTAGGCAGAGCTGTTCAGGACCCATTTCCTCACCCCAACCACTCGCAACAGGCTGGGGCAGGTAAAGATCATGGGATGTGATCACTTAGCCTGAGAAAGAAAAAAAGGACTGGAAGGGCATGGGTCTGGGGTGGCTGGGGAAAATAGACCAGCCCCCCATGAAAGATCAGTGGGGAGAAAGCCCCAAGAATGGGGATCCCCAAGTGTTCACTGGTGTACCTACTAATTGGTCTGCTAGCAAAGCCTTTTTACACTATGATCCTGAGAACTAATAAACCTTCTGACTTCAACACTGATTTTTAATTGCTTTGATTGTGGAGGCATGTGCATGGCCCTTTGGGGCATGGCAGAACTCTCTGGGATTCCTCAGGAGCAGGAGGTCTGAATCCTTTGGGGTCAGATGGCGGAGATCACTTTGCAGGTGTGGGGAGAGTCTGGGGAGTGGCAGATCTTCCCAAGGCATTTTTGTCCTGTCTGACTGTGCTGAGAGGAGTTCAGAGTACACGAGTCCTCTAAGAATTTTTCACAGGCAAATGCAGGAAGAAGAGGGGGCCCCAGCATGATTATTGTGAGGCTCCATAACTGGTGGACCTTGAGGGGGTAACACAGAGACCAGCTGAACTAGGGGTGTCAGTGAGCTGGCCTATCCATTGGAAATGACTCATGGGGCTGAGGCTTGTTTCATTTGCAGAGAAATTCTGGACCCTCCTGATGCATGGAAAAACAGCTTAGGACATTATGTCCTGAGGATGTTTCAGCCCCCTCACCCTCACTAGAGTGTACATAAGCATATCCATCTTCATCCTCTGGATTCAGGCAATGAGGAGGAAGCTTCAGTCTTGAACCACTCTGGGAATCGATGTAAGGGCTGAAGAAACTACCCCACTTCTGTCTTTGGTAAGACCCATCCATACAGCCTGTTTTGCAGAGGGTTTGAGCCCTGCCTTCGGCTAAGTCCCTCAACCATTGCTCTGCTCATGGGTACAGGCTGGTCACTGGGTCACTGTTCCTCTGGAAGGACTCTTGTGGCACAATCATCTTCCAGAAAGACAGTAGAGACAGCATCATCTGCTCCAAACTGAGCTGCTGCCTGAAGACAAGTAATTACTTGGAAAGGGGCACCATATCATGACCCTTAGGCTGCATCCCTTATGGCAGAATGGGGACCACTATGGGAGGATTGGTGCTGAATTCTTCATAATTTTCCAAAACAAGAGTATAATCTCATGGGTGACTGAATTGTGCACAGCTGACGGAGAAAATAGTTTTGCCCTGCACCCTGACTGTTGCAAGGATTTCTGCTACATTGGGATTGATCAATTCCTAACCCAGATCAGGATGGACAGGAAGTGGGGGCTCAGTTCTAACTGTACCTGGATATGACCAAAGGCAAGCTGGACTCCTTCTTCTCTACTCTGAAGTGCTGAGCTTCTTCCCTGGTGGGCCAGCCCTTACCAAGGGTGCCTTGACCTGTGGCTGGAAATGTATCGAGACACTGAGCAACATCTCTGATTCCTTCATCTTCTGATCTGGCAAGGTCACCCACAAGGTGGGCTACACCAAGTGTCAGATGTCCTGCATTGAGCGCAACTTTAGCATTTCCTCTGAGCTGTTCTGCAAGCTCAGAGAACTCGCCAGACTCATCACCACATTCCAGTTCTCCCTCAAGGCCCAGAATGGTGTGAGAAATGACCACACAGATCTGTAAGACAGAAATGAAGTCTGAGAAGAAGAGGAGAAAATCCAAATCAGCTAAGATGCCCAAAAGAGCCTGTATATCTAGCAGTAACACTTCATCATAGGCCAGGAGCCTGTCTTGTTCTATCAAGATGTCTAGTTCACCAAGGAAATCAACTTGCCTTACTTTATCTCAATGTCTCTGGTCCCTGACCATCCCTGAGGATGGAGCACCAGCACCATAAAGATACAATGGATCTGGGAATGTCAGCTTCTTTCTCTTGTTCTTGCCCCTTTCAATCTTCCTTCAAGCCACCCAAAATTTCTCCCACCTCAAAACAACTTCCCCCTGTTCTGATTTAGTGAAAAGGTGTCAAAAAGGAGAAAAAAGCATTTGCTTAGGACTGAAAAATGTTATCCAAGAATTTTCATATTTTTGGCCAACTCCCCCCCCCCCCCAAAAAAAAAAAAAAGAATAAAAGGACTGAAGGGAAGCTGACTCATGCTGTGAATATTTTGCTTTAAAAAAAATCAGTTTTCCAGCCTAACCAATGTTTCAAGCGTCTTTGATTATGATGATAATAACATCTACCAGACGTCCCCCCACCCTGGCCTCTTCTCCTGCTTTTTTCTTTCTTTTTCACCACCTTTCCCAAACCCTCTTCCAAATCTCTGTAGCTTAGGTCAGTGTTTCCCAACCAGTGTGCCTCAGTACCCAGGTCTGCTGTCAGGTCTGAGCGGGTTTGCCACAAATTTTTTTGAAAAACTACTCAAAGAGCTGTGGATTGGCTCATGAATATTCATGAGTTCATTTGAAAACTAGGGTGGTGTGCCTCAAATTAATTAAAGGTAGCAAGGTGTGCCATGGCAGAGAAAATGTTGGGAACCACTGGTGTAGGTGATTGATTGGTGTGCTCTCTCTCCAGTTGTCACTGTTAGTCGCAGCCTAGAATTTGCTCTGTGCTTCTTCACAGTCATAGGACCAACAGAAAAAAGAGGAATCTTGGAAGAGTTGTACTCCATCTCCAAATGAGCCGGTAAAGATGTTAGTGGAAGAAACTGTTCCATTGACAGAATGCTACCTACACAAGAAATTAAGGTCAGTAGAACTATATGAATCTTTCATACACCTTAGTGGTGTGGTTGTGTATGCCATATAGACCATAACTTATTTATAATCATCAGTTCTTCCTCTTGGATTCATTTGTTCCACCTTCAGTAATTCTCTGAAGGACTTTGTCTAAAGACCTTTTATTATCCTGCACCCTGCTCTTTCTAGTGGGGTTTGAAAGTGAGTAGATTAAATATCAAAAGCTGTTATTCCAGGCTTTTGAAGTTTCCTTGCAGTCACTGACTTGGGCTAAAGAAGGAATAATGTGCAAACGGTATTGATTAATTAAGAGCTCCTTGGAACATCCTACAAAGAGAAAAGACATAA